>NW_004624796.1:4118312-4151653 GCF_000247695.1 Heterocephalus glaber
TTTATTAAAGAGGCTATCTTTCCTCCAGTGAGGGTGTTTGGCTCCTTTATCGAAGATGAGATGGCTGAGTGTGCCAGACTTTTTTTTTATTAAAATAAAAATATCTTCCTTGTTCCACCTCCTCTCCAGCTACTTCCTGTCAGTTCTAGTTGAAGTCTTAAGAGAAATGGCTGGTCACCAATTGGTGAAAAGGCTAACGAGCAAATGAGAAAAGAGTAACTCAAGCTTTCTTCCCGGGAGCCCTCAAATCCTGTTCAGAGCCCTTGGCCAGGACTTCCACAGTGAGACCCAGTTGAGATTCGTCCCCTGATGTAGTCCGCCAAGGGGAGCCAGAAGTGTTCACAATAATAAGAGTACATATTCACAATGACAGTACAATACCACTGTTCTCTGCAGGGGGAGGTCACACTGTAAAAGGCTCGGTCACTGGCCTTGGTCACCACTTTTAGAGGTGAGGCTTGCAACAAATGCATGAAAAAAATGTTCAACATCTTTGGCTGTTAGAGAAATGCAATGTAAAACAGCACTGAGATTCCATCTTACTCCAGGTAGAATGGCCATCATCAAGAAATCAAATCATAACAAAGGCTGGTGAGATCTTAGGGACAATCTCATTGTTGGTAAGGATGTAAACTAGTATAACCACTGTGAAGATCAGTGTGGAGATCCCACAAAAAGCTAACACTAGAAATTCCATTTGACCCAGCTGTTCCCCTTCTAGGTATCTTCCTGAAAGAGTTCAAGTCATCATATTACACTGTTATAGGCATATTCGTGTTTATAGCAGCACAATTTATAGTAGCTAAATCTTGCAAACAGCCTGTATGTCCATCAACAGATGAATGGATGAAGAAACTGTGGTATTTACACACAGTGGAGTGCTACTCTGACATAAGGAAGGATAAACTTGAAGCTTTTGTGGGATAATAGATGCACCTTGCCACTGTAATGTTAAGTGAAATAAATCAGACACCCAAGTTTAAATACTGCATAGTTTCTCTTATAAACTCAAAATCCAAATAAAGAAGAAAATAAAAGGTAGATAAAAAGAAGTACGATCTCTTTTCAAATGGGAAGGGGATCAAGACATGGAGGGAGAGAAGGAAGGGGAAAGGGATGGAAAAGAGAGAATTGAGGGGAAAATGGAAACGGAGCTTTTGCAAATGGGAAGGGGAACAAGCGTTAGAGGGAGCAGGCAGGAATGGGAGGGGAAAGGGACCAGAAAAGAAATAAGATGTGCTAGGGACACGTACAGTCTCCCCAGATAAAGGTCATCATTACGAACTGCACGCACGTACTAATATAAATAAATAAATGAATAAATAAATAAATAAATAAATGGGTCCCACAGGAGGGAAGGTCAGGGGTCCTGCCTTGAAAGAGATACTGGGAAACAGGTCTGCTTTGGCTCTTGTCTAGATGTCTCCCAAACCCTCATGCAGTCATAGGCTGGGAATTTTCTGAGGTGACTGAATCCAGAGTGTGTGATACTGGGAATAAGGGCGTGTGATTACGAAACCACATGAGAGATGGGTTCCCTAATCCCAGTAGTCTGGAGAGGATAAAAGGGACAGAAAGACTCTGTGAAGGCCCCTTGCTGCTTTTGCTGTCTTCTGCCACCATGAACTGTTGTCCCTCTGCCACCCTGCCTTGGAGCCGGCTGATTACAGACTGAAACCTCTAAACACTGGAAGCCGAATAAACCTCTCCCCCTTTAACTTCGGGTGTCGGGTATTTTGTCTCAATAACGTGAGAAAAGTAACTAAGACAAGAATTCTTCCTTTCTGTCTGTTTTCACTTCCCGGGCTTCATGAGGTGAGCAGCCCACACTACCATGCCTGCCATGACGGACTGTGCTGACGCAGCCCAAGGCCCAGGACGCAGGGCCTGTGGACGGAAACCTCCGAAATCATGAGCCAAAATAAACTTTTCCTCCATGTAAGTCGATGTTCTCAGGTGCATTGTCACAGCAGCAGAAAGGGGAAGAACAACACCTAAGTGAGGATAAAGCAGCCAGTACTGCCAGCGGAACAGGAACAGTCATAATGAGCACCAGCTTCCGTACTTGAATCAGCGACCGGGTAGAACAAGCCCAGTGACTTCATTCAAGCATTTCAGATCCATGAAACAAATACTGATTATTCACTGCTTCTGAGAGTTCCTAGGCCTTTTTACTTTTCAACCACCAAAGAAGGTGGATTTTTCTGCTGGAACTATTATGAGCAAACGCACTTATGTAAAAATGCATGCCTGGAGCGCGTTCATCGTGTTCCTCATGTCCCTGGAGTCCAGCCTCAGGCCTAGACTATAGCAAGAGGCTCCACCCACTGTGCACTGATTTATGGAGCTCAGTTAAAGTTATGATCACTAATGGCTGCAAATGTGAGCTGCTAGGAAACCATCTCAGTAATTTCATTGTTTTGCTTATGGCTGGTTTTGTCCTTTAGCTATCAAGCCAGGGCAGATTCTTGAGGGTCTCGAATGTCAAAGGTTAGCTGCCTTGAGCTCTGACAGGAATGTCTCAAAAGTCGGTTTCTCCTTCTGAGCTCATTTTCCATTACTTGTTGATACCATCTGCACCAGCCAAACAACCTGTTTGCTGCTCACAATCCTAGCTCTCTCTCATTTCTGCTCTGTCCTTTGGGAAAAGTGGTGTTTCCACACTGAATGCTTTTTACTTTATCATTCCTGGCTCTCAGTCTTTTTATCTCTCTCCCTCTGGCTGCACCATCCTCCAAGCTGACTATCCCTGGAGTCAGGTTTTCCTTCTTATTTCTATGTGGGCTTCAGGAGGTAGAAGTTTACATTTGTGAGCCCCCGGGAAATTGCAAGCCTAGGATAGGAAGAATCCTATCTTCTGTTTCTTCACCATCACTTCCCTGCAGAGGTGACCTTTAGTTTTCCATCTTTACATGACAAATGGTACTAACTGGCTTTGTTCGTTTATACAGGAGCAGAAAGAGACGTGACTTCAGTCCTGGTTCTGTCTCGAACCCCTGAATGGTTCGAGAATGCTATTAGCCGGGCTGCTTCACTTCCTGTCCTCAGCCTCTGGATTACACTACCAGGAGGCAGTGGAATGACCTCTAAAGCGCCTCAGGTTCCAAAGTATCGTGGGTGGACGCCATTCCTGTGTCTGCAGTCTTCCCTCCAGCCTGCCCTCTCCCTTCCCACTGCCGCCATGGGCCCCTCCAAGACCCCCAACACCCCGCACGTTCCCAGCCACAGCAGACACAGGAGAAGGCCTGGACCCCTGACAGCACCCAGACGGCCTGGGCGTCAGCCACACCCTCGGCACACGGGGCTTGGCCTCTGAGCAGAGCCTTGCGGGGTTTCCTTGTGTGTTTGACTGTCTTCCCTGGGAGTGAGCAGCCTTGTTGTTGGGATGGCAACTCCAAACGCACTCCTTCTCAGACTAATACTCAAAAGAACACCAAGGGCCTAGCAAGAGCCACCAGAAGCTTCTCTCCCACCGCTCCATTGCAGCTTCCCAGAGTGCTCCCTACCCGCCAAGCCCTCTCGGGGCCCTGCCCGTGGGAGAGCTGTAAGTGCTACCTCATCACAGAGCTGGCGTGGGGCAGACGCTTGTGCTGGTGGGTGCAGTGCTCCTCAGCCAACTGCCTTCTTGGGAGGCCCTGGGTGGGTATCTGACAAGGCTCAAGAGTGTGAGCTTGGTGTGCTATGTAGTTAAGCTTGGTTGTGTTAGCTTGATCGGCTTGGAAGCCACTGAGGGGATAGTGAAACAGCTTCTGGGTGTATCTGGGTGGGCCATGGAGGTGGTGACCTTGTGCTTTCCATCTGTCCCTCGCCCCTTCTTTTCTGTCTGCCAGAGCCGATATCCCCGTTCCTGCGCTATCCCTGTTCTTCCATCGTAATGTTTCAGCCTTGGCGCCAGCTGAGCATGAACTGAATCCCCTGAAACTGTGAGCCAAGATAAACTCCTCCTCCTTCACCTTGTGGGTGTGGGACATTGTATCCCAACAACAGGAAAGCCAACTAATACGCTGGGGGAGTTGTTTTAAGCTCCTGCTGCCTCAGCTCCTCGTATGGGCGATCATAGGACCCACCTTGTAGGGTTCTTGTAAGCTATAGGTCTTGAAGCTATACAGCAAGTGCTCAGTAGAGTAGCTTTAGCTATTCTCATTAGCATTCTTAAGAACTGGGGCCCTCTCTTAAGCCAATTCCAAAAGAGCCCCTCCTCACAGGAGGACGGAAGCTCAGCAAGGGCAGGGAAGTGAGATCAAGTGAGAGTCAGCAGCTTGCTGAGCAGCAGAGAAGCCCAGGCTGCCCTGTGTTAGCATTTTCAGCAGTGACGGTGAATCATGAGCATTTAGTATCAGAAAGACTAAAAATTGAAAGAGCTTCTAACATCTCTACAGTATTTTCACCCCACTGTTTTATCTGGGCATAAAAAACATAGTTTTAATTAAATCTTGCTCTGCAAGGGTAAAAAAAGAACCAATCACTCGCTACCTTTCCTCTCGCTGTGTGTCTTTCTTTGGTAATGAACAGCAGGCTTCTAAAACCATGGGCTCCAGCCGAGGGTCTCTTGGTCAGGTAGAACCGACCCCCTGGCCTCGTGAAGCCCAGTGTTAATACAGGAAATGAGTGCATTGTGTCGAAGGCTCTTTGTTGCCCATTGTTTCCCAAGCCTGAGCCTGTGTGGGACTGTTTGTACTCCAGCACACACAGCAGCCATTGTGTCCCATGCAACGTCCTCCATGCAGCTGTGAACCGTGGTACCCGAGCCAGTTTATCAGCCGTGGAATTCACTCAGACAGCGATCGCAAACAACACACAAAGTCAGGACTCTGCTTTCTCTGGGAATGTCCTGCACTCTCCAACATTCCTCTTCCACTTGGCCAAGAAAAACAAGCAAAGAAAGGCCTCCTTTGATGTAGGTGGCCCTGGGGTATGCAGAGGATTGGGGAGCAATGATTTCCAATCTCTACAAGAAATCTCCGTTCACAATTTTCTGACCCGCAGTTGGGGATGGCAAGCCAGGTGTGGTTTTTCTCATTTAAAACACAAAGCCCTGTGAGTACCATCATCTCTGGGGCCAAGTGGTGTCCCTCTCTCAAAGTTTAAAAATAAATAAATAAAGGGCTGGGGACGTAGCTCAGCGAGAAAGTCCTGAGTTCAATCCCCAATACTGGGGAAAAAACTGTATATACTTTTCAGGATAAACATATAACAAACACAAGTGATCACTATTTGCCGATAAATTTTGGAGTAGGTCACTTCAGAACAGGACTTAAGTACAAATATGTAGATCTAAATTTTCCTGACTAAATTTCCAGTTTTCACTGTTAAATATGACTCTGGAGCTCATTACCAGAACGGAGGAGGAAATGAACTTAATTCACTCCAATGTTTTCTTCAGACTCTAAAGCCTTCTGAGACTTATGCTCAACTTCTATGTAGCAGTTTTGGCATTAAAACCCCCTGGCCTGTTTTCTCTGCTGCTGGCATCAATTGACCTTCTGCTGATGTAATTGCCCTAGCAAAAGAAAGTTATCTTTGACCTCAGTTCTTTGCATTTTCCTTGCTAAAGGAAGTGCCTATCACCCTTCCATTTCCAGACTCTGAATGCTGTTTCTCTTGCAACCAAGAGAGTAGAAAGATGCTCGTGGAAAGTGTGTCCCTGTGAGCCACTTTTTCCTGGGACAGTTATTCTTTTTCCAATTAGGAAAGGGTTCTCTTGATAATCAAGTTTCCAATTATACTCTCAACTCTTCCCTCTCAACTGATATTTGAAGCCTAAAGTGGCAATGAAAATAGCTTTACACAGAAGGCTAATTATGTTCCCTTCCCACCCATCCTCCTGGCCAAGTAATTTTAGGCTTTGCCACTTTTCTTTTTAACATTAAGGAACAGAAAAGAGGGAGGAGGAGGTAACAGAATGAGAACAGAGTGGGTTTTTAAATGCAAGGGTTGAGGTGGTTCCCTGTAGGATGTGCTCCTTGTGCTAGGAACCTGAAGGCTCTTTGCTCTCCAGCGTTCTAGGTAGCAGTATATTGAGCAGTGCACTGAGGAAAGGAAGGTGAGAATTCATAGCAAAATATAGATGAATAGTATATGAAACAAATTCATAGAAATTAGTTCAGAGCCAACTTGCAAAACTCTCTAAAACAGAGATCCTCAAAATATTGTTCATAGTTTCTCTGATCTGCCCTAAAAAAGAATTTTGAACAACTGCACTTTCTTACCTGTATTAAGGATAACATTCAACAAATTTTAACATAAGTTTAAATAGCTGCTAAGGATGTTATTTCCAGCACACAGTAAATGTGAATACTTGAAACTAAAACTGTATATCACTTTTACATGTGTCTGATGGAATCTAAATATCTAGACAACTTAATATCCATTTTCATCCATTAAAATGTATATGAAAACTGTGGTTTAATATTTGGAAATGATACAACCCTTTTTATTCTTTTTGAATTTATAAACATTCCACTTCTCAACATAATTTTTTCCTAATGGAATTTATTTTTGTCCTTGAAAATCCTTTATTAATCATAGTGCCATACTTCTCTGCAATAAAATAGGTTTACAAATTGTATTTATGGCTGGAATTTGGAAGAAGGGTGGAGGTGGATTGACATTTTGAAGTTCTGTGGCTCTTCTGGGAAATTACTCAACAGTTTGGTTCAACATCATGTTCAACGTGATAGGAACAAACAGCATGGGGTCTGGAACTCGGACACTTCACTCCAGTGAACAGGCATCAGAATCTTATTGAGGAAAGGGGAGAAGGAGGCAAGTAAAAATGGAAAGCACTATTATTAGCACACAAACCTCTGTGAGACTTTGAGAGCACAGAACAATAGTGCTTCAGCCAGAAATGTAAGACCATGTAAGGTTCAGAAAAGCTGCTCCTTGCCTCTGTCACGCCGTCCCTGCATAAGGAGTCATGGGCCTCTATAGGACTGCAGCTCCAGAAAACAGTGCCAAGGATTAGCATTTGCAGCCTCCAGGTCAGAACCCACTTTGGGGGCAGCTGCCCCATAAAGAATGGTAATGAGACAGGAGATTAGGGTGGGGCAAACTGGCTGGAGAAGTGGGTCTGACCTGTCAATAACAGAGAGGCAGTACCCATAAGCAGAACACAGTTTCTAAGCCCTGCACCTGGAACCAATCAGAAAGTGCTATCTTCAATGCTTTTGGTATGAAACCAAGCAGGTTTTCAATAAGACAAGCTAGATCTAGACTGAAGAATGAGATAGGAAAGACCCTCGCCACTAGCCCTGGGCCACTATGAGCTTCTCTCAGTGACCTATTTCTTTTCCAACCTTTAATAAATGTAAATCTTTGCTACCTTTCTTCATGAGTCTTGTCTAGTTCTTTGCGGGACACCATGAACCCAGAAAGGATCCCTGAAAAGAATCTGCCAGACCCCAGAATCCGGTAACAGTACCATATACCCCACATGCTGCTCTTGGGCAGCAGTCCCTAGGGCAGGCGCAGCAGAGTGGCTGGCTGTCTTCGAATAGTGCTGCCCGTGACAGGCAACATCAGGCACAGCAGTCCTGGGGAAGCAGTGGCTTCAACAGCACTTGGCAGCAGCTCACGAGAATAATCTTGACCAAGTATCAATGTCTTTGCTCGGACAAGGGGCTTTGCTGCAACATCCATGGTGACATCCTCTGAGAGAACCAAGGTAGGGCACAAAAAAAAGAGCCAACCCTCGGAAAATCTACTTGCGACCTCATGTGAACTCCAGCTAGGCACCTCTCAAAAAAATATATGAGCATTGACTTTCAAGAGTCCCAGATGCACCTTGTTAGAACAGCGAAGCCAGAACCAAGAAATCATTGCTTTTCTACATGGGTTTGTCTCGTAAGACACAAACTAGGAATTTTCCAGAATGGGAGACTGCCAAATAAAATTAAGGAGAAATGCAGTAGTATTACTGTGGGTCAAAACGGGATACAAGATAGTGGTGGTAAGGAAAGCAGAAGTGTATTACCCAGTGTGGCAAAGCTTACCTTCTAGTTCTTATACAAGTGGAAGGGGAAAAGAGACATTTACGGATAATCACCTCCTAGTTCCAATAACTATAACCTTAGTTGAAAGGCAGTAAGTAGTGGCTTTAGTTGTACTTTCAGAGGATTTGAAGCTACATAAATGAGAAGTAATATCAATGCAGCAGATTTTTCACTGATGCCTGTAACGAGCCTGTCCTCCTCTCTAAGGAAAATACAGTAGGGTGGGGCAGGCAGGAAGGGAATCTGTGTGCTAGAGATGACTTCATGCTACAAAATCGAGGCCCTACTTCTAGAAAATTGCCAAAATTAAAAATTAGTAGGCAGTTGAGCCTGGAAAAGAACACGTTCTGAAAAGTTCATGAGCATGCTCCTTTTAGGTTTTTTCCTCCCCAAGAATATGAGAAAATAAGTGAAATAGCATGGAGATTCAAAAGCAGTGTGAGTCCTACAAACAAGTCAGCATGTGCACACATTCTCAGAAGCCCCCAGACCCATCCTACATGGGCAAATGACTCCCCGAACCCGTTATCTCTGGAAGAGGCAAAACCGGGTCCACTGAACCCCTAGGTTGTACTGCACAGGTGGGCGGACGAGGTCATCCAAGCCAAGTCTCTGCTTTGAACTTCACCACACCTCCAGACTTGTCCACAGTGCACTCCTTGGTGTAGTTCTCTATTACCTAGTTGCTTAGTTGTTTGGGCTTTTTTCTTCCCCAAATTATAAGCTCCTTTCTTCATGCCCTCTGAATTATCTGGGATACTGGTGGAAGCTTAACAAATGCTGTTGAATTCATTAGGTATACACCATTCAATCACAGAGCACAACAAGCCATCATCAGCGATGACTCAGGGCAGCCCTGAAGACCTCCTCCACCAAGCCCACACAAGTGCGTCCCTGCAGGGTCTGCAGTGTCGTCCCGGCAGGCCCTGTACGTCCTGGGGTTGCCCTGGCCAGGGCCCATCTTGCTAGGAGAAACTTGATGTATTTGTGGATTGGTGATCATGTGTAGTGAGAAAAGAAGCAAAGAGGAGAAATAAAAGGAGTTCTAGGCTATGCCAACCAGTTTTTGCATGTGCTAAGTCATTCATTTACACAACATGGAGTTGTATTCAGTTCATAAATGAAGAGACGAAGTTCTTAAAGCTATGGAAACTGAACCAAATCAGGGATCACAGTGGAGCACAGAGCAGACGGGCGCAGGATGCTGGACTCTTTCCAGCACCGCAGTTTGTGCTGTGGGGGAGAAGTCAAGGTTAGTGTTTGCTGGCCTCTGAGCAGTCCTACCTCTACCTACCTACCATGCCCAGCTTCCCTCAGAACCGGGCTGGCACCCGGTGC
This sequence comes from Heterocephalus glaber, assembly GCF_000247695.1. The sequence continues at coordinate 4,127,645 of NW_004624796.1, forward strand.
TTCAGACCAGGGCAGCAATGCTTCCCATCCAAGTGTGAGCTGGTTGTGCCCTCAGAACACATGGCATCTCTTTACAGAAAAAGAACCAGGCAAAAAAGGAGGCTCCTAACGGAAGCAAGACGGGAAATGCAGGTTTGGCACACGAGCCATCCCCTTGACGTTGCTTACTCGTGGGTGGAACGTGTCGTGCTTTATTAGGCAAACCTGAACTTTCACCTTGGAAATACTGACAACTAAAATAAAAAAGAGAAATAGCAGGTTTGTTTCTTTTGCAGAACTGGGGGTTGAACCCAGGGCCCTCGCACTGAGCTACATCCTCGGCCCTTTCGTTTGTTTGTTTGGCAGGGGGGTGGTACCAGGGATCGAACTCGGGTCCTTGCACTGGTGCAGCAGGCGGCAAAACCACTGAGCTAAATCCCCAGCCCCCTTTTTTATTTTTTATTTTGACACAGGGTTTCACTAAGTCACTAAATTCCCCAGGCTAGGCTTGAACTTGCGATTCTCCTGCCTCAGCCTCCAAAGGTCCTGGGATTACAGGCATGTGCACCACAGCTGTCCAGAAAAGAGTCCTTCATCTGTCATTTTGGGCCCCATTGCTAAGGGATGAGTGCCACGACTTGTATTTGATCAATAGCTGCCCCTCCAGACCGTTCTGTTTTTGTTTTTCCTCTAATGAGCCTCTTGAAAATCAAAGTACCCCCAAGGTCCTGTCATTTGAAATAACAGCTGCACTAATCATTACAAACACACATATGTTACTTAAAGGTGGTGAGCTGTTCTTTTAATTTTATTTTCCCAGTTTACCCCGGGAGCTGGTTTCAATTGTATCCCTGTTTCACAAGCGAGGAAACTGAAGCGTGAGAGATTCGGGATCTTGCACAAGGTCAGGTGGAACAGGCGGGGAAGCCAGGATTCACACCTAGGCATTTGGCTCTGTCCTGGGCTCTTCTCAACACCAAGAGAGAGAAAGTACTCCTCATGGGGATATTCGTTACAGAAAGAATGACAAAGGCATCAGCTGAGATACCGCTAAGCCCGTGGCAAGAATTTTATTTTCTTCTTGCCTTTGCTGAAGCTGTCAATACAAGAGAAGAGAAAGAAGCTCAGCAGATGAAAGCTCAGAGGAAGGAGCTGCAGGTGCCCTGCAGATGAAGTGACACTCAGTTATCGTCTCTTGTCCGGGCTGTAGACTGGCATGCAAAACAACTCCCAGCTCTGTGCTCCTCGGTTGGCCGAGGAATGGGAAACAACAGATCCTTGAATTGTTAGCAACCAAGGAAAGGGCTGGCAAAGTAAGCAGCAGACAAGACCTCAGGCCAGTGAGAAAGGCCAGAGTCAACTGATGTCACCTGCATCAATTGCTGCCAGGAAACAGAAGTTTATAAAGAAAAGAAAAACCACGCACCCCCATTCTGTGTGCTATTACAGAACACATTCCCATAACTCCATAGACAGCAAACTATGGCCATTTACGACTTCAGAGACTCACCCAGAAAGCCCTTTAGTCTTCCAGTTAACTGTGATAGGTATAATAACACAAGCTGAATAAATCCAGTAAAATGGCAGGTGTTTAAAAAGTGAGAAGGGCTGGGGATTTAGCTCAGTGGTTCCGGTGCTTGCCTTGCAAGCACAAGGTTCCGAGTTCGATCCCCGGTACCAAAAAAAAAAAAATGATTAAAAAGTGAGAAGCTGGGAGTTGAGGTGCATGCCTGTAATCCTAACACTCAGGAGGCTGAGGCAGGAGGATTGCTGTGAGTTTGAAGTCAGCCTGGGGCTACAGTGAGTTCAAGGCCATCCTGAACTACACAGCAATACCCTGTCTCCCAAAACAAAAACAAAAAAAAGAAAGAAAAGAAAAATTAAAAGACCAAATAAATGATTTGTAGAAAGCCAAAGCAAAAGGGAGGTGGGGAGTAAGACAGTATTCAGAATGAAGAAGCCAACCATCTAAGTGCCCACAGAGAGGAACAACAAAGAAAAGAAAGTCACTTTGCCACCCCCTGCCACCCCTAGATCCCTAGAAAGCCCTCGAGTTCAGAATCACCGTAGGATGGAAGGTCATGTGAGATGGGGGCTGGAGGGATAGATGTGGTCATTTCCACTTCCTTCTGTCTTATCCAGTTGCACTTTCCATGGTTTCAGTTATTCCGTCAACTGTGGTCAAAACATCCCAGTGTTAAATGGAAAACTCTAGGGATCATAAGAATTCATAAGTTTAAAAGAACTATTACGAATGTCTATTGCTATATTTCATTATTAGTTATTGTTGTTGATCTCTGTGACTAATCTACACATTAAACTTCATCATAGGTATGTATGTATCCTGGGAAAGATATATGCAGGGTTAGACACTATCGCTAGCTTCATGCGAACATGGGGAGTCATGGACCACATCCCCATAGACAAGGAGAGCTACCGTATTGGCTGGAAGTCTACACGCCCCACGAAGTCTCTCTGCTTTCCCGGAGTAGCCAGATCCGCCCACCCACACAGGTCACAAGTTATGTTCAGTCCAAAACTCTAGGTTTCAGAAGGTATGTTGAGTTGCTACCACAGAGAACCCAAACTACGTGAGAAATTTCACCATATAAAAATAAAGAGGAGATCCTAAAAATGTCTAGAGAGGATAAAAAATCCACTTAAAAAGTGTCAAGAATTAAAATGGCATTGATTTTTTTTCATAAAAATAATAGAAGTTATAGGTCACTGTAGCATTTTGTGATCTTCAGAAAAATCTGAGAGAACTTTTTTTTAAATCTAGACATCTATATCTAGCGAAATTATTAACCAAGTGTAAAAATAGAATAAAAGACCTTTTTAGATGTTTAAATCCTCAGGTGCCTTACCTTTTATACATTTTTTTTCCCAGAAAAATTAAATAACATTCTTTGGAAGAATAAGAGAGAAAACCAAGAGACAGCAATTACAGGAATGAGGGAGCCCAATGGGATGACAATTGTAAAGAAGGCTACATGCAGTAGGAAGCAACCAGTTCAGACTGAACTACGAGGAAGAAGGCCTCCAGGGAGAAAATCTCCCAGATTAGAACCAAAAAGAAACAAGTACAAACAAACAAACCCAATGTGCTTCATTGTGTAGAAAACAGAACCAAGTGGGACACGACAGAGCTATTGGAGTACTCGAAATTAAGTATTGCACAAATTAAGAAAAGATATTAAAGGGGCCAGGGATTTAGCTCAGTGGTTTCGCCGCCTGCTGCGCAAGCGCAAGGATCTGAGTTCCATACCTGATATCAAAAAAAAAAAAAAAAAAGAAAAAGAAAAAAAAAAGAAAGAAAAGAAAAGATATTAAAGAGTCAATAACTCCAAGGACATCTTTAAAATTTGAATAAGGAAAGAAACACAATCATGTTATTTTACTTAGCTCAGCCAAAAAAATAATAATTTACCCGGTCATAATATTGTAAACTCTGAATATGGATTTATCCAAAAATGATTTAAACTAAGAAAAATGAGAAGTAAAGAAAGCAGAGTTGTGCAAAACCCAAATCTTCTTCTATGACAAAAGATGATTAAATTTCAGAATTAAGCCCAGAAATGGAAGTATAATAAGCACATTATTTAGAATTGTGGAAGAAAATTTTATAGGAAACCTTGTTGATATAGATCTTTGAGAGCAGGACTAGGACTGGGGAAGGTTTCTTCTGCTGTAAAATTTTTATATTTATCTTTAGTGTGATGGAGTCTTCCTACGTTGCCCAAGCTGGCCTGGAACACCTGGGCTCAAGTGATCCTCCGGCATCAGCCTTCCAAGTACCAGGGGTTACAGGTGTACATGACATTGTGCCAGGCCCCTGCTTTTAAAAAAGCGCCATGGTAGCTGGACATAGTGGTGCACACCTGTAATCTCAGCACTCGAGAGGCTGAGGCAGGAGGATCATCGTGAGTTTGAGGCCAGTGTGGGCTACATAGTGAGTTCGAGGCCAGCCTGAACTACAGAGCGAGACCCTGTTTCAGAAAACAAAACAAAAAGCATCATAATATTACTATTAGATTTATGAAGCCACATTCAAGGATTACCTTGATTAAAATTAAAATTAACTGACTTTAAAAGGCAGCGTGGACATGTCCTTCCAGGCCTCCAGGATGGCAGATGCCTGGTTTTCGCATTCGCTCTGCCTTGCAGGGGGTCACGGCGCACAGTGAAGGAAGCAAAGATGTCTGAGAAACAAGGCTCTTGTGATTAGCGACTAAGAGAGTGACAAAGAATTGCAAGACAGCCCACGGGAAAATGGACAAAACAGGAGTTCAGAGAAGAAAAAAGGTGAACAGCAGTGTATGCTTGGCTTGATTAATAAAATAACCACGTCAGGTTAAGAGAGAACAAGGCATACTCACCAGTTTGAAGAGCTTATTCCCATTCCATGTATCTATGTGTATGACAGTAGCGTGCTGTGTAGACACATGCTTATAATAAGTTATATAAATCTGTGCATATACGTATGCGTGTGTATTTTACACATGCTGCAAAATGCTGGCAGTAACTGATGCTGATGGTGATTGATGCTGGTACTGTGAAGGGCCTTGGATTTCATTTCTGTGCCATTATTGTTATAACTAGGGGAAAGCCACAGCTTTAAATGGAGTTGTTTTTATAATGACTGCATGTTTTCTGTTTACTTTTCCTTTTGCATTTATAAAATTATAACATTTAGAATTGGAAGAGACAGGAGATTGGATTAAGATGGTTAACCAAGCCCAGATGCCTAAAAATGACAGAAAAGCAATTACAGGTTTAAAATAATAAATCTGTAATATAACTGGAGAGGAGGAAGGGGTATTCTTGGTGAACCAGAAAGAAGAACAAATTCCTCAATAAGAGAAAGCAGTAGGGATTGGGTTGAGAGAAGCTATTTTTCCAAAGCCCAAGGTTGTTGGAGAAGGAGGAAATCTAGGGTTTTCCAAGCCTCCAGTGCCAAGCTGGAAGGGACAGTAAGAAGGGATCCTGGAGACAAAGCCAGGGTTACAGGTTCCAGAAGTGCCTTAGGAAGATCTGGCAGGCAAGCTCTGACTCTTGCTTCACAAGCAGAGGTGTCTGCCCCAAGGAGGAAGGAGGAATGCAGTGCAGGGAGAATGCCTTGGAAGCAAGGAAATAATGGGGATCCCCGAGCCCAGAGGACTCAGCTACTGGCTCACCCCAGCTGACAGCCACTCGGTCCCACCCTTGCTGGAGGATGACAGGGAGCAGAGAAAGCAATTCCAGACAGGCTGTGCAGGGCTGAGGGAAGAACATGAGCTCACAGCTCAGGGTAAATCATTTAAGAAAAACTAATAAGCTGAAGAGTGATTCCAAACTCAAGAAGCAGAAGTTCTTTTTTCTGAGAACACAAGGTTAATATCCTCAGGCAGATAAGAGAAGATATTTCATCCTTCCAATTGAACAGGACATTTTTAAGGACAATTAAAGGCTTAGAAATAAAAAACTAGGAGAGTCAAAACAAGACTTTATGGGATCTAGTGTGTATTTCCTTTTATACTGCATTCCTGACTGTCTCTGAGTCCACAGGACCTTACCATCTTATCAGTCTACTCCATTGTTGGAAGACCAAATTTAAAGCGTTAACAGTTCTGTCTTCCATTGGAGCTTGTGTCCTTGCTCTTAAACCTGCTGGTCCTGGAGCTGCCTCTCCAGCAAAACCAAGTCTGCTTCCTCTTCTCCGAGAAAGCTTTTCAAATATTTGCACTTATAATTCCTCTCTCCTTGTCTCCAAGCTAAACAATTAGTTCATTCAGCTGTTTCTCACCTGACAGCTTCCAGCGTCTTTGTTCTTCTACTAACCTTTCCCCTGAACTCTTTCTAGATCATTCCCCATATCTAGGATGGGGATTACTGATAGCAGGCCTGGAATTGCATACGTGTCAGACGTTTTGCCTGATTTTTCCCCAGTGGTATTATTACTTTCTCCAGTTACCCAGCTACTATTAACATCTAAACTGACCCGAGTGTGGTGCTGTCCTTGAAGAACTCCAGGAAATGAGTAAGCAGGTCTGTTTCTCTAATGTTTAAAATGAGGTTCATCTACTTAATAAATATTTATTGACCACAGGCTCTGCTCCAGAGACTGGACTAGGTACTCTGGGAGCGTCCAGGATGGGTGAAGCAGAGCCACTGCCCTGAGGAAGTTTATAGTTTGGAGGAAATGTAAGCTCCAGGCATAAATACTCTCCAACGTAGAAAGTGGTACAGATGGTAGAACAGAACAGATATGGAGCCATGGGGTCCATAGGCAACACATAGTCTAAAAACACAAACGCTTCCTGATAAACAATATTAAGAAAGCTGGGGCTCGAATTCCTACTGCTCAGATTGCTGGCCTGGACTTGGGTCCTTTTCTGGCTCCTCTCAATTCCAGGATTTAGTGTGTGTCCTTTGCTTCTTTCCATCCTCTTCGGGGATTGAAGTATCAGCCCATTTAGCGGTTCCACTTCGTACTGTAACAACTCAAAAGCAGAGACTTGAATGAATACATGTACTCTATGTTCGCAGCAGAATAATTCACAGTAGCCAAGAGGTGAAAGCCACCCAACTGCCCACTGAAGGATGAATGGGTATACAAGATGTGGTATACACATACAATGGAATATTTTTGGTATCAGAACGGATGGAAATTTAGACACATGCTCCAACAGAGATATTATGAACCATGAAGATATTTTGCTAAGTGTAGTAACCCAGTCACAAAGGATAAATACTAGATGTTTCCACGTAGATGAAGTAGCTAGGATAGTCAAATTTAGAGAGACAGGAAGTAGAACAAGTGGCTGCCTGGGCTGCAGGACTGTAGGGATGGGAAAACAGTGTTGAGTGGGTACAGAGTTCGTGGAAGAAGAAAAAGTTCTCCAGGTGGATGGAGATGGTAGCTGCACAACAACCGGAAGGTACTTAGTGTCACTGGATCATACATTAAGATGGCTAAGGGGTAAATTTTTTATTATGCATGTTCTACCACAACAAAAAATCATCCCATCCTTGCCCCTTCGATATTACAAACTTTAAATTCTTACCTCTTTTCCTGGGTCTGTCCTTCAATCTTGATTTTCTTTCCAAGTGCCATGTCGACTTAGCAGTACTCATAACAAAAGACTCTCATAGCTGCTGTGATGTTAGCCAAGGAAAACCTATAAGCCACAGACTGATCCTAGAATCCTGGGGGGCGAGACTCACATTCCACGCAAGGGTAAACCTTCTAAAAACTTGTATGGAATTGGGAAGTAACTGTGTCATGAAGAGCACTCCATTAATTTATTTTGACAAGTATTATTCAATTTAAATTATTTATGATGCTTTATAGTCCACTAGAGACTGCCCACAACTCATTTAATAGGAGCAATCACAGCTGTAAAACGCTCCTTACAAACAAGAGCATCTTTTTAAGAAGGGTTGTTTATTCATTCCACTAATACTGATACAGATATGGCAATTAAATGGCACAGGACAATATTGGGGCCATGATAACAAAGAGGCTTGTAGTTGGCTAGAATGAAAACCGACAGTTACAGGTCCACAAAGTTCTGTTTTGATATGAAAGCAATGGTATCTCTAGGGTGTTCAGGGAGGCCACCCTGTGGCATGACTACATGACACAGGCCCAAGTGTGTCCCCCTCCCAGATCTTCACACTGCAATACTAATCCTCAGTACTCCAGAATGTATATTTGGAGGTAGGGCTATTAAAGAGGCAATTAGCCAGGTGTGGTGCCGCCACCTATAGTCCCAGCACTTGGGAGGCTGAGGCAGGAAGATTGTTGTGAGTTTGAGGCCAGCCTGGGCTGCACAGTGAGACCCTGTCTCAAAATACATACATACATACATACGAGGTAATTAAATGTTAGCGCCCATTAGAGCTGGTATAAAAAAATAGTCCAGGGCCGGGGATTTAGCTCAGTGGTTCTGCCGCCTGCCTCGAAAGCTCAAGGTCCCAAGTTCAATCTCCAGTACCAAAAAAGTATGTGTATAAATAAAATAGTTTGGACTGGGTCCTCAGGAACATCAGAAATTTGTTTCTCATACTTCTAGAGCACGGGAAATGCCAGGTCGGGTACTGGCAAGTTCATGTCTGAATGCGGATATTCTTCCTTGTTCACAGATAACACCTGCTTCCTGTATCATGACATGACTGAAGAGGAAAGAGGGCTCTCAGACTCTTTTTCATAAGGGTACTAATATTTTTGAAGGCTCCATCTCTGTGACCTAATCATCTCCTGTATTAGTCCATTTTTCATTTCTATAATGAAACACCTGAGGCCAGATAAGTTATTTGTTCTTAATAATGCGGATTGAACCCAGGGCCTTCACATTGAGCTATATCACAAATTCTTCTTATTTTTTATTTTGAGACAGGGTCTCACTAAGTTGCTAAATTGTGCAGGCTTGGCTCAAACTTATGATCCTCCTGCCTCAGCCTCCCAGAGTGCTGCCCACCATCACACCCTGCTTAAAGAGATTTATTTAGTCCACAATTCTGGAGGTCCAAGGGCATAGTGCCAGGGCTGGCTGGGTTCTCATGGCAGATGGAACAACAATGGCAAGTCCACATCACCAAATAGGAAGCCAAAGAAAGAGAGTAACTCTCGTGGGAACTAGCTCAGGGTCCCACAGAAAATGTCTCAATCCCTTCTCCGGGCTCTCCTCCAATGACCTAAAGACCTCCCACTAGACCACACCTCCTACAGTTCCAATCACTCCCTAACACTGCCACACTGAGAACAAAGTCTTCACCACATAGACCTTTGGGAAACACTCAAACTATATCTATGGCCAGGGATGTAGCTCGGCGGCACGGTACCTGCGTGGTAAGTGTGTGGTCCTGAGTTTGATTCCCAGCACCCAAAAAAAAAAAGTCTATATCCAAACCTTCACATCTAAAGGCCCCACTGCCTAATACCACAACTCTCAGGGTTAGAATCAGCCCAAGCAAACAAATTCACTCCATCACTGCCCAGCCCACTTTTCTTAGAAATGAACAAACCCATCCCCTTCAGGGACCTTTGTAATCAAGAAATCACATCCAAGACATTGGGGCCGAACCATTTGGATTCCTGAGGGAACTGAAGAGACACACAGCTAATAAACTTTCTTAGCGACACAATGTGCTTCAGGAAAGAAAAAAACATGGTGGGGAAAGTGTGGGCTGCACCATGTCACAGCCCAGCAAGCTGTTGGTCTACTAAAAAAGCATATTTGTTATTCCTCCTCACATTTCCTTCCAGCACAGGATGCTCTCTGGAGCCACAGGGCCTCATCTGCGCTCCACGCCCAGGCATCGATTTACCACTCCCACCAGCAGCTCCTCGGGTTTCACAGTCTTTAAATCAGACCTCACCCAGACTGCAACTCACAGGAGCATGGAAACGCTGCAACTTCATCCCCAAAGAGAGATACCCTCTCCAGCAGCCAGAGAATGGAGGCCAGTGATGGTGAGCCTCTCAGGGCCCTCAGTGATACAAACACCCCACAGCGGCAGGCAGGCTGCAGGTTCGCCACCACTGATACCGGCAGTCGGTGCCACAGTATGCACCCCTACATGTCTGCCCGGTCCCCTCACCAGCACCCCAGTGCGCTCCACCGGAGCCAGGCCTCACACCCTCCCACGTGGCCATATCAAGGTCCATTTTGCTTCCTCATGGAATGTTTTGGTCTCGAGGCTGATGGAACTTGATGCTTCTGGCCCTATGCTCTCTACCTGCTGCCCAAATCTTCTGTGAGGATTTTGAAGAGTTTTCCAAGCTTCCGCCCAATCCCTAAGCCATTACCCAGTGTGCTGCTTCACTTGCTGCTCCCTCTGTACCCAGTTTGCCCATGGCTGACCCGCCTGGCTGATGGCTTCTGCTGCTCTGCTAGGCAACACCGTCCACTGCTCACCTGCCCGCCTGCACCAGCTGCGTGAGCTGAGGCTCATAGGCCTGTTCCTGATGCGCTGACCTACTGCTGCCTCTCCAGACTGGGGGAAGCTGTCCCAGCTGGGCCACTGCTGCAAGAGTGGGGGTTACCTTTTGACTGTCTGAAGTCCAGCCCGCATGTACATACTTCTCCTTTCTTCTTATAGAAGGAATCTTTGTGCCCAATTCAATGAAAAAACTTCAATATTTACTAAAAGCTGGAGCAAGAGACATGTTCCTAATGCCCTCTTCTGTCAGTGTTAGAGATAGTAAATCTGCCTGGCAAGCACAAGAACCGAGCCCTCTTTCACATGGGAATACGTGTCAGATGCATCAGAATCATCATTCACAAAATACAACTAGATCTAGCATTCTGCTTCCAACCATTGTGAGAGCTTTCATTATAGTCTCCCCTTCTGTTTTGTGCTTTGCTCCGTCCTTCCTTCCTTCCTTTCTAAGAGATAGGACCTCACTAGGTGGCCTAGGCTGGCCTCAAACTCCTGAGCTCAAGTGATCCTCCTGCCTCGGCTTCTCTAGTAACTGGGACTAAAGTATGCAGCCCTGTGCTCCAGGCCTCTCTTTCTTAGGGGTCCTCAACGGAGTCAACTCAGCCAGCTTGCTTTGCCCTTACGAAGCGCTCCCTGGCTCTGAGACTGGATGATGCATCTCCTAGAGTCGCCTGCACCCGACTCCCCTCATCTGCTCAGGCACACTTGTGCTGCCTCACCAAGGATTTAGGGCGCCTCTCCTGCTGCCCATTTCCACCTGCGTGCTCCTGTCCTACAGGCTGTGCTGTCAGAAGGCAGCGCAGTGTGTGCAGAGCTGTTTCTGCCCAGGGATGCACAGGGCAGATGGGCAGAGAGCACTGCAGCGCTGGTGCTGTTCTGAGGAGCACTAATTGCCTCACTGATAAATTGAGAGAGGAAAAGGCCTCAGGGACAAATCCAGGCCCATTTAGAACGGAACCCTGAAAGTACATCTGCAGAAATATCAATCTTTTAAAGAAACAACCTTTTTCTCTCCCCAATTTTAATTTCCTTCTGCCTCATCCCTTTGTCTTCTCTTAGGCCAGTGATGGTGAACCTTTTAGAGCTTTCAATGATAACAAACAGCCGGCTGCCACACGCATGCCATAGGTTCGCCATCCCTGTCTTGGCCATCCTGGCAGGATCATCCTTTTCAGGGTCTGAACAAGGGAGACCTAGCTGAAAAAAAAAAAAGAAAAAAACAGGAAACAAAAACCCAGAATCAATGTCTCTGCTGTATTGTCAAGTTCAGGGTTAGCTGAAAAAGCCCTGCCTTGCTGGTCTTGTCTCCCTCTATCGTAAAATGCCATTGTCCCAAGACATGCTGTAATACGTCATCACACACCAATCAGAGGGCCCGGCGGGGTGATATTTAATTCACATCTGTCAATCACGACACAAAGAAAAGGCCCTCAGCTGCCCACCCAGAGTCCTCTGCTGATTGAACAAAGAATCCTGGGGGATCTCTGGTCCCGGGGTGGGTGGGGGGGCGCAGGCTGCTCTTCGGGCTACCAGACCCTTCCATGGGTTCAAAATCACAGAGCTTTGGAAGCAGTAAGGCAGATGAAAGAGATTCACTCAGCAGAGCATCCCTGCGACAGTTGGAGAGAATGAAACTGGAATGGTTGTATTTGAGCTCTGCAGTCACAGATCAGCGTGTCCTTGGGATTAGAGCCCTTCGTCAAATGCAAATATTTGAATTTTAGTGGCAACCGCTGCAGCCTGTCTGTCTCCTGGGTGGTTGTGTGAGCTCTGTGGTTTCTGAACGACTGTATCAGCAAAACCAGCAAAACCAAGGAGCTGAGATAAGAATCTAATGTGTGAAAATTTAAAAAGCTTTACTTCCATACCTGGCATTGATCTTTGGAAGTTGGAGGGTTATGAATAATAAATAAATGAAATTAAACACTTCCGTGGCAATTGTTGGTGACACAAACACCGGATTCCAAGGCAGCAGCTGGACAACAAAGGAACCGTTGGGAATGGTCAAGATTAGCTCACCAAGGATTTTTTTTCCCCCTAAAAACAGTCACTGTGAAATACAGCATGTTTCTCCTTTCCCTGCTTCTCTCCTATTAGTATCAGAATCAAAATGCTTCTCCAGGGGCTGGGATTTAGCTCAATGGCGCTGCCGCCTGCCTCGCAAGCTCAAGGTCCTGAGTTCGATTCTTGCTACAAAAAAAAACCTTTTCTTTTCCCCCTCGCATTTCTTCAAAGTAACAGTCAATCCTTTATTAGAATAAACTATCAATAAACATCCTATTAGAGCAATGCTATCAGGCTCTGTGTGCTGACATTAAGCCTGAGCTGGTACTCCTCAGAGGTGCAAAACCTAATCCCACTGTTTCTTAACCCCAAGAACTCTTCATTTACGTATTTTACTTTGTTTGTTCGTTCGTTTGTTTGTTTCAAAGCATGCTCACATCTGCTGCCTCCATTCTGCTGCCGGTAAGAAAGGCTTTGCTAGCCCTTTTCCTTGCCCTTTTTACAAATGGAGAAACCGAGAAGGGCAGGTAGTATAGACATGGGGGGGGGGTGTGAATAATCGATTCCAAAGCGAGTGGGCTCGGGGAGAGGAGAGACCTAGTTTTGAATCACAGCCCTTCAAATTTCTGTATCTCTGACCCTGGCAGAGCCCAGCCTCTTTGATCTCGCATCCTCTCCTATGAAGTGGGAAGAATATCTCTCCCACAGAATTCTTGCAATGGTTAAATCAGATCACACAGGCGAGGCCTACCGTGCTTTTAGGAACAATAGTTTCCTAGCTGGGTGTGATGATGCCTCATGTAATCCCAGCACTCCTAGAGCCTGAGGCCGGATGGCAAGTTCAAACCCTGCCAGGGCAATTTAGGGAGACACAGTCTCAAAAAAGTAATAATAATAAATTAAATACAGTAAAGTGGGGAGGGGGGTGCAGCTCAGTGTGAAGGCTGTGGCTTCCTCCCTCAGCAACACACACAAAAAAGTAATTTCTTCCTTATGCCCAAAGGAGGTTTCTAGCAGGGGGGACATCTGCCCTGGACCACCGGGCTCTCACCTGCTCAGCACCTTCCAGGGCTCAGGCCCTTGGCTTCCTGCCTTCCCCAGCAGCAGCAACCTTTCCAGAAGTTTCCCTCTCTCTTTTTATTTGTGTTTGTTTGTTTATTTTTGTTCATTTGTTTTTTGAGGCAGTTTCTCCCTTTGTAGTTCGGGCTGGCCCTGAACTCACTGTGTAGCCCACGCCGGCCTCGAACTCGCGGCGATCCTCCTGCCTCTGTCTGCCAAGTGTTGGGGTCACAAGCGTGCACCACCACACCTGGCCCTCTCTCTGTTTGCTGTACCTCTCATGGAAACTTGGGGCAGAAGAAACTTCAGGAAGAGGCTAACCTTGTTAGGCTCAGGCAAGCACTTTTGTGCCCTCTGTGTTCCTGTTATCTTAGGCTATAATTTCAAACAGCTGTGGTCCTGGCTGTTTGGGAAGCTGATGCAGAAGGATTGCTGGAGCCCAGAGCTTTAGCACTAGCCTGGGCAGCAGATGAAGACCTTGTTTCTTCTTCTTTTTTTTTTTTTTTTAAAAAAAAAACAACAAGCAACATTTGTCTGGGGGTGGAGCTCAAGGGTGGAGCCTCTCAGGATATTTGCTTTTTAAGCATGCCTGCCTTGCACAAGAGGGTTAAAGCTAAAAGGTCTAAGGTGGGCTGGGCTGAGGTCTCTCGGTGGCAGAGTACGTAGCTAGCACACAGGAGGCCCGACCTGGGTTCCTAGCACGGAGAAAAAGGAGAGAAAAGCTGGCGTCCTTGACCTTTTAGCCTGGCTTCACATAGGAACTCCAGATTCCCTTAGCTTTTCCAAACTTGTAAAATGAGTTTGGTTTGGTCTTGGTCTGTTTGTTTTGCAGTCCTGGAGATTGAGCCCAGGCCCTTCACACTAAGCTACATGCCCAGATCTTTTTATTCATGTATTTATTTGATTTCCAGACAGGGTCTTGCTAAATTGCCCAAGCTGAGCTTCAACTTGCCAGCCTCCTGCCTTAACTACCAAGAATGCTGGGATCACAGGCGCGGGCCACTGTGCCCAGCCAAAATGAGATCTTCAAATGACAATAGGTCTTCGCTATTTCCCCATTCTTTACATCATTTTCATATTTAATTGCTATTGGAGAAAACAATACCTCACCTACAAGGTTATTGCAAGGCCTAGCTGAGATGATACATTTAGCAGGTGTAAATTCCGATACACAGGGCCGGGAGGCAGCTCAGTGGCGCAGCCCCTGCCTGGCAGGTGCAAGGCCCCGAGTTGGATTTCCAGTACCGAGAAAAATTTCAGTGTGCAAATTCTGATGTAAAAGAATATCATATTTATGTATATATAAAAATTCATATACATATAATTTTTTTAATCACATATTCTCTGAACCATAGCCCACGGGCTGCCTCCAGGTTAACTTCAGACCTACTTGGAACGGTGTCACCCACATCTCCAAATACAACTCCAGGGTGTTATGTAGTAAAGCAGTACTCGGAGTTCATGAGAAATTGATTCCACAGCCCCCTGTGAATACCGAATTCCTATATAAAACATGGTATAGCAAGTGATAGACCCTCCACACGTCATTCCACATATGTCCAGTCACCTCTAGCTTACTTATCATACATAATAAAATGTAAATGTTACATAAATAGTTGTCATACTATATTTTGTGGGGAACAATGACAAGAAACAAGTCTGTACATTTCCAGAATTTTTAAAAAATCATTTCAATTCACAGTTGGTTGAATCCACAGATGCAGAGTTCAAGGATGCAGAGGGCGCAGCTGGGGATGAAGGGCCAGGATTCTCCTCCGTCTTCGAGGTACCCATTGCTCTGGCCCTCACGGACATTTCAGCCACCCTCCTGCCATCCTTGGGATAAGGACACCCTTGATGAGGCTGGGGAGCCCAGTGCCCTTGTCTCTTCTCTTCCATGAGGTCCCCAGTCACCTCCAGGAAGCAGTCCTTGCTCCCCACAGCAAGAAGTCTCTTCGTGGTCCAATCAGCATCTGTTTGTTTCTCCAGCTGTCTTCTTGTTGTTTTCACGTGGGTCCTCCGCCGCATCCATGCCTGCCACCAAGCCTGCCACGATCACTCTTCACTGTCTGCACCTCCTGTCCCCAACACCTGGGGTATCTTCCCATGCCCACTCCAGCCTCACTCACTTGTAACTTGTCCTCAAACACACACTGACTTATCACCTCCTTCGCTGAGGCTTTTGTGCTGTCCCCTGCTTCTCTGAGCTCCCTGAGGAGCACATGAGGGCTGTGGCACTGACTCACCTGAAAGCAATCTGAGTTTCCTCTGTGATTCCAGCCACTGTCTGACATCCGGTAAGTGCCCAGGTTGGGTTTGTTACATCAATGTCCTCTCCCTTCAGTCTTTTCTCCTAGTAACCCGCGCCTTCTACACTTGAATCTGTGGCCCTGTGGTGCACATTTAAGCCAATTAGGTATTAATGTGACCACCAGGTGACCATGGGTTTGAATGAATTACAGGCTTTCTCTCCCAACCGCCCAGTTACAGATCCAGGGAGGGGTCTGAGGGTCGGCCAGTCCAACCTCCTCTGCAGCATGGAACTCACCTTATGAAATGGTCACGCAGTCTGTCCTTAAATACTTCCCGGGCTTTTATATTAAGTGGGTCTAGGGGAACCACCTGAAAACTCTAGTGTGTAGGTAAACATTGCCAAGGACACATGCTGGTGTGCAGAGCCCAATCCACTCTGTGATGGGGACAGACAGTCCGGAACACACGGATGCTACAAGAGGGCGCCGGGGTGGGGTGGGTGGGGCAGTCTGTCCTCTGAGGAGCTGCTTCTTCTTCCAGATCATAGTCCAGGCCAAAAGGAGACTGCCTGCCCCGATCCTGTGGGCTGCGCCCCGTGGGCTGGTTTGGCTGCAGTTCCAGGGACCTGAGTGATCTCCGAAGAGAGTTTTGGGCTCTAACAGGTTTTGGAGCAGAGAGAGAGAGGAAAGGACAGTGACTCTTTGTGTCTCTCAAAGGCAGCACTGTTTCCCAGGGCTGGCACGGCCACTGGCAACGTGCTGGCCTCCATTCGAGATTGTTCTGCTGCCCTGGCACACGGGCTGCACCATGCCGCCTTCACACAGGACACAAATGGGAGTATCCCTTGCAATGCAAGGATGACCTGCACCACAGCGAGTGGAGATAACCTCCACAACTGCCAACAATCCATCATCTCCTCTTCTTACCTCTCTGCAAGGATGCAGGTTTAGGGGTCACTCTTACTTCCTGCTCCTGGGTTGTTGTGATCTCTTTCCTAGCAGCCAGCGGTGCCTTAACCTTAAAAGAAGTGAACCGTGTTCTAAGGACCTCTCTCACTGTTCCTATTCAGACCCACTACGTGAGGTTGAAAGCCAAAGGACATTTTAATCTTCAGAGACAGCTCTCCGTTAGTGCCAGCAGAGCTGCCCAGAGCCATCCTGCATCATTCATCCACTGACATGCTTAGCCCTGACTCTCGCCGGCTGCTGTGCTGGCGCTCAGGATGAGTGACAGCCAGCTCCCATGCGCTGGGATGGGTGCCACCGGGTGCCATGAGCCAGAGCAAGGGCTCATGCGACATGGCCTTGGGGAGTGGAGGCAGGGAGAGAACCAAAATCAATGTAGAATGAGAACATGGGTTATGTATCACTGGGAGAGTGGAAGGAGATATTGATGAAAGTATGGAGAGATTTGGAACATGAGACTTGCTTCCACTTGGATTTTAGGTTTTCTCCTAAACACAGCTAGAGGCATTAGAAAGACTTTCACCAGCTGGTGACTTGATCGTGCAGAGCAGGCGGACCACAGGTCAGGACAGTGCAACAGACCCACGGAAAGGTGACACAGCGTGGTTTGGGTCTTAAGTGCCCCCTAGATCTCACATGTTGAAGGCTTGGTCTCCAAGGCAGCAGTGACTAGATCACATGGGGGGTGACTAGATCGCACAGGCCCTCACCTCATACGTATGGATTCGGAGCTCAATGGGCTTGGGCAGGGGCTTTGTCATGAAAGCCAACTCCCTCTCCTTGCCTGCTGCCCCCTGGGAGGAGAAGAGTCCCACCATGACATGCTGTCTCATCACAGGCCTGACAGCGATGGAGCCAAATGACCATGGACTGAAACTCATGAAACTGTGAGCCAAAATAAACCTTTTCTCCGTTAAACTGACTTAACTCAGGTATGTTTTGTCACAGCAAAGGGAATCTGAGTAAGACATACATCAACATCAAGGGAACAGCAGGGCTACAAAACATACAGATTTCAAAAGGCGAGACCTTGAACTCCGTGCTGACTGACCTGTGTTTCTTAGGAGCATGGAAAGCTGTCATTGCTCTGTACCTCTAGAACCTCTGGCCCAGATCGACGGGAGTCCTCAGCACCTGTTTGTTGAACTAACGAATGGTTCTGCTCCCTGAGAGTAGAAGGAAGAAATACAGTATTTCTTTCACAGATTTTGTATTAGACCAAAGTATGAGCCTGATACTTGAAAGCTGCTATTTCTTTAGACTTATATTTTCAGGTTCTGCATCTTCAGATCCTTCAACTGTTCCTCATGTGATGTGGTTCTTCTCCCCCATCCATATTGAATTTGTTCTCAGTTTCCACCCCCACCCCCCATGAAAATATGGTCCCAAGACCTGAACATAAAACTCGGGATAAGCTCAGGCCACAGAGAAGCTGTGTCTGTTTTTCAACTCGGTTTTACCTGATCATGTTGGCAAATCTTAACACTGACGATTCATATCGTGCCTATGGTGAAGTCCTGAAGTATTTCCATACATTCTACTTTTAACCTGTGTCTCTCCACCAGAGATAAAATCAAATTTTAAACATTTCCTGTTTAGCGTACATAGTTTCTATCTTTCAGACACAAGTGTTGATTTATTCGTGTAGCTCTTTTCAACGTCACCTTGTTTCCTTGGGCTCACTGTTACAGCCTCGCAAGGCCGTGTCACCCGCAGCCCTGGTCAGTGCTCGAGCAGTGTTCTAAAAACACCACCTGCAGAAAGATTTAACAGCTAGCCCTCGGTACTACCCCCCTACAAGTGTCTCTCAGGCCATTGATTTTCACTCTATGCCAGTGATCCTCTTGTGGGTCACAAAACAATTTTGTGGGTTGAAGTCAGCGTTCTTTTTTTTTCCCTTGGTACCGGGGATTGAACTCATGACCTTGTGCTTGCGAGGCAGGTGCCAGTGCCACTGAGCTACATCCCCGGAGAAATCAGCATTCTTAATAAACAGCATAGAGTGAAATAGATCACACTAGAGTTGACTGTGTGTAGTATGGCAAGTTCTATCTTGTGAGACTGAGTCTCATACACACACACACAAACACACACACACACACATTACTGAGGTCTACCTAGCACAACCACAGACGGAGGTTAATAACGTCACGTGAATTACAATAACTAATTTGGATGATGCATACTACACTGCTTCTTCAAAATATTCAATAGATTGGGCCGGGGATTTAACTCAGTGGTTTCACCGCCTGCTGCGCAAGCGCAAGGACCCAAGTTCAATCCCCGGTACCAAAAAATATATATTAAATAGATTAACATAGAAATCATACTTCTAATTCTTGGCTTTTCAAAACCACAACTCCCATTGTTCAGCAATCAGACCACTTTTTCCACTGAGAAGACTGTTAAAACTGTGATTTAGGGTATTCCAGGGTCTCAGGGCCATTTGGGGTCCTTGGGCCTCCAGTCCCCACCCCAGTTCCAGAGCTCAGCTCTACTGCACTGGTTTCCTACGCTGTGTCACTATATAGACTGTATTTCTGAGTCCGATAGCCAGAGAAAGTTTTCCTGGCTTAAAAAGATGAGATTGAAGTCTATTAACAAAACCCAATTTACTGCTTCCAGATAAAACTGATTGGGAAATGTTTTTGACATTCTCAGTACCAATTCAGAAAACACAGTGTCAGACCAGTAAAGTTTTGTCTGAAATCTATCTTTGGACTATTTTTCATGATTATTTGTGCCTTACTGTTCAATCTAAGCAACACTTTCTTTACATTCTACTGTTAATATATTGATTGGCAGTAAATTTTGCATTTTTTTTTTGTACTGGGGATTGAACTCAGGTCCTTCTGCTTGCAAGGCAGGCAGCAGAACCACTGAGCTAAATCCCCAGCCCTTGGCAGTAAATTTTAAAGGTTTCTTTTGCAGTTTACAAATACTTTTGTTGCTGTTATTAATTGCTGCTGTTATTAATTGTTCCTGTGGACCATCTTTGCACCTAGAGGACATTCATCTATAGCAGTTAGCTTTATTTATTTATTTTTCTTATGGGGATCGAACTCAAGACCTTGCACTTGCGAGGCAAGTGGCAGCACCATTCAGCTAAATCCCTGGCCCTATTTCTTTCTTTCTTTTTTTTTTGTCAAATGTGATATGACATCCTAGATGTGATACTTATTCACAGATAATTCCAATCTGCCTCTCTTCAGGAATATGGTAGAATTGGACTCTAAACTATTAAAGCTGATCATGGCCCATTAGAGTGGAGACTAATTAGAAAAGAAAGACGAGGAGGGAGTGGAAAAGGAAGAGGAGCTAAGGAGGGTGAAATGCTCTCAGTGTGTGGTGGGCATGTATAAATGTGCCGAAATAAAAACCACCAGTCTGTATAAATAATACACACTAATAGTTTTTTTTTAAATAAAGTTAATCAGGGCTATGTGACTTGCTTTGGCTGATGAAATGCAACAGAAGGTAATGTGTTATGGTATCTTGCCCACTCCTGTGCTGATTAGGAAAATACCACTGCCAAGCACGAGCCAGCCTCCATGAGAACCATGCTAGACATGGAACCCTGTGAAAAAGTAAATCTTTGTTGTCTTAAGCCTTGAAATTTAGGATTTATCATAAGTAAAACATTATCTAGTCCATCCTAATATGTGTGTTGTGAAATACTTGCTTTCTTATTCTTTAATTTGCAGTTATTCTTTGTTTTAATTTGTGTCTTTGTTTCTATAGTTAAATCTTCTGATGGCTCTATGCTGCTTCTTGAGCCCCAATAAACTTCTTTTCCTATTTTCCAGTGGGTTGGTTTTTTTTTTTTTTTATCCTGCGAAAGAGCCACATTGTAAGAACCTTTCTTGAATGACTATCAATAGTGGAGTAATTGGAACTCATACTTTTTTCATTATCTTTGGCAAAGAAAAAATGTAATTCTTTTTAGAGGAGCTCCACCCTTCAGCTGTAACTCATTACTGTCTACCTAAATGCATTAAACTAGCCAGAAAGCAAATGTTTCCCATTACACATGACATTTATCAGCTAGTCTCAGCAATAGATTTCCTTCAGAATTGATCTAGTTTGGAAATAACAATTATGACTCACTACTGGATCTCTCAGTGCTTTCAAAGTGAAAGAGTACAATGGATGATATGATTAACCTTTACCTTTTGCATCTTTTATGTGTATATATCAACTATAACATTTATTTCTCCAATAAGATCTTACTGTTGGCTACCAGTATCAGAATGTCTTCCTGAATATGCCTGACAGTCTTTCCTTTCCATTAGTAGCATACTTTTAATATTTCTTAGTTAGTAATTTTATTTTGTACTGTTGCCCATAAATTCAATTACACTGCCAGAAAATGCCATTTTTTTTTCTTTTTCTTTTTTAGTACCAGGAGTCAAACTCAGGGCCTCATGCTTGTCAGGCAGATGCTGTGCCACTGAGCTACATCCCCGACCCCAGAAAATGCCATTTAGACCTTAAAGCTGCTGAAAATATAGGAAGCCCAATTTCCACACAGGTTATGTTCTAAAGATTTATCTTCTGGTTTTCAGAACTTGGGTGACATTTCCTAGAAATAATTCTGAAATCTGTTGTTAGTTCCCATCCTACCACTGAAAGCCAAACTAACTCCCAAATTAGTTGAAATACTTTTTTGATGAGTTATCTTAGAAATATAATCATCATTTGTAACAATATTTATTGAAGCCAACTCTCTGGTAGCAAAAAGAGGTTCACTGATTTGGAGAAAACATTTGCTGTCCTAAACTATCTTATGAGAAGGGAAGAAATGACGCAGCCTTGGGAACACATTCTTCTCTCTCTCACAGCCATGGAAAAAAATCGACTCCTGATTTTGGGGGGGTGGGTACTGGAGATCCAACTCAGGACCTTGCACTTGCAAGGCAGATGCAGCTGAGCTAAATCTCTGACCCCTGATATGTCTTTTTTAAAAAGAGTGTGGAAGTATAGGAACTTCTTTAGGTAGCTGAGGTGAGTCTCTTGGAACATCTGGTATAGTGACACAGAAAGTTTTTGTAAATCAGATATTCCTAATTGCAAGTTTAATTTCATGCAGTAGTTCAAAAAATATTTGACATAGATCCATGTTGAAGCAAAATTAACTCAAATGGGGTCTGACCTTTGCATTCTGCTTTTCCATTTATGAAGTATCAATCACAATCTGATAGGAAAATTGGTCTACTAATCATTTCTTTTCTTTTTTTGCAGGGGGGTGGTTGAGACAGGGTTTCACTGTGTAGTTCAGTCTGTCCTTGCACTCACTATGTAGCCTAGGCTGGTCTCAAACTCACAGTGATCCTCCTGCCTCAGCCTCCTGAGTGCTGGGATTACAGGCATGTGCTACCATGCCCAGCAGTCTAATAACCATTTTTAATAAGATGATTCAGTTACAAAACCCACTCTGCCAGTCCGTTCCTTCAGTGTCCCGTGAAAAGGACTGGGATGGCCTTGAAACTCCTTAACTTGTAGGTGGGACAGACAGTTTCTGTGTAGCTAGTGATAGGTTGTAGGTGTAGGTGTGGCAGTGTCTGCCACCCTGACCCAGAGGTGAACTAACTACCCCAAGCCTGAGTCAGTAGGGATGCTTGCTTTGGGCATGGTTTGCACCATTTTGAAAACTATAAAATGGTAGCCTACGGGGAAGAGAGGGAAATAGAAAAATCTGTGACCCCAAATTCCTAGGGTTCTGCCTTTGACCATAATGATTTAGTGCTATTACCTCAATAAGAAAAGGATTTTTCCTGCTACAAAAATTTTCCCCAAAGGAAATAGAGAATAAGATCAAAATAAGTGTTCTAATTTTTGAAATCTTTTAGAAACAACTATAATTCAGACATTTAATTAACACTGACAGTCAAAATTTTCCCATTTCATCTTAAAGAGTGAAACCACCATGAGGTTAAATGGTCTTGAGAAGATGACCTTATTGTTGTAAAACAGCCTAAAAGACAAATGGAGTTCTCTGCAAGTTACCAGACTTGTTTCCTAAATTGAATAAAGAATGCCAGGAAGTTTGAAAGATCTGGGGGAAAAGTGAAACAAATTGAAAAGCATTGTAAGAAAGTACACAGTGTCTTGAATTTTCTAACCAAGGGGTCTTTTTTCTATTTTCTCTCTGATACTAATTTCCTGATCACCTTGATGACAGAGACTTAATTTATCCTTCTACAACTATATTTTTTAATTAATTTTATTGGTACATTTTAGGTATACAATATAATGACAGTCATCATTGGGAATTTGTACCTTTACATGATATATCTTGGTTCTTATTTTTTCCCTCTTCCCCTGCCCTCTGTTCAACCCCTCCACTCCTCCCTACTTACAAAGACTTTGTTTCCATTTTTTCCTTTTCTCATATTCATTTCATTCCAGTCTTTCCTTTCTGCCTCCCACTTCCTTCTTGTTCCCCTTCTCATTTGAACATTTTCTTCCCCTTTCCCAATATCTACTATATATTTTGGTCCTTATTTCCACTTTCAGTTTCTCACACAGAGAAACAATATAGTATTTAAACATGTGTGTCCAATTTATTTCACTTAAGAGTATGGTCTCAAGGTGCTGCTACTATATTTTGTTGGATTTATTGCTCTATAACTGTATCCC
Source organism: Heterocephalus glaber (assembly GCF_000247695.1). The sequence continues at coordinate 4,150,471 of NW_004624796.1, forward strand.
AACTTTACTATGTCCATGTCTCAATAATATATCACTAGTATATGCAGTCAGAAATACATGGATACTACAGGGTGGACAATATTTGTTCATTCATGTTAATCTTTTTTTTTTTTTTTTTTGAGGCCGGATCTCCCTTTGTTGTGCAGGCTGGCCCTGAACTCACTATGTAGCCCAGGCTGGCCTCAAACTCACAGTGATCCTCCTGCCTCAGCCTCCCAAGGGCTGGTACAACAGGTGTGCACCACCACATACAGCTCATTCATGTTAATCTTAAGGAGCAGGTTCAACTACCATAAATTAAAATTTTACTGTGTTCAAGATGCTATATTGAATAGACATGAAAATCCTCAACAAGATACTGGCAAATGGAATGCAACAAATCATCAAAAAGATCATACATCATGACCAAGTAGGCTTCATCTTAGGGATGCAAGGACGACTCAACATATTCAAATCAATAAATGTTAATACACCATGTAAACAGAAGCAAGGATGAAAATCACATCATCTCAGTTGATGTAGAAAAAGCCTTTGAAAAAAATCTAACATTCATTCAGGATAAAAACCCTGAAAAAAATAGGTACAGGGCCAGGGATATAGCTCAGCGGCACAGTGCCTGCCTGGCAAGTACAAGGCCCTGAGTTTGAGTCACAATACCAAAAAAGAAAATAGGTACTGAAGGACTGTAGCTCAATCTGATAAAAGCCAAGTATGACAAACCTTACTGCCAACATCATATTAAATGGGGAAAGGCAAAAAACTTTCTCTCTAAAATCTGGAACAAAACAAGAATGTCCACTCTCAACACTCTCTCGGGGGAACACTTGAATCATTAGCCAGAGGAATCAGGCAAGAGAAAGAAATGAAAGGGATGTGTAGAAAAAGAAGAAGTCAAATTATTTTTATTTGCAGATGACATGATCCTCGACATAGATGACCCAAAGAATTCCACTAAAAGACTCCTAGAATTAATAACCAAATTCAATATTGTAGCAAGATACCAAAGTAAACACACAAAAATTAATAGTGTTACTATATACCAATAACAAACTCACTAAGAAAAATTTAGGGAGACAGTACCATTCATAATAGCATCAAAAAATTTGAATACTTAAGAATTGACCTAAACAAGGAAGTGAAAGGCCTCTGCAAGAAAATCTACAGTATTCTTTTTTGCGGGGGG
>NW_004624796.1:4160137-4231873 GCF_000247695.1 Heterocephalus glaber
ACATAAAGGTAGAGGCTAATAAAAGTTAAACTTACAGAAATATAGAGCTTATAAAATTTTTGCTCTACATTTGCTTATAAAATTGGTGAGGAAAACAGATGTTTGCTTGAAAAATCCATGCTACTTAACAGTGTACCGGATTTTATAACATGTGCCACAGGGCAAAATGGCATTCAGATTGGAAAAGACCACACGAAGCTGGCTTCATTCACAGGTGACATGATGGTCTCTATAGAAAACTCCATGGGATTTATAAAACACAACAGAGGCCAGAAATCAGTCCAAATACACACAATAAGTTGGTTTTCACAAAAGTCCCAATATAATTTGACGGAGAAAAGAAAATCTTCTCAAAATGCCTCTGCAATGCCTAGATAAGCATGTAGAAAAAAATTTAACTTTGCTCCTTCAAGCAATACAAAAAAATTCATTAAACTTGGATTGTAGAGCTAAACACAAAGCTAGAAATAAAAGCTTATGAAAGAAAATACGGTACAGGAGAATAATTGGACTTCAGAAAATTTAAAACTACATTTATCAAAAAGTAGCTCCCGGCACTCAGGGAAACTGAAGAAACAAGATAGTAAGTTCCAGCCCAGGCTTGGCAGCTTAGTGACTTGGTGGGATCCTGCATCAAAATTTAAAAAGGGGGTGGGTGGGACGGTAGCTCAGCGTGAAGGCCGTAGCTTCAATCCCTGTACCGCACACACACAAACATTTAGAAGATGTAAACAGTAGTCACAAAATGATAGAAATATATGCAGATAAGTATGTGGTGTGATCCACAAATACAGAGAATGTTTAAATTTTTAGAATTTATTACAGTAAGAGACACATTGCCATGGCTGAAATTCCCCTCAAAATATTCTTCCTCGATTTGAAAGTACTTATCCTCCTGTTCTTGCCACTTTTGGAAGCAATTCTGAAAATCCTCTTTCATAACCATCCTTAGTTGCGCTGTCATGGCTGCCTCAGTGTCCAGAATTGGTTCAAAATGTTTACCTTCCATGGTCCTTTTAATTTTGAAGAAGCACTAGAAGCTGCCAACTCCATTGAATAAGGTGAATGAGGTCCCAGCATGCTTTTGACTAAAATTGTACCAGAAGCGATATATGACAAAAGTGCTGTCATGGTGGGGAATGGAACCATTTGCACATTTTTCAAGCTGTTTTCTACACACATCGTTTCTTGAACACTCTAGGAAAGCCCTTGTGATACTCAACGTTCACCACAGTGTTCTGGGTATGGACTCAGCTCACCCAGTTCCATCAAGGTCAAAAGACACAATCGCCATCACCTTGAGGCTGGATCTTGATTGAAAATCACTGGGTGATTTCCCTTGAGCACTCTGAGCCTTGGTCTCAGGATGATAACTGTAAACCCAAATTTCATTCCTCCTGATAACATTTCTAGTAGAGCTGGAATCTGAAGCAGTGTGATCTTGCAACGCCAATGAAATTGACAAATGCTGGTGCTCTTCTCTGACAGAATGCAAGGAACAAATTTCACATCCACTGGCTTCATGTTTAAATTGTTTGTTAAAACACTTAGAACTGAACCCTAAGAGATGCTCAGGTCCTCAGAAATTTCCCGATTCGTCCATCACCTGTCTGACAGAATTGTTTTGCTTACCCTTTCAGCATGCTCTGGGGTTTCTGGGTTGAGGGGCATCTCTCTCTCCTGTCTCCAGCCACTGTGAAATCGCTACAGTCACCGCAACATCACCATAAACTAATTTTAACGCCTCATGTGTTTCTTTGGCACATTTCTGCAGCTTAAAACAAAATTTCTTGTTAGAAGAAGTCTTAAAATTAGGTACTAAACATCTTCCAACACTATTTTGTTTTGTTTTGTTTTACTTTTCTAGGTCCTTTGTACTCCTACATAACTTTTAAATTTCAATATCCAATTCTTCATTTATAGAAAGTATACACAGACCTGAATTTTTATATATACCTTGTGTTTTCTAATCCTGCTAAATTCAAATACAAGTTCTAGGGGCTCCTAGAGATTTCTTAGTATTTTCTCTGTAGATGATCATTTCATCTACATATAAAGATTTTACTTCTCCCATGCCAATCCTATCCTAATTGTGTCATTTTATTGCCAGACTATTTTGGTGGGGCCTAGGTTTCAAAGTTTAGTGGACAGATGAAGAGTAAGCATATCTGCCCTTGTTCCCCACCTTAAGGAGAAAGCATTGTATCTTCTCCATTCATATAAGGCGTTCTCCCTGGAAGTATGGACTGCATGTCTTTAATCTGTTGAGAAGGTTCTGTTCTACTTCTAGTCTCCTGATAGCTTTTATCCTGAACAGCTGTAGAACTTAGTCCAATACTTTTTCTCCAACTGGTGACAGGATCATATAGCTTTTTCCTTTCCTCTGTTAAAATGATTACTTTTGGGGGTGGATCTTCCAATGCTTAACCAACACTGCCATCCCTATAACAAAACCACTTTCTACATACTGCCAGATCTGACTTCTAAGAGTTTGTTTTGTTAAACAAATTTCTATCTATGTTCATACTTTTTCTTCTATTATCTTTATCCAGTTTTAGGATTAGCACAATGTTGATTTCCTAAAATGAGGGGAGAAGTGTTCCTACTTTTTCCTGCTTTAAATGTTTGATATAATTTATCAGTTAAAATGTTTATGAGCCTGCTGTTGTCATATAGGTAGGTTTTCAAGCTAGGAATATACTTTCTTTAATAGGTGCTATTCAAATTTTTTATTTCCTCCAGAGTCAGTTTCATTAATTTGTCTTCCAAGGTTCTTCTTAGAAGTTGTCAAATTTATTTCAAAACAGATTTTTGAAATATGCTTTCTATATCCTTTTAAACTTTGTAAAATCTGTGGTAATGTCTCCTAGGTCTTGATATTGTAATTTTAAAAATGTATAATTGATAATTGTGTAATAGGAAGTAAAGGTCTAAAGGAGCAGGGAAAGTGGGAGGGGTAGGGGAAAGAAAAGAAGGGAAAAGGAAAAATATGAGAAAAGGAAAAAAATGGAAACAAGGTCTCTGCAAATAGGGAAGGGTGGAGGGGGTGAAGGGATGGCAGGGAAAGGGGAAAACAATAAGAACCAAGATACTCATGTAATGGTACAAGATCCCAACGATGTATGTAAATGTATTTTATACCTAAAATGTACCAATAAACTTAATGGGGGACAGGGGACTAACGACATCAAATGTTGGTGAGAATGTAGAGCCAGTAGAACTCTTCTAGGATTGTAAAATAATAGAACACCTTGGAAAAAACATAAGTTTTAAAATAAAGCTAAACATATACATAGGCTCTGATTCAGTAATTCTTCTCCTAAGTATGTACCCCCCCAAAATAAAACATATTCACAGAATGCATGCATAAGAATGTGTTTAGTAGTATTTAGCCCATAATAGAAAACAAACAAAATATCTATCAACAGTTGAATGCATGAACATATAATAATAGTATATGCCCATAATGGAATACTACTCAGCAATAAAAAGCAAAAGAACTGGGCCAGGGATGTAGCTCAGTGGCACTGCACCTGCCTCGCAAGCACAAGGTCCTGAGTTCGATCCCCAGTATGGGGGCAGGGGACAGGCTAAACCAGTCCACAGTGATAGGTATCAGGATACTGGTTGCACATAGGTGTTGAGGACTAACTGTAAAAAGGTATGAGGAAACTTTCAGGACTGATAAAAATAGTTGTCTTCATTGGGATGGTGGCTTCATGGGTTAATGTATTTATCAAAATTAATCAAATTGTATACTCCAGATTTCCACATTTTAGTCTGCATCTTACTTTAAAAATCAGATAAATATTAACCTTCTCAAGTGACAGACGATAATTGATAGTTTGTATATCTTGTTTATAATTTATACAAGTATTTTAAATATTTAAAAGTAAGCTTCAAACTTCTACTCTGTAAAATAGTAAATGCATGTTGTCCATTCAGACTTAAAATGTACGGATTTATAAAAATTGTATATATTTCTGAGCCTTTATTTCATCTAAGACTTAAAGATTTAAAGAATTTTAAAATCGTTGAGCCCTGTGTAAAGACTGAGGAAATACAAAATAAATGCTATGGAAAGGCTCCATGAGATCAGATGGATTCAAGACTGAGATGAAATTTCACAATGATAATCATAGAGAAAGATCAAGGAAGGAAAGAACAAATAAAAATTACAAGAACAATGAAGCATTCCGGGGCGAATCCGATACAAGTAGTGGATGTGAATAATCAACAAGCTGTGATCCATGTGGAAGAGCATAGCTCAAGAAATACGTACGCGTTACAACTGTGAGCCTGGGATGGCCTTGGGTCCTGTGCTCATACCATGCATACCTCTCATTCCGCGGGACACAAATATGCTTTTCATATGAGGAAGAAGGTTGCTTCCTATATGTTCAGTCTTTCCAGTGGCCATCCAGGCATGGACAGGCAGTTGGACAGAAGCTGCTTATGTTTTCCAAAATCTTGATTTCTTTCCAGACAGCTATATATTATTCTCTAACAGTGTGTTCACAGGACTCATGAGTGCTATCTTTGAGGACAAGATTTTGTGCTTACAATAAAGTAGATCATTAATATAAAATGGTACCTACAGGATCTGTGCGGTTTGGTTACTTGTTCTAGTTTCTCATTCCAGCTCTGAATGCTAAGCCTCACAGGGCTGGGATTGTGTTTTAAAAACTCCTCTTTTTCTCCTGCAGAACTGTGCGCATCTCTGGACTTTAACAATTATTTACTTCCTTACGATTAATTGAACTGCCTTTTACTTTTCCCTCTGCGTTTCTAGGAGCCCCAGTTTCTATCTGGCAAAGCTCTCTCTACTCTAGCTTCTTCTTTACTCTTTTTAATATTTTTTGAAGGTGAATTTTTAAAAATTCATTCATGCATCTCTTACTGATTTCTTAATTCTTTCCTGAGGAGTTCTATCGCTAAATAGATAAACTGTTTCTGTTTTGTGGTAGGAGTCCTGCTTTCGCTATGATTTCCTCCAAAAGAAAGAGCAATAAATAAAACAGAGCAAACATGAGCTGTGTCAACATAGAAAGCACCTGCAGAACAACAGCTCAAAGCTGACAAAGACTTATGCAACTACTTAATGGTTTGTCCTGGATCCAACAGCAAGATTTTCCTGACAGTAACTCTCTCCCTGCCAATGAGGTCATGCCCTTGAATCTGGTAGAGAAACTGAGTATAATAGTGCACTGTTTGCTTCTGGAAATGACAGAATGAAGTGTGTGCTTGGAGCCAGTCACAAAAAGATGTTATATCTACCAGCAGACAAGGCAGAAAATGACAATGATAGCAATCAACACATCTATAGATAGATATCGGTCCGCACGTACGTATAATTTACTGTTTGCAGGACAGTTTTGCACACATGCACACATGGTTAGTCCTCCTCCCTGCTACACATATACACACAGTGAACACAGGAATGGCTCTCATTTTCTTCATGATGCAGATGATGAAATAGGCTCTGAGCAATTATTTATTCAGGGTCCCCAAACCATAGTGCTCTTTGATATTTCTGACTCCTGTGTATTAATAATCTAATTTATGAAATGTGGGATATTATTGACCTTTAATAGTCATTCCTAAGTTTTGATGCAATATTGTTCAGAAGTCATCAAAATGGCTTCTGGTTTACAAATATATGAAGTTTCGGGCTGGGGATTTAGCTCAGTGGCTCCGGCACCTGCCTTGCAACCACAAGTTCTCCAGTTCGATCCCCAGTACCAAAAAAACCCCCCAAAAAACCCCCAAAAAACCCAATATATAAAGTTTCTCCCAATCATCCACTAAAATAGCTATGAATCTACAGGAAAGAAAGAAGAAAAATTATCATAAGGAAAATTATGCCATATGCAACTCATATGCATATCAGAATCTGGGGTGATTCTTCACTAACTCAAAAGTATACTCAATAATTATTAATGAGAAATATTAAGCACTTATTCTGTGCCAGGTACCATGCCAGGTTCTAGGAATATACTGTGAACAAATATGATCATAGTTCTGGTCATTACAGAGCTTAAAAAAATCACCCATACATTGCTCCAAAACACCCCTAAATCAAAAGGGCCACCAGACATGGTGATGGCACACACCTGCACTCCCAGAACCCTGGGGGCTGAGGCAGGATGCTGAGGGCAAGAATTCAAAGCCATTCTGGAGATATATACAGAGAGAGAGAGATACATATGTCTAGAGAGAGAGAGAGGGATAGAGAGAGAGAGAGAAAGAGAGAGAGAGAGAGATTTATTGTCAGGAATTGGCACAAGCAGTTACAGAGATTGAGCTTCCGGGTCTGAAGTCAACAAACCAGAGAACCAGGAGAGCCCATGGTATACTTTGGCCCCAAGGCCATCAGGCTCAAGACCCAGGAAGAGCTGCCATTTCAGCTCAAGCACAGACAGGTAAAACCAATGTCCAAGTTCAGATGCGGCCAAGCAGAAGGAGCCCCCCTTAACCCGTCTTTTCTTCTACTTAGGTTTTCAAAGGCTTGCGTGAGGCCCACCCACACTGCGGAGGGCCGTCGGCTTCACTCAGTCTGCTATTCAGATGTTACTCTCCTTCAGAAACATCCTCTTGAACACAGTGAGAATAATGTCTGGCCATTGTGTGAACCATCACATGCTCCTTACACTGATGCACAAAATTAACATCACGGGCACCCAATAAGGGCATTCATTTTCACACGATGCGTGGCTCCATAAGGTGTCATGAATCAAACCTCAGTAGTGAAAACACTGTAAGAACTGGCTAGTTGGACTAGTAGCATTTTTAACTTGCTTCCGAAGAATAATACAGCCAAGAAAAGAACCATCATCCCGTAAGTGTGCAGAGTAGGGGCAGGACAGTCTGCACTGTTGACCCAAAAAAAAAAAAAAAAAAAATATATATATATATATATATATATATATACACACACATATATATATATACACATATATATATGTATATATAAAACCAGATCTCAACTTATTCAAGAGCAAGCAAGAAGGGCTGGGGATATAGCTTGGTGATAAAGCATTTGCCTTGGGTTTGATGCCTAGTATTAACAAAGAAAGAAAGACGAACAAGAGAAAAATAATGGCCTGTGAAAATGTAGTGTAAAAGTACAGGAAAGAAAGATCACCAAGTCCTGAAGAATTTCAGGAATCTTGTTGACAGGCTGGAAAATGCTGTCTCAATGAATTAGAGCAGGAAGACAAAAGAGGAAAGAAAATGATAAAAAGAGGACAGGATGGGAGGGGTTTTTTTTAATGATTTAAAAAGCAAAGTGAGCAAAATAAGAAGAACATCAAAGAAATAAAACCAATTAAAGTCCTTTTCATTTATGAAGAAAATATAATAACTTTCCTGAATATGCAAGGATTAGGGGAAAATATAATATCCATCTTTCCACCCGCAGTAATCCATTTAGAATTACTCTGGGTGGTCTAGTCACAAAATAGGAGTAGAAAAGAAATAGATACAAACATCAGCAAGGAGGAGGGCCAGGGATGGAGCTCAGTGGTGCTGCACCTGCCTGGCAAGCACAAGGCCCTGAGTTCGATTCCTGGTACCAAGAAAAAGAAGAAAAGAAAAAGAAAGGAGGGTGGGGTTGTAGCTCAGTGGCAATGCACAAGCACAAGGCCCTGAGTTCGATTCCTGACACCAAAAGAAAAAAGAAAAGAGAAATAAGCTTAGAAACAGAAACTAACAAGGTTAATGAGAGCTCGATGAGTTATATACAAAATAAATGTACAGGGCCAGGATTTAGCTCAGTGGTTCCAGTGCCTGCCACGGAAGCACAAGGTCCCGAGTTCAATTTCTGGCACCAAGAACAAACAAACAAACAAAATAAATGTACATAGAGATCATGTTCCTATATATCAGGAAACAGTTTGACAATACACAGGCAAACGTTCTAATAAAAAACTATCCATTATAAAACACCTGGGAATAAGCTTAATAAAAAATAGAAACATGAAAAAAATTATAAAACTTCAACGTGGGTAGTAAAAGAAGACAAATAGCTAAAGGGAAAAATCTGTGTTCGTGGATGGAAAAGCAAAATATTCTATATTTTATTATTCTCATCCTTATTAACCCTAAAAGTGAGATCTTTCCTAATCAATTCATCTATGTGATATAATTTCAGTTAACATTGTAATGCAATTCTTTGACATGATTAATCGAAGAATAGCCCAGCATCAAACCAGAGAAACCTTGAAGTCCAACAAGTTCCCCCATCGTCACATCTGATGCACTGCCTCACGGCGGCTCTCGTAGAACCAGCGAACTCACAGGCAGGTGGTGTCTGAAGCCCCCGGTGGGCCGCGTCTCTTCCATTCCACGGCTGGCCCTCGCAGAGCACGGCCAGGGCCTTGCCTGCCTCTGGGCTCCGCTCGCCTCTGCACCCAGGGGCCAGGCGGCCGCCCGTCTTCCCTCCGTGCCTTCACGCTGCTCATCACCGCAAAAAGACCGCTCACATCATGCCTTCAGCCCACGCTCGGAACCTTCAAAGACACTCCCTGGCCATAAACACGCTCTGAGCTCTAGAGACGTGAGGTCTGCGTGGACATTAAGAAACTATGCACGAAGAAAAGGGAACACTGGCTTCACCACTCCAGGTGAATGACAGAGTGGTTTTATCTCATTTTGCTTTGGAGTAGAAGAGTTGAAGACATCCACTGCACGCATCAGCTAGCTGTTGCTCTGTAACAAACGCCTTCGAATCTCAGAGCCTGACACAAAGGCAGTTGTTTATCTCACGGCTCTGCAGGGCTGCTGGGTGGTTTCGCAGATCTGCACCATGCTCAGCAGATCCTGGCTGGGCTCACGAACACACCAGCCGCCAGCTGGTGGGGAGGCTGGGGATGGGCTGAGGTGGGGTGGTTTCCGCCGGGAAACTCACCTCTGCTCCCTTGGCCCTCTCACCCTTCAATATGCAGGCTGGACTCGTTCCCGGGAACAGCGTAGAAGCACAGCATCCTGAACTCTGCACGGGCACATTGCACTTCACCTGGATTGTAGCGGAAGCACAGGTCACAGGTCAGCCTGGACGCGGCCGATGAGGACACCCGCACAACCTCCCAACGGTGAGAACTGCAGTCACATTGCAGAGGACAGGGCTGGAGGGAAGAGTGGAGAGCTGGGGCCACTTGGGTATGCAGTCACCAGCACACCTAATGTTTTACACAGCGGGAGAGGAGAAGACTAAACCGGAAGCAGAGCCAGTGTCTCGGTCAGCCAGTCTGGTTGCTCGCATTCTGTGACCAAAATTTTGGAAAATTAGTTTTACCCGAAGAAAAGAAAAGAAAACTTTCCTCCTCGTCTCCCTGACCTTGTAGATGCTGTAAGTCATCCTCTGGAATGGACCCTGCATTACTCTCAAGATGCTCCGCTGACCCTGTGTAGGAGCTGCAGAACCGTATTTTAAATTTTTTTTTATTTCTTCAAACACATGTGTTTATGTAGCAGAAAAAGATTTTTCAAATGGTTTTATTTCCTAGATCCACTGCCATTAATCTGCCATTCCTTTTAGCTTATTTTTGTGCAATGTCACCACATTTGTAATAATGTGTGTCTATTTTTCAATATTACTTGTTTTAAAAGCTAGAGGCGTGCTCTTTGAAAAATGTCAGCCTTAATGAATTATAACTTTAAAAGCTCTTATATGTAAAAATATTGCTATAATTATTAACATCATGCTTAAAGGTAATTATTATGACAAACAGACATCCAAAAGGACTAACGGGTTATATTCTGTGCCATCTGAGTGTCACCTACTATTCTAAATGGCTCACAGAAAGAGACTTCGACCATTTGCCAAAAATTAAGATCACATAAATTCCATCCCAAATGAGTATAACAGATAATAACTGGGTCTTCCATTCACTTGATATATAGCTGTGCTTGGGCCATAAAGCTGTGACATTACATGCCATTTTATGTTAACTATTAAATGAGAATTAACAGATGTTTGCATTGGATCTATATGCTAGCACTGGTGAATGGAAATTCAAAAAGTCTCAAGGACATAAGAGTCCAAAGATCACATATGGATATGATGCATGACCACCTCAGAAGAGAACTTACTGTTTCCCTGATAGCTTTGTCATGTGTTGTGTGGCGATTTTCTGCCTACATGATAAACCAAGAATATTCTTCCTGGGTATTGTAACACTGAAAGCTTTCATGATGTTTGTTTTCTATTGCTGTCTCTTTCTCCTTCCTTAATTCATTCATAAGCTTTTCTTTCTTCTCATCAAAGCCTACAATCCTTTTAAAATCAGCATCTATTAGGTACTTCGAGCATAGCTATATAAATATACTAAAGATAGTGAAGGTTCTATTGCAGTAAGAGCTGAGGTGTGCTCTTTGTTTTGATTACTACTCACTTGGACTAATAGCTTGTTGTTAAGAGATACAAAGAAAATACAGTATCTCTAAACATACAAAATCTGGCACCGTCACTTATTTTTGTATTCGGATATTTTTCAAATAATATAGAAAGATATAAAATCAATCCCAACCCCTCCACCGAGCATCTGATCTCCTTCTTCAGAGTTTGTTTACACATTCCTGGCAGTAAATTTTGATGTGATTCAGACTTACCTTCCTTGCTTAATTTTAAGCTCTATTACTCATTTCACAAAATGCAAACAGATGGCCATACTGAGGAGAGCATTTGGAAACCTGAGTCTTGCTAGGATTTTGACCTTTGTCATGTGAGAGCAGAACTTGAACTCTTAACCACTATAACTTCTTTCTTCTTTCTTTCTTTCTTTCTTTCTTTCTTTCTTTCTTTCTTTCTTTCTTTCTTTCTTTGTACCAGGGATTGAACTCAGGACCTTGTGCTTGCAAGGCAGGTGCAATGCCACTGAGCTAAATCCCTGGCCCTTAACCACTATAATTTCATCCACCATAAAAGATAATGTGGTACTTTTGCCTTCTGCTTCCAAGTCAGGCTATTATATATAAAATAAACATAAGGAGAGCACATGAAAAGAGGTTCTGTATCAATAGCTCTTAGGAAAATAAAACTAAAACCACAGTGTGACATCGCTACATACCTATCAAAAATGCTACAATAAAAAAAAATAGTGATGCCAAATGCTAGCAAGGAGGCAGAGAAACTGGATCACTCACACCCTGCTGGGAGACTGTAAAGGGCTCAGTCATTCTCAAAAACACTTTGGCACTTTCTTCTAAAACCCATAACTGGGCCGGGGATTTAGCTCAATGGTTCCGCCACCTGCCTTGAAAGCATAAGGACCCAAGTTTGATCCCTGGCACCAAAAATTAAAAAATAAAAAAAACCCATAACTACCACATGAGCCAGCAAGTGCACCCCTGGGAATTTATACCAGAAAAATGAAAATGTACGTTCATGAGAAAACCTGTACACAAACATTTTGTAGCAGCTTTATTTATAATGCCCTAAAAGTGGAGACAAACCAGACGTCCTTCAGTGGGTGAGTGGGTGGACAGGGCCATCCATGCTGTGGAATACTCCTCAGCGATGAAAAGGAGCAAAGTCCCGACAGACTCAGCAACCTGGATGATCTCCAGAGGTGATGCTGAGTGAAAACACGCAACCCCAAAGGCCAGAGATTGTATGTTTTGTTACAAACCATTCTGGAAATGACAAAGGAATAGAAACAAGGAATAAGTCAGCAGTTTAATTTCAGAGAGTTAAGAAGGGGTTGGGATTGGAAGAGAAGTGTGACTAGCTGAAAAAAGAAAAGGCGAGCTGAGGGTATCCACGGCGATGGAAGTGTTGCCTGTCTTGATTGTATCAAGGGCCGTGTCTTGATTGTACCATATCGCAAGACTTCACCACTGGGGAAACCTGTTTCTTACAATTGCCGATTTCCTAAAATGAAAACTCTAGTTAAGAAATACAGGGCCAGGGATATAGCTCAGTGATTCCTATGCTTGCCTCGCAAGCACAAGTTCACAAGTTTGATCCCCAGTGCCAAAAAAAAAAAAAGAAAGAAATATATAATGTGCCTAAATATAGACAACTGCTTTGTGCGCACTCAATAACAACAAAAGGACATGCTCGGATTAGCACTCTTACATCCTTAATGGGGGCACAGTCGGGAGCTACGAGCTCGAGCAAATGGAGCACATGATAAAACCCATAAAATAAATATAACACTGGTTCTGGGCATGGGAGCAAACGCCTATAGTCCCAGCACTCAGGAGGCTGAGGCAGGAGGGTCGCCACAAGCATGAGGCCAGCCTGGGCTACATGGTGAGTTCAAAGCCAGCTTTAACACTAAATAATTGATTTATGACATTGAAATAGCACAAATATTGAAACCAGTTCTTTAAGAAAAGAATTACAATCGCTTCTCAGCCTTTTGGCTAAGATCAAGTGTAGAAAAGAATTACAGGTAAAAAATATAAATTTATTTATGTATAATATAGAAAGAATATATAAAGAATATTATATATATAATTATAATTATAATATAATTTTTTCATTAAGAAAAGCTAAATTTGTATTAAATTATCATAAAGTCCTAAAATACTGAACATAGTGGTTAAATAACTCCAGAAAGTCCAATCTCTCCAGTGAGTAATGTTAAAACCATTGCACATGAGCCCAGGAGAATCCCTTCCATTAGTTTAGGACAGAGAGATTTTGTTTTGTTTTGTTTTTTTACAGAGTAAATCGGTGCTCAAATATATGTTTCCTCAAATATGTTCTTTCTACATTCTGAACAGCCCAAGTGTCATAAAGAACCTTCCCCCTTTCCATCAAGAAAATGCAACTTTTTTACTTTCTTCTCCTCCCCAATTGTGAATTTAAGGGCTCAACTGCTGCTTCTTTTACTGCCTCCTCAGCTGTGCGTTGTCCCCATTTCTTCCTGGGAATAGCGCCCTGTCTTCCCCACCTGGTGCGCTGTCTTCAGCCTTCTTGGCTGATGTGGAGGCCCAGGCCTGGCTCCGGAAAGCAGGGATGCGGTGTGGCTGGGCATCTGTCTCTAGCATTCACGTAACTGACCAGAAAAGATCCGACCTTGGCCTTCTTTTTCACTCTCAAGTTTGGCTGCTGATTTCTGAATTCTAATCGGCAAGGGAGATACTTCACATCAGGAAAATTTCCTTAGAAAGCCTCCCCTCCTTCTCAGCCCCCCATCATCCTCTCCTGCTCCTGTTCCCTGGGGAGAAGAGAGGTCCGGGTCTGCCCTGGACTGGGAGGCTGCAGCTGTGGTTCCTCTTACCTCTCTACTCCCTGCTCACTCCTTTTTGTCTTCCTCTAGCCCTCTTTGCTGCAGGACATTGGCGATTGCTGATGCCATAAGGCTATGTCGGAAAAAGTAAACCAAGCCCCCCCCCCCCGCAAAGTGAAGACGTGCTAGGGATCAATTTTAGGGCAGCAGAAAGCCTCAAATCCCCCACTCCATGCCTGGGACACATGCTCTCGGTGTGAATGAGGATGAACCCAGTAGTGCCCTTTCGGCATGGAAGGCCAGTCAGCTGAGAAAGTTGGAATAGAATGTTGCCACCTCAGCCAGCCATGAGCTCTGTCCCTGTCCCTGAGCAGCTGAGAAAGAACACAGGAAGTTCTGTTCAGTCTCCAGGTGGCCCATATTTATATATATATTCTCGAAGGAGGAATTTAATTTCTATGAATGGCACCAAAAGTAGAAGGTTATGGTGATGCTTGCTGATAGATTTGTTTACATATGTTCAACCTTTCTATACATTCAGTCTATCATAAGTAAAACAAAGAAAAAACAACAACATAAAGGTTGAAGAAAAAATGACAAAACGTAGCATTCTTGGAATGTAAAGAGACCTTATAAATCAGGGAAAGGGCCAGATGGTCAAGCTCCCACGGAGAAGTCGTGCCAGTCCCAGGACATGCGTCTCTTCGGACCTCTCAAATGCCAAGGCCCCCTGTGGGTTGAGGCTGAATCACAGTTACCAGGGGACAGTGTGCAGAATTTAGTGTGGAGAGAGAACCACAGAGAAGCTACACGCTTTCCTGTCAGGCAAAGTCATCTCGAGATAAGTTATTCTGTGAGCAACAGTAACAGCTGCAAGTTATCAGGCACGTGGCATCAACTTCGGTCTAATAGAATACTTTTCTAGGAGCCGGGGATGTAGCTCAGTGGCACCGTGCCTGCCTCGAAGGTGCAGGGTTCTGAGTTCGATCCCCAGCACCACCAAAAGAAAATAATACAGTACTTTTCCTTTAAAAAGTGTTCGTAATTTTTTATCACTGTGAAACATATATACTGTAAAATTTACCCCTTGAACCACTTTTAAATGTATAATTCAAGGCCATGGGCACAGCCATGGGTACATCCCTCTTCACAGTTTTTCATCTTGAAAAACTGAAACTTTGCATCCGTGCGACAGTCACTTGCTGTTCCCACCACCACCCAACGCCTGCGTTCTCTGGAAATCGCCATTCTGCCTTCGCCCCTGTGAATTTTGTTACTCTGGGAGCCTCATAAGTGAAATCATCTGTCCTTTTGTGACTGGCTTATTTCACTTAATGTCTTTAAGGTTCATCTAGGTTTTAGCATGTGTGTGTCACAATTTCTTTCTTTCTTTCTTTCTTTCTTTTTTTAGACATTGTTTTCCTATGTATCCCAGGCTGGCCTCTGATTTGTGGCATCCTGCTGCCTCAGCCTCATGAGTGCTGGGATTACAGGTGTGCATCACCACACTCAGCTTTCTTCCTTTTTAAAAGGTTAATAATATTTCTGGGTTTGTGTGTCTCAAAAACAAAAACGTTTGCCCCTTCATCCATCAGCAGACACTTGGGTTGCTTCCATGTTTTGGCTCTTGGGAATAACGTTGCTATGGAATGGTGTTGAAATATCTGTTCAAGTACCTGTTTTCAATTCTTTAGGGTCTACAGCCAGGAGTGGGGTTGCTAGAGCACATGGTGATTCTATTTTTAACTCTTTCACTCTTTCTTTTTTCAGTTCTAGAAATCAAACCCAAGGCTTCATGCATGCTTGGCAAGTGCTCTAGCATTGAGCTACATCCCCAGCCCTGATTTTAATTTTTTAAGGAACCTCTATGCCATTTCCTTAACATCTGTGCCATTTTACATTCCCACCAATGCACAAAAATTCCAGTTTCTCCATGTCCTTATCAACAGCTGTCATTTTCTGTGCTTTTGTTTGTTTGTTCACTCGTTTGTTGCTAGCAGCCATTCTAAGGGGCATGAGGACAAATTTTGATTAGTAGTTACTTTTATATATTGCTGTGAACAAGGAAGACAGATAGAGACAGAGAGACAGAGATACTGTTTGCAAAACACACTGAGATTCAGTAGTGAAAGCTAGGCATGCTCAGTGTTGCTCAACTGCTATAACCTGAGGCAGTGTTCTTTATCTAAGGGCAGCTAATAAAACGGCAAGCAAAGGTGTTAGGAAGAAGTGGGCTCTGTAGCGTTACTTCAAAATACCACATCTAAGGAGGCCATGCCCTTACCTTGTCTACGCAATCCTCCCGACTCTGTCCTGTAGCTGACAAGCCTTGCATACATTTTTGTTTCAGCTTTAATATTGCTTCAGTGTTCATTCCAAACATTCATTGATTGGACTTATACATTCTTCTCTGTGAAAATAAGATATTGAGCAACATGCTTTTAGTGAAGCCTTTGAAGTATTCGTTTACTTATTTCTTAATATGAGTCACAATGCAAAAAAACTCAGCTTTAGAAATATGTTCTATGGAAATAGGAGAGAAGGGGGAAAAAAATCTTGCATCATGCAGAAAAATCAAAGCCATTTGGATAAGTTTTACTTCCTGCTTCACCCCATTTCTTTCATTTTATACAAAACCAGAATAACTTCCTGTTACATTGCCAGATGGCCAAAGTGATTTCATGAGGACATCGCCCACATGAGCCTTAATGAAGTCTGAGCAGAGCGGCTCACATTTCTGGACCAAATAAGAACTCCTAAAATGCCTTCTGCTCGGGAACAGAAGCAAGCAAGATACAAAGCCTTTCATGCTTTTTGAAATGCCAAGTTCCTGACGGCTTCCGTGGTGCAGCCTTTCCTTCGCCACTGCTTCCCACATAGGCACGGTGGCAGGACAGGGTCACCTGCTGGAGTCTTCAAGTCCTGAGGCCTGAAGCCTACCTCTGGGGGCCTGGGTTGATTTGTGGCCCTGGTGGCCTGAGTACCAGGAGTTTACAAAACTCGCGGAAGATTAGAATCCTCAGCCCTGGTTGAGAGGCATGAAACTTTATACATTTGATCAAATTCAGGTGCTATTTGATTTGTCATTTTTATCAATTCAATTGCTTGAACTCAGGATTGAACTCAGGACCTTGCGCTTGTGAGGCAGACATAGTACCGCTGAGCTAAATCCCTGGCCCTGTAATTAGAATTCTAAATCAGACTTTGTATCAAGGTTCTAAGTACTTCAGTGACTATGTGGCCCAATTTTATTTTTTTATTTATTTTATTTATGTATTTATCTTGAGATGTGGTCTTGATATGTTGTCCATGCTAGTCTAGAACTCTTGAACTAATGGGATCTTCCTGCCTCAGCCTTCCCAGTGTGTGGACTACAGATGTACACCACTGCACCCAGCAGATAGCCCAATTTTGAATTGGTAATATGAGTTTCTCAGCCTAGGCAAGCCACCAACAAACTGGGGGTTTCTAACAAGTAGCAAGTTGTAGACTGGCTGATACACAGATTCAGCTGGCATGTGCTTTGAGGCTGGTGAATAGGAGCAGCCACATTTAAATTCAGTGTTGTAGAGCTCTACTTGGCATGGTTCCTTGGATAGCACCTTTTTCTTCCAGTTAAAAGTGGCTTCCAAGTGAAAAAGGAAAGTTGATGACAAGTTATGAAGATACACATCAAATGTGTTCCATTATAAAGCATTCCCGTGTTTATGTAACTCACGTCTTCACCCCTTTCCCCTGGGTCTGTCCTATTCTCCACCCCTTTCAGGAATCAGTCACCTTTCCATATGTATATGTGGGGAAAGAGAAATAGCAAATTAAGCTCAGGTTTGCTCTCAAATCATGCAGCCACATAGCAGTGACTATTCCTATCATAAAAGCAGCTACAGAATAGAAACAAATGGGGATGACGGTGTTCCAATAATAAAGGAACAATTATTTACAAAAATAGATGGTGAGCCATGGCTTCGTGCTTTCATGTTGAGCCTCTGCCCAATTTGAAGCTGATTGCTGCAGAAAACCTTGGAAGTACCAGCCTGTCTTGATTACAGTGTTGTACTGCTGTGCCAGTGAATCCTAATTGTCAACCTGATTGCAGTAAAAGACTTTGGAGAGGTGCTCTATACTAATCAGTGGGATTAATCCACTGATGTCCATAGCTGACTGTGCTCTTAGGAGGTGGGGGCCGGTTGGAGGACAAAGTTCACCGGGTCGTGTCTTTGCAGGGCCCATCTCTTGTTGGGGCTCTTCCCCTGTCCTCTGCTTCCCAGCCAGCGTGAAGTGAGCAGCTGTGCTCCCCAGGCCCTTCCACCCTGATGTTCCTGCTGTGGAGCCCACCGACCATGGACTTAACCCTGTCAAACCATAAGCCCAAAAACCCATTTCTTCCTTTAAATTGTGGGTGTCAGAGATTTTGTCTCAGAGATGGGAAAGCTGACTAATGCAACTGCCATTTCAGGCAGAGGTGTGATTTGGGGAAAGACAAAGGACCATTTATTTATTGCCCCATCCTTTGGTTCTCCACAATATCCCAACCTGAGGATGTACTGAAGGATTATGTCTAACTCAAGAGAATTATGTTGGTGGCAAATGAATTCTAAACAGGAGGCAAATTGTGGATATTCTCAAAAATCTAAGCCAAAAGGAAAATAAACACTTCTCACAAGATTCTCTACTGGCATAACCCATTTCTTAGCTTGTTTTCTTTGTCTCAAGTTTCGCCTTCCTACTTTTCTATGGAGAAAGGTCTTTCTCTGATTCTTTATACTACTGGAAAAATCTTTCCCTCCCACTGAGAGGACTTCCTCCCTTAAGCAGGGCAACCCGCAACACTCAACTCTTTCATTGTACCATGCTTTTCCCAAAACAGAGTTGCAGTGTGCATCCGTTTAACTTACTTAAATTCAACTCTGCAGCCCTCCTTTAAAAACAGAGAGGAGTAACAAATTGTATAGACCACATGGCACTGCCCACCTTCTCTGTCAAAAGCTTACAACCGAAAGTGAAAATGAAAAGGAAGACATGAATCTACCTGCCTTTCATCCGTAGCATTTCCCTGAGCGCCTTCTCTCTCTGTGCTAAGGGTAATTCTGCTAGCAGGTGTGTGCATTTTTCATATAGCATGGTCCCTAACATACGCCAACTACTTTACTGAGCAGTCAGTGGAAGAAACAACACCTATCACTGGAGGAAACGCTGGGCTTATTGGGCAATAACATATTCATCTCCACCTTCTAAAAGATTTTCGACCTCAGAGGCCTGTGTCTCCTGGCCCCAGCCCGCGGCTCAGCCACCCCGGCTTCAGGCTGCCCGTGATCTGGGCTCCTCGGCTGGGAAAAGGGTGCGGGCTCACCTCGCCCGAGGCGCCGGAAGGGTTCGCCCTGGCCTCGGGGCCACCGCGCTAGCCGCCTACGGAGTCACGGACGCTGCCAGCCTGGGAGGCGCCCGGCGGGATGAGCCCAAGAACGACCAGGAGATGGAACTAGAAGCTTCACGTTCTACTTATGGAGATGAAAGTTTCCGGGAATGAAGTCCAGTTTCATTTCAGTATAGGATAGGTGGAAGTGGTGATCCCAAAGCCTTCTTATTAGAGATTTCGTGGACAGAAACACATCCCCAGACACCTCCAATTATATCTGTGAATAATTTTTTTAACAACACCATATCATCAGCTGTAAAGCAAAGTATATTAGCCAAGGTACAGGAAGCAGTGGACGTTAACCTTGGAACTGCTGTGACCTATATACATTGTTTGAGTTTGCCAAAGGCAATAAAGAGCAGTTCATGGAAAATCGCCATCCTATTAATTCTACGGCATCCATAAGCAGTCATCTCAGTTGGAACTCCTAGGATAGCCCCATCAAGTAAGAAAAAAGACGAAAAAGAACAACTTTCAAAGGCTCAGAAATGTAAGCTGGCAGGTGAAACATCACAAAGGAGAACTTCCTCGAGGCTGGAACAGGGTTGCTGTTGAAAAGCATGTAAGCAAAACTGGTTCTAAAGATGGTGGCCAGCCCTTGGAATTTGACATAAGGAAAGAGCATCCTCTAAAAAGTAAACTGGGTTCAACATCTTTCATTACTATTTTCTGGTACTGAGGTGGCTTTTTATAAAATACAGTCTTTGTATGTTTCTTACATAATAAATGTAAGCAGAAAGTTCATGAACAGATCTGGTTGAATTAAATTATTTTCGCAAATTTGCCTTTTTTAAAATGTGAAAATATTAGTTTAGTATACTTTATAAAACCTGTAGAACTTTGTAAATGAAAAATACAGGGGGCAACCAGTTAATTCATATGAACTTATTCTAGTGGATGTGATAATTTTTAAAGGAGTATGAAACCCTCTTCAAACTGTCAAAGCAGAATATTGAGTGTATAATTATTTTATATCATGTTTCATATTAATAGGCTTGTTATCCAAAATAAAGTCTTCATCTCTTCTTTTGCTTAATTACTGATGCAGAAATTACTTCAAAGAAATTTAAATACTGGTATTTGAACTTTATATCACACTCTTTGTAGTTACTTTTGATTTTTCAACAGTGAAGACCACTTGATTTGGGTCAAGACGTTTGATCATAAGAGCTTTCAATAATGTATATAATAGGAGAGTATGAAAACCAACCTGCCAATTACATTAGAAAGCATTTGCATAAAGCAAGCTATGGTGGTCCAAGCCTGTAATCCCAGCACCCTGGAAACTGAGGCAGGAGGATCGTAAGTTTGAGGCCAGCCTGGGCTACCTAGAGAGAATCTGTCTAAAAAAAGAGTGAGAAAAAAAATCATATAAGTACTATTTAAAACATTTCTCTTTCCTGCATATACCAGTATGGGAGTAAATGATGCCTTAATAATTTTTATATAGTTGGAGACAATGATTTTAATGAATTTTTATTTATCTGCTGTTGCGTTTGCAATTGTTGGGTAACTGAGGTCTTTAAGTGGGTTCAACATAAAACTACATTTCAAATATTGTTTTTGTAGTGTCTTTTCAAGTCCAATGCACTTATTCATCTCTGATCTTTTTAATACACATGGAAGTCTTTCAAATACTGAACTGTTATACATGCTTTTTAAAGTCATTAATAAAGACAATTATTGGTACAGTTTTACTAGGAAGGGTTATCAGTGTTTATGTGTGATTTAGTGACTTGGTGTAGCCCCTCCATTTTAAGAACACTTAGAACTTGTGCTGTATGTCTGGAAGGGTGGATTGTTAGTATGTCATTATGCCTGTGCAGTTTGTGCCTGAGGTTTTAAAGAATAATGAAATTTTAAAGAAGTTACCTTAGCGTAAGAGTAATTTGAAGTGTATCCATGGCTTTTACAAAGTAAAGTTTGGCTTCTGTTAAACTGTTTGAAATTGTAAGTACAATTACAGTGAAGAAGTTTAATCTCTTTTAAAAACTGAATCACGTTTTACTTCTTGAATTAGTATTAATATGCCAACTAGAATATGCTAACTTGTTTTCAGGGTTGTATATGTGTAGTTTTTGTTATGTTGATTTGTTCACTCCTTTTTGAGGAAAAAAATTTTTTTGTTTTGCTCTTAAGATTATGAAATTATTCAAGCTTACCACAATTGCTAGATTACAAAGAATAATTAATGCTAATTGAATTCCAATGAACTATTTTTACTGTTTTTATATGAAATGTACAAATTTCTGGGGGTGATGGTGGCCATGGTGCATCTTACTGCCTTGCGTAAAATGCTTGAACACTTTCACAGTATCACCGTCATCTGTTCAACACTCCCAGTATATTTTCTCAAAATCTCTTTACCTAAAATTGTGTGGAATGGCATAACTAATATGCAATAAAGTCTGAATTACAATAAAAAAATATTTTCAAGGGTAATTTTGATTGTGTGCAACTTTCTCTTCAGAAGCACTGACTTTAGATAAAAGGCCAGCAAACTTCTTCTGCAAAAGGCCAGAAAACAAATATTTTAGGCTTCAGGGGTTCTGCTACAATTACTCAACTCTACCACTGTAGCATGGAAGTAGCTATAGGCAATATGTAAACAGATGGGCACAGCTGTGAGCCAATAAAACTTTATTTATAAAAACAAACGATGGGCCAGATTTAGCCCTAGGTTCCCAATGCCTGCTTTAGGTAGTGTCTCACGTAAGAGCCCACTCAGGCTGGGCGTGATGGTGACACCTGTGATCCCAGCACTCTGGGAGCCTCAGGCAGGAGGATCACAAGTTTGAGCTTAATCTTGGCAACTCAATGATTTAGGGCGAACTTGTCTCAAAATTTAAAAAGGGCTGAGGATGCAGCTCGGTGCTGAGGCTCTGGGTTCAATCTCTGGTGGTAACAACAACAACACAAATACACTTAGA
The DNA here is from genome assembly GCF_000247695.1 of Heterocephalus glaber. The sequence continues at coordinate 4,181,665 of NW_004624796.1, forward strand.
GGCCTCAGAAGAATCATACAGGTGAAATGCCTATCATCAAGAAATCAAATAATTTTAAAAAGCTGCTATGGCTGCAGGAGGAAAGGAACCCTTCTACACTGTTGGTGGGAGTATGAACTCACATACCGCCACTATGGAAATCAGTATGGAGATTCCTCAAAAAACTACAATTGCAAATTCCATTGGATCCAGGTATTCCCCTTCTGAAGGTCTTTCCAAAAAAGTTAAGGACATTATATTACAGTGACACATGCATCCCCTTGTTCAGTGCAGCACAACTCATAATAGCTAAATCTTGGAAGTGGCCTCTATGTTCGACAGGTGAGTGAATAAAGAAAATATGGTATTTATACACAGTGGAGTACTGCTCATCCATGAAGAATGGTAAATTTGAGTCCTCTGTAGGAAAATGAATGCACCTTGAGACCACAATATTAAGTGAAATAAATCAAACACATAAGCATGGCTTCTCTTATATGAGAAACCTAGAGAATAAATACTTTAAACAGGAAAATAAAAGGTAGATGACATGAAATAGGGAGATACATCCTTTTCAAATGGGAAAAGAGTCTAGAGATGGGAGGAGGAGAAGGGAAGAGAGAGTGAAGAGAATTAAAGTGTGCTATGTCCACACCCCAACTCTCTAGAGTGTAATAATTACTTACAGCAAGCATGTACTAAGAAACGTAAAAAGAAGCTCTCCCAGTTGAGCGCCCATGGACAGAGCTATCCGGGGTTGACTCGGCACTCCGTTCTGCTTCCTGTCTCAGAAATCATCTCTCAAAGTGAGGTAGAAGTCACGGTCCCTGCAGCTACCAGTCTTGGTGACCGTCTCTTTGGAAACAAGCTCAAATGCACCCTCCACACAGATATACCTGCTTAGCTCCCTCACACACATTCCCATTTTTCTCCCAACGCCAACGATCCTCAGAGACAATAGTGAGCATCTACACTAAAGGCAAGGAACAGTTTCCTAGAAGCAACAAGATCTGCACGCCGCCCCTGCTCCCAGTAGAAAGCACATTCTACGCATCACCCTGCAGAAGGACTTCAGCGCTTTTCTTCTCATATTCTTACTCCAGGTCTAATTCTTACTTTAGGGTGATGCATAATTAAGACCAGGGCGGGCCAGGGATTTAGCTCAGTGGTTCCATTGCCTGCCTTGCAAGCATAAGGACCTGAGTTTGATTCCCGGTCCCCCCCCCAAAAAAAAATGAATCAGAGGGCAGAAAATGAGGTCCCTTTTTAATACGTTTCAGAGAAATACAGCCTTCAACCCCTTGGCCAAAGGACAAACTTGTTGGGATTTAGAAATTACAGTGTTTGGGGGGACTGGTGTGTAACTCAATGGTAGAGTACTTGCCCTGCATGCATCAGGCCCTGAGTTTCATCCCCAGCACCCCTCAAAAATACAAATTACAGTCTTTCTTGACTATATACTAGGCTGTGCTCCTGTGATTGCCTTTGGAGGCAGAAGAGAAACTGTAGACAAATTTATTCTCCCATACTCATTCCCATTCACAGGAAGCCCCTAGAGATCATGGAAGGGTGTGAATATTATTCTTCCAGTAACATCTGTAAAGTTGGGCATTGGTTAAAGCCATTTGTAGATATATCTTGGGAATGCCAAGGGCATATAGTTTTGCTCCTACACAGAATAAGGAAGTTTCTTATCAGGAAAGCTTTCTTCATGAGGACAATGTGGGCTTTCACAAAGAGCATCACACAAGGAGAATACCCCAATTTTCTTGAAACAGTTTCTCCTACCCTCAGTGTTTCATCTTTTTGAAACTATGAAAAAAATATCTGCCCAGAATAGAGGATGCAGAAACAACCCCAGGTACATTCAGCCATCTGATCTTTGACAAAGGGGCCAAAGACATGCAGGAGGACAGATGGCCTCTTTCACAAGCAGTGCTGGGAAGACTGGTTATCCATGTCAGAAAATTGAACCTAGATTCATATCTCTTTCCGTGTACTAAAATAAAATAAAAATGGATCAAAGAGCTAGATATTAAAACAGAAGCACTGAATCTGATGGAAGATAAAAGAGGTAAAACTCTTGAAGACCTAGCATAGGCAAAAACTTTCTGAACAGACAAGAAATAAGTGCAAAAATCACTAAATGGAATCATATCAAATTATATTAAATTTATAATATAACATAGCCGGGTGTGGTGGCGCACACCTGTAATCCCAGCTCTTGGGAGGCTGAGGCAGGAAGATTGCCATGAGTCTGAGGCCAGCCTGACCTACATAGTGAGTTCAAGGACAGCCTGAAATACATAGTGAGACCCTGCCTCAAAAATACAAAAGTCAAATCAAATATATCATATCAAATTTTTTAAAAAGGAAACAATGAACAGAGTGAAGAAAAAAGACTTGCAAGCTACTTCTCATATAGAGGACGAATTATATGAAGAACTAAAAAAAAAAACTAACCCACCCAAATAAAAACCCAACCAAAACAAGGACAACTAAAAGAATAGAGACGTCTCAGAAGAAGTACAAATGGTCACTGAACACATGAAGAAATGTTCAACATCTCTGGCCATCAGAGAAGTGCAAATTGAAACAACACTGAGATTCTACCTCTCTCCAGAAAGAATGGCTGCTATCAAGAAATCAGATAATGACAAATGCTGCTGAGGATGTGGGGAAAAGGGACCCTTCTGCACCGTCCATAGGAATGTAAACCAGTACAACCACTATAGAAATTAGTATCCAGATTCCTCAAAAAACTAAAAATTCCTTTTGACCCAGCTATTCCCCTTGTAGGTATCTTCCTGAATGAGTTAAAGACATTACATTACAGTGATACATGCATAACCTTGTCTATACAGTAGCAGCACAATTTATATTACCTAAATCTTGGAAGCAGCCTATATGCCCATCAACAGATGACTAAATAAAGAAAAGGTGGTATTTATATACAGTAGAGTACTACTCTACCATAAAGAAGGGTAAACTCAAGTCATTTGTAGGTAAATGGGTGCACCTTGAGACCATAATAGTAAGTGAAGTAAATCAGACCCACAGCTTTACTATCTCATGGTTTCTCTTCCATGAGAAATCCAAAGTATAAATAATTTAAAGGGCAAAAAAGGGGGGGATCAAGAGAGCGGATGGAAGGGGGAGAAAACATAATGAAAATGTTTTACATACATGTACCAATTCCCCACAATGAATGTAATCATGACGTACTGCAAATGTGTACCAATGAAAATGAAAATGTTTTCAATTTCCATCCTGTTGACCTCAGACGTGAGCATGTGACCAGCTTTGGCCAATTAAATGTGAGTAGCAATATGAATCATTTCCAAGCAAAAGCTTTATAAATTAGCTTGTACTTTTTTCCTACCTCTCTTTACCCTGAAACAAGCACAAACTTAGAAAGAGACTCTTGCGTTAACTTGAGGTTTAAAGTTAAGATGATGTTCAGAAGGTGAGGCAGAGCTGATTCACAATCGATATGTAAAATGTGCAAGAAAGAAACCTTTGAGATTTGGGGGACTGTGTGTTACCAGAGCATATACCTAGCCTCTCCTGACTGATACAGGTATATTTACATAAAAATACGTATGGTTCTACATGTTATTTAAAACAGCTATAGGGTATTGCATTCTACAGGTCAACCATAGTTTAAAACTCTACGTCCCTTTTTGGCAATCTAAAATAATGATACCATTTTTGAAGACATTTGACAACTGTCTCTCTATCTGAACTCCTTGATTATAAATAGTGTGCCATGTGTTTCTCCTGGATGTTCTAGATGCCTTGTTTATCAGCTGTAATATGGGAACTTTTGCTCTCTCTTTCAATACTTGCAACTTTTACTTCCTGTGCTTGTCTCGAGCTGGTGGAATCGCTCACTGCATCGCCTTTTGAATGGCAGCTGCTTTGTCGGCCCATTCTGGCATCTTACCATCCCGTACTTGGCACCCGCCATGTTGGCAGCGCCCTTTGTTGACTAGTTTGAGCTCTTCCTGGTTGTTAAGATGAGTGGTTTCAGGGGAAACCTGGACATTTGGGCACTAAGTTAGTGACTCTCAATCTGATTTAAACCTTCTGTGTTGCTGGCTGTTCGCTGTCACCTGAGCAGGGGAAGCAGGATGCTGCCTCCTTACTTTGGGGCGGTTGCAGTGCAGAAGTCTAGGCTTCGGCCTCAGCCCCTGCTAACCACAGGGACTCCTGCTGCTGGGTAGGAGGGAGAGACCTGCCTCTCCGCCGCTGGGGCACACCCGTGTGCCTTGTTATCCCGTGAGTGCAGCTTCATCACTAACGGGCAGTAGCGAGAGCTCTGGATCTCCACCGACTTCCCCAGGTACTCCCTGCAGGTTTGGAAGAGCGCCTCTTTATTGCAAGCTAAGGGCGAGGTGCAGGCTGCTGAGAAGGCCCCCACTGACGTCGTGAGGAGTGGAGCAAAGGGCGGTGCTAAGAGCCTGACTCCCTACCCGCTCTTCGCTGGGACAGTGGCAGTGGCGCGAGGCCACTGTGCCTTCCGCGGGGCCCCACGCGAGTGCTCATTGTTTCAAGGCTTTTGCTCGGGCCGGACGGCTCCTTTCTTGGTCCTTGGTTGGAGACAGCGAGCTTCGGATCGGGCTGCCTGTGTCTGCACCAACGAAGTCCCAAGTTAGCTGGACAGAAGGCCCAGAGGGCTCCGGAGTCTGCGACTCCTGCCTGCCTCCTTCTCACCATCGCCACCCTTTCCTGTGTCTGCTGCGCATGTGATGTCCGGGGTTTTTGTTGTTGTGGAACTTAGTGAGAGGAATTGGAGAACCAAGCCCTAAAGGGGTTTTATTTGGAGCGAGTACCGAATGGTTCACCTGCGTCTATCTCGGTGTCTTAAAATGGAAAGAAATCCGACTACTGACCAGTATTTCCATACAAGCAATAAACCTCTGACGTGCACATTTAACATATTATTTGAAGCTGATACTAATATTTAGCTAAGACTTTTTAAATCAATATTCACAGGGGAAATTGTCTTCTGGTTTTCTTTTTCTACTATGTGGTTGTCATTTGGGCTTTTTGCAAAGTGGTTTTCGGAAACTTCTTTCTCCAGTGCCGTGGTTTATATCTAGATGCCCTCCCAGAGTCTCATGCTCTCACAGGTGCGCCTTTGGGGGGGGGGGGTGTGACTGGATCTTGGAAATGTGATGCTCATCAGTAGACTGGTCCACTGCGGAGTTTATAGCCAAACTGAGGGGTGAAGTCCATTTGGAGGAGGTGGGGTGTGGCCTGGAGGGTCTAGCTCCCGCCTCCTCCCTTGATTTCCCTTTCTGCACACCCCTGCATGCCTTGAGCTGCTTCCCCTCTGTCATGCAGCCCTGGGTTGGAGCCAGCCAACTATATGGACTGAAATCTGCACAAACTGGGAGGCAAAATAAACCTTTCCTCCTTTAAATTGTGGGAGTTAGGTATTGTGTCTCGGCAACAGGAAAGGGACTAAGACACCAGGCCCCAGAGTCATTTAAATTCATTCCTTAAAAATTAAAGATCAGGAGGAAAAATTCCTCTCAGGAAGTTTCTTGGTTATGGCTCTCTCTTAGAGGTAATCCTTCAAGAACTTTCTTAATTTTCTCCATTATTGTTGGCCTTTTAGGTATGTTTCATCTTGAGTCAACTTTTGGAATTTATATTATCCTGATTTTTGGATATACTGTAAGTCCCAGACTTACCACCGAGCTCTGTTCCAGGAGAACATTGTAAATCGGATTCATTGGTAAGTCCAACAGAATGAGTCTTATACACCTTTGACACAAATATACAATGTAAATCATTGAAAAAGAAAACAAAGGCCGGGGATTTAGCTCTGGCAACGCACCTGTCTCACAAGCACAAGGTCCTGAGTTCAATCCCCGATACTGCAAAAAAACAAAATAAAACAAAACACCTGAGATATCAAGGTCAGGTGGGAGCGGAAGCCCGCCTTGACCTCTGCCTCCTGTTGGTGCCAACTCTTCCATCCTGAGGGCTCCCCACCCTCCTCCTACAGGCCGCACTGTGTGTCACACAGAGTGCACAATCGTGACAGTGTCCAGCAGGCAGGTGAGCGGCTTCCACGATTTGTTCACATCCTCAGATGCTCCTAATGGAAGGTCTGCTGGTATCTGTGAAAGTTCGCAACTCGAATGTTCTTAAGTCAGGGACTTGCTGTGTGTTACATGTGAATAAAGCATATATAAAAGGAGCGAGATGCTGAGAGAGAAAAATCACAGCATTGCAGAAGTAACAACTGAATTAGACATAAGGAGAAGCAAGAAAAATAAAGTCTACCTTTCACCCAGAAAAGAAGCTGAGGAAGAAAACAGAAATATCTATCAGAAAACAGTGAAATGGATGACAGATTATTTAAAAGCACATCAAATAAAAAGGAAAAGGAGAAGAGATTAAAAGAAATAAACTGGGCATGTTGACACATGCCTGTGATCCTAGTATTCAAGAGGCTGAGGCAGGAGAATCATGATGAGTTTGAGGCTACGTAGTGAGTTCAAGACCAGCCTGAATTGCGGAGCGAGACCCTGTCTCAGAAAAACCAAAATAAGTTTTTTAAAACTGAATAGACAGGAGATGAAAAATGTGGAAAACATAACAAAAGCTGATTCAGAGAAATTGAGGCCTCTGACAAAGAGTTTAGAAATAATGAAATAAAACAATCTTCAAAGATAAAACGTGGCAGATGCTCTGTCCCCCACCATATGTTCTCCTTTTATAGTAAGAGCATTTTGTCTGGGCACCTGATTAGCCAGCCTGGCTTTGCATCCCAGCCTTCTTTCTAACTAGGTGTGGCCGTATGACTAAATTGTAGGCCATGAAACGTGGACAGGAATGCCTGGGTAGCTCCTGAGCTTTTCCCTTAAAAGGATGAGGTTTGTGTCTTCTCAGACCTTCCCACTTCACTGGCAGATAAGGTTGCAGGGTTAGCAAATAAAAATAAAGCAGGCCCCGTTCAAATTGAATTTCAGGGAAATAACAAATTAATTTGTAGTGTGTCAACGCATAATTTTTCAGTATAAATCTCACACAATAACTGAAACATATTAAAAATGTGTTTCTCTAAAACTCAGTTTGAACTGGGAGTCCTAAATTTCATTTGGGAACCTTGTAGTAAGAATATCTGACTGGGCATGGTGGTGCACACCTGTAGTCCCAGCACTCAGGAGGCTGAGACAGGAGGATCACCATGAGTTTGAGGCCAACCTGGGCTACATAGTGAGTTCAAGGCCAGACTGAACTGAATACCGAGAATTTATCTCAAAATAATAAACAAAACCCAAAAACAACCAAAACCTACCTTTCACCTAGAAATGAAGCTGAGAAACAGAACTATTGTAGTAGGACTGAACGGCCTACCTTTGGGCTGTTATCTGAAAAAGACAAAACATTTCATGTGGCCATTTCTTTTTGTTTGTTTTCGGTTTTATCAATTTTTGCTTTGTTTTCTTTGAGACAGGGTCTCACTCTGTAGCTCAGGCTGGCCTTGAATTCTCAGTCCTTCTGCTGGGATTACAGGTGTGTACCACCACACCTGGTGTCGCCACTTCTTTATATAAGTACTGTGATTTTTTTTTTTTTTTTTTGGTACCTAGGGTTGAACTTGGGACCTTGCACTTGCGAGGCAGGCGGTAGAACCACTGAGCTAAATCCCCAGCCCAAGTACTATGATTTTTTGAAGGTATCTGGTACAGGTATCTGTAGTTGAAGGTACCTGGTACAACTGTGATTATTACTGTAATAATACAAAATGCAAATGTTACACATCTTCAGAGAAAAGTACTATCACAAAAGATAAAAACACTGCAACAAAACAGGATACAATAAAAATGAGATTATAAATCGAAAGGTGAGAAGAGAGGTGAGGAAAGTATTAACTGCTCTCATCACTGGATTATGGGAAAGATGTTCTAGTGTTATTTGTGCTGCCTTATACAATGGTTGAGTGAATAATTAGAAGTGGAGTGAAAAGACAAGTCACGGACTATCAGAAGGTGTACACAACTAGTATAACCCGCCGAAGACTTACATCCAGATTTACAAAGAGCCCCTGTAGGAAAGACAAATGGGCAATCCACAAAAGAAAAACTGCATCTAACCACTAAAACTAATAAAGATGCTTGGTGTCACTGGAATTACAATAATACAAATTAAAACCATGAGACCATTTAAAGGCCCTCAGACTGGCCAAAATAAATATTTGATAACATCAGGTGTTGATGAAAACAGACACTGCAGGTATCTAAAGCTCTTCTCCTGGGCTGGGGATTTAGCTCAGTGGCGCCGCGCCTGCCTTGCAAGTGCAAGGTCCTGAGTGTGATCCCCGGTACCAAAATATAAATAATAAATAAAGCTCTTCTCTCCTTGCTGGTGGGAAATAGAAATTTATAAAACCAGTAAATGGTGACGATTTTCTCAGACCCCCAACTTCTGGACTACCTGCAGAATCTGAGATGACTGTCATCTCCACCTCCGCATCCACTCGGGGTCTTAAATTCAAACTGCCCTCATCTGTGACATTAAGCAACAATTCTACTTGTCTAGGTGCTCAAAACCAAAATCCTGAGGTAGCCTTCACTCCCCTTCCTCTCATACCCCACAGCACTGCGCCTGTTAGCTGCCAGTTCTCACATCCCACAATGCATGTGCAGACTCTGTCACCTCCACAGACCTTATCTGCCACCTGGATTAAACTGACAGCCACTAGTTAGCCCTCTGGCTTCTGCCCTTGCTTTAGTGCCCACTCTCCCACACAGGAGCCAGGGGGATTCTTTCAGGATCTTAATCAGATCATGTCACTTCTTTGCTTACAACCCTGTAATGGCTTCCCATTTTATTCCGTTAAGAGCCAAAGTCCTTACATGGCCCCTACCAGTCCCCCTGTAGGGTATACCTGCTGCTGCTGTTCCTCAAGTACCCCCAGGCTCGCTTTCCCACTGTCACACACACCTGCAGCTCACCACTCTTTCCACCTGCTGCTCCCCAGCTAGCGTGCTCCACACATGTCCACCTAGGCCTCCCTCATCTCATCAGGCTTTGGCTCAGCCCTCACATTAAACAGGTCTCCCCTCACCACCCTACTTAAAACAGCATTGCACACACCCTCAGTACTCCCACCCCAACAGTTCTTTCCTCACCTGTGTTGGCTTCGTGTAGCTGTAACAAATACTGAGATAATCAACTTACAAGGAGGAAGTGCTTTATTTAGGCTCAAAATTTTAGAAGATTCAGTCCATGGTCCCTTGGTCCTGTTGCTTTGGTCCTATGGGCACAGTATGTCATGGTGGGGAACATGTGGTAGAGGAGACTCCTCATGGTAACTTGGAAGGGAAAAAGAGACTGGAAGGGGTTAAGGGTCCCAGGACCTTCTTCTAGGGTACACCCCAACTTTCTCCTACCAGGTGTCACCTCCAAAGTCCCAACACTTCCCAGAAGTGCCACAGCCTGACAACCAAACCTTTGGCATGTGGACCTATGGGTAACTTTGAAGATCCAAGCCATCACCCATCCCCATACTTTAATTTTCAAAGCACTTACTGCTACTTGGTGTTTTATGTTTATTTTTATTGCTTATTTTCCCAGCCTAGAAAATAAACTTAAGAAAAACAGGAAATAACTCCCTTTCATTTATTGTTATATCCCCAGTGCCTGGAATAGATCCTAACATACACTGGACACATAATAAAGCATGTGTTGAAAAGTGAATGAGGAACCACTTTGGAAAGCACATCTTTAAATATAGGAGCCAGAAGAGCTGAAGATTCCCATACCTTACTATTAAAATATTCCATGTCTCGGTGTCCATTCAGAAAAATGATTCCTTCAATATGCAAGCAAATGTGTATAAAGTATCTCCTAGAAAAGTAGAAGTAACCTGTACTTCTGAGGGTAAATGGATAAAATGGGCTCTACTTAGGCAACGCAAGTTTATTTGGCAGTTAACATGAATGAATACATCAACATATATCAAAATAATGATGCTGAGTGAAAAAGCAAATGTCAATGTGAGCAGCATGATGATACATATAGAAATCTATGTATTCATATACATATGCACCATATTTTTATGAATACTACATATGGATTAAATGTATAAAATCATGGAATGATACAGATCAACTTCAGGAGGAAGGAAAGGAAGAAAAATGGGGTGAGGTTGCAGCTATAATGTTTTAGGTATTTAAAATTAAGAGTAAGTTATGAAGCATTACATATTTTGCAATTTGTATGTAATATATTTTTATAATACATTTTATTTATAATATACTATACACTATAATCTCTTTATTTCCATAACACATACTAAGACCAGAAACTATTAATAATATTTGCCTTTGGAGCATGGAATTGACAAAGGGGGAGAGAAGGCAAGAAGTACCAGGATAAGCATTTGGAGGTTTTTAAAAAATTGTTTATGAGAAAGCATTACTTTTATTTTAAAATGGCAAGTTTAAAATGCTTTCCTTCAGGCCTTGTTTTGTCAGGGAAAGCAGATAGAAAAATAAAAGCATTGAAGACATAAGTAACATCATTAACAAGCTTGAAATAATGGGCTATTGAAGTCTTCCTCCAAAAATAAGACCCCCTTCTATCCAGGCTTCCATGAAAGATTTGCAAGAATGGACAGTTTATCAAGCCATATAAAAGGGTTCCATACATCCAAAAAAGTAGAAATTGCATAAAATATTTTACCACGCACAGCTAGAAATAGTTGATAAAAGTAGAAGCAAAGCCTTCGACCCTTTGGAAATGTTCATATCCTCTCCCAAACAACTCTTGCATGACATAGGTGATTAAACCCCAAATGTCAGAAATTTAACAAGAGAAAGAGAAGGGTAATTATCCAAGCCTGAGGGGCTCCTCCTTCTGGCTGGGCCCTTGTCTCCCATTCACCCTCTGTTCACCCTCTGTGCACCCCATGCGCTGGGTCCCACGGGAGCTGGTACAGGGCCTTAGGCCTGCAGCTAAATGCACAGCCAGAATGTTGGCCTTCTTGGGTCAGCCTGCGAGCTGGCCCCCGCAGGACGCACACACTGTGGTCTTGTGCTGCCCGTGCTTAGCACAAGTAGCCCCATCTATGGCCCTGGAGTTTTCATCCTTGGGCTTTCTCCTCCGCGCCCCTCTTTCCATGTCCTCTGTCCAGGGCGATGCAGGCAGGACACCCGTGTGAGCTCGGTGGTGACCGAAAGCTTTATAGAGCGCCGTGGAGACTGGAGACCGGAATGCTGGGACCCTCTGCGGACAGACGGAGAAGGGAAGCGCACTTGCCTTGTGCGCGAAGGCCCTGGAGCGCCCGAAGGGTGAGTTGTCCTGTTCCCCGCTGGAGTTCCCAGTAAGTCAAGAATAGGTATTCAGAAAACTCTCCGGTGAGTATCTGGCAGATTTTAGTAGTCTGAGATTTCTTCCGATTTCTGCCCCTGGGACGAAAGGTTCCGTTACAGCTACTATGATGAATCTGGGGAGATTGGAGATTCACTGAACATCTAGATAAAAGTACAGGTTCAAGCACCCAATGATAAATGCAAACGTATTGTATGCCTAAAATGTACCAATAAAAGAACTTAAGAATTAAAAAAAAATCATGAGTAAAATTGTAGAGTAAATAGCAAGCAGGAAAGATTTATAACGAATGTGAAATAAGGGATTAATATCCTTATAATGTCAAAGAACATAATTAAAAGAAATAAAAATGCCTAATTAAAAAAAATGGGTCTGAGTACCACAGAACGATTGGATCCTGCGTCCTTTAGCAATTTCTTGAAGAAATACCGTAACACTGTATGTGGAAGACGTCCACTGAGGCGCGGTCAAGCGCTACCACAGAGCTCCAGACAATGGGACGGGATGAGCTTTGCCTAGCGTTGTCCCCAGTCCAGCCAATGCAGGGAGTGGCGAGACAGGCAAGGCGGGCAGCCAGCGCACTCCACTCGGGCCCAGGGAAGCTCGGAATCCGCCGGGCCTCCCCTCCTGCTGGTGCTCTGTCCAGGTCCCAGCCTGGCCTTTACCAAGGTGCTGCTTCTGGTTGGGGCAGATCTGAAACCTCAAACTGGTAGCATTGATTTCTTTCCTTTTCTGCAGGTGTAGTCCTTCATTTCAACTCATTGAAAACCGCTTTCAAGTTTGGGTTACTGGAAGGAAGGCTGGCGTCAAAAATATTTTGAGTAAAAAAGAAGACAATTGTAGAGGCCCGGTTGTGGCAGACAGTTTTTGAAAGTAATTTGTAAAGCGTTTAGCGTATCCTGAATTCACCTCTTTGCAGACTTCTACACATACAGTCCACATTCAGAATAGTTTTACAAAATGCACACAAATAAATAAACAAAAAAAGGTGGAAGTTTTTAATAAAGAAATTACATTCATAAATGATCGGTACTGTATTAGAATATAATAAACCTCCAGTTATAGACAAAAAAGCCTAAGGAATATGACCAAAGCTGTATTCAAAGAAAATGCATAGCCTTATATGTACTTTTCCATTACCAAGAAAGCAAATCATCTTTTTTAAGTCAAGAAATTAGAAAAGTCAAACTGATGGAAAGCAGAATGGAGGAATTAGTGAAACTAAAGCATTGAATCAAATAACTGGAAGTCAAAGGCAGTGAAAAGTACAAATAAGCCTTTTGTGGTAAAAGCAATAGCATAGGTAAATCATTCCAATATTTCATAAGAAAACATCAATATGTGAAAATAAGAAAATAAAATAATAACAAGTATGAAGAGGAAAGAAAAGAAGTGAGTGCTTGATAATGAACTGGCCTTCCGTATCTGTGGGCGCCTCACCCCCAGTGTCAGCCCAGTATCAGCTTTGCCTGAAAGGGACCATGTAATCAGGCCTGTGGTGGTTACATCCGTACTGAACACACATGGATGTTCTCTTCTTGTCGCTATTCCCTGAACAATTCAGTATAGCTATTAACATGCACTTCATTAGTTATTATAAGTCATCTGGAGGTGATTTAAAATATAATAGAGAATTGTATAGGCCATAGGCAAATACTACACCATTTTATATAAAAGACTTGAGCACCGGTGGATTTTTGGGATCCACGGGAGGAAGAAGGTCGAATCCCTCCACAAGGAGTACGGGATGGCTGTACATGCTAATGGTGTCCTGTGCTATTTACACGCTGGCCATGGTGGTGCATGCTGTAATCCCAACACTCTGGGAGGCTGAGGCAGTAGGATCAAAAGTTCAAGCCCAAGGGCCAGGGATTTAGCTCAGTGGTTCCGCCGCCTGCCTCGAAAGTGCAAGGACCCAAGTTCAATCCCTGGTACCAAAAAAAAAAAAGCTGGGATTATGAGTGTGTGCCACTATACCTGGCTCTTTCCATTCGTTTTTTTGATCAAGATTTTGTTAACTAGACCTTCTATTTAAAGATTTAGAAAAAAAAAAAAAAGCAGGTCTTGGTGGTGCACCCCTGTAATCCCAGCACTTGGGAGGCTGAGGCAGGAGGATCACTGTGAGTTTGAGACCAGCCTCGGCTACATAGTGAGTCCAAGGCCAGCCTGAACTGCACAGTGAAACCCTGTCTGAAAAAACCGGGGCTGAGGGTCAGGGGGAGACACTAGAATGGGTGAATTATCTTTGAGTGATTCAGGCTCCCTGTGAGCTTCAATCAGTGAGATGCTGGAGGTGAAAGAGGAAGACACCAAGCGCATGGATTCATAAACTGTGGTAGTGAGCTTGGGCCCTTGCAGAATGTTTATAATTTTTTTCATGTTGAGGGGGTTTGTTCATCTGTTTGTTTTGGTAAGCAAGGTCTTCACCCTGAGCTATATCCACAGCCCTTTTGTGTTTTTACTTCGAGACAGGGTCTTGTTAAATCACTACATTGTCCCTCCTGGGCTCAGACTTGTGATTCTTTTACCTCAGCTGCCCAGAGGACTGGAACTAGAGGGGTATGTGCCCCTTACCTGGTTTATGTCACAATTTTTAAAAATTAGGGGAAAAGTTATACAAACCTGCAGCTATTCTTCTTAAGTCCAGATGTGATTTGCTACATGGCATCCAGCAGTCTTTTCCTATCTGAATAACCCTTGGTTAGTTGACTTTTGGATTAGTAAAGAATGCAGGCAATCATAGGAAGAGGGGAATGTGATCTACGTGCTAGGGAATATTGAGACACTCAATTTTACTGACTCAAGGATGGAGAAGTCTGGAGATGTCTTTCCTATTTCTGCCTAACGAACACAAAAGGGAAGGCTGGGTTGTTTTTGTTTTTTAAAAAATCGTAATGAAAAAGATTTGAGTACTCTGGATTAGGCTTCTAATATTAAAAATCTACTGCTAGCATTGTTTCCTAATGAGAACGGTTGGAATTCAGCATTCCATTCCAAGATGACAAAAACATACTTCCATTCTCCAGTTGTAATATGTGTTTCTTACCCAGACTGCACAGTATTTTCATAGGATGTTCCAGTTCATATTTAGCTAGGCGAGTGGAAACATTTTAAAAATTGGTCTCATTTTTAACAAAAATTAGAATATTTATAAATGAAAGTCACGATTCTCAAGATAAAATAAAAAATTGTACGTGAGTGCTTTAGTCTTATTTTTTCGCTAAATTATAGAAATAAGCTCTGTAGTGATGAATATAACCATTATACCAATAGATTTTTAATTATGGAGATTCTGGTGCTAAGAATAATTTGAATCCAAAAGAAACTATTGGATACATGATTATGGATAAACTATGGGCGAAAACTTTATAATTACTGCCAAAATGCAAGTTTAAAATGTAGTATTAATTTTAAGGATAGTGTCATGGCCAAAACACCAGCTCAGTCACCAGATATTAGGCAAGGAGATGAAACACGGCATTTCTGCAGACTGAGGAGCATCCCCAGTGTTTTCTTCATGGACACTTCTTACAACTTATACTTCCTGTCCAAGCATATTCACTTATTCTCCTGTAACCAGGGTAAGTATTGGTCAGCCAGGAATTTCTTGAGCTATAAATCCATATCAGTAATAGTGACAGAGGAGGAGCTGATGCAGCAGTGCATGCCTGTAATCCTAGCTACCTGGGAGACAGAGGCAGGAGGGTGGAGTTTGATGTCAGCCTATGCAACCTGAGACCCTATTTCAAAATAAAAAAGGCTGGGGATGTCGCTCAGTGGTACAGTGCTTGAGCAGTATGTTTGAAGCTGTGGGTTCTATCCTCAATACCACACACACACACACACACACACACACATACACACACTCAAAATGGCACTGGGGCTGGCATGTAGCTCAGTGGTGCAACACTTGCCTAATGTATGTAAGACCCTGGGTTCAATCCCCAGCCTGGCAAATAATAAATAATTGTAGTGACCCAATTATCACTTATTTCTCAAATAATTTGATTTCTATGTGTACAAGCTGTGGTAGGTATTATGGGGATCTGAAAAGAAGTAAAAGCCCCAGAAATCTGCCTTAGAGAAATTTATACTCAAAATAAAAAAGGAGATAATATTCAGTTAAGTAATAAGATTGTTTATGATCAAGTACCAATAAATATACAGTACCAATAAATAAACAAATCAAACCAAAAATAAATACTATCATTCTAGTCCAGAGGTAAAAAAGATCATAAGATGCTAAGGGCAAAGAAATTATTTAAAAATATTTATTGTGTGTGGCATTTTTGAGGCACTGTATATAATAAATAAAGGTATAATCTTTTGAATAGACATAGTAAATCATATATTTAGCAAATGCAGATATTAGATTAATAAATCATTTACATTCTTTGCTCAAAAGAGGTAGAAAGGGAAGAAGAATCTTGGAACTCGTTTATCATGGGGACTCACTCTCACCTCCAGTACAGCAGTGAAATACCTGGCAAGTGCAGTAGGATTTCTGGAGCTATTCAGTTCAACATGAAAATGCTTTTAATAAAATATTAGTAGGTAATGCATCGTTTTTGGAATTTAAGGATAAAAAGTAAAGTCCGTCATGTTTTCCTAAAGCCAAAAAAACATGCTCGCTCCTCTAGTGGCCATTGGTCTTAAATACCTCAGTTTTACAAATGCTTCATCCCAAATTACAAATTTCACTTGTGGAATTCACTGGCAAACACTTGTGCTTCTTAAAATCGCCAGCTTCTATATTCAGAGTAGAACCTTCCATAGAGTATCACAGAATGACCTCAGACCAGAGTCTGGGACACTGTGATTCTATTTCTGACTGACATTTTTTTTCTTGGTGATGGGTCTCCAAAACAGTGTTATTATATCATTAACAAAGCCAAAACTTATGTCTTGAGGATATAATTCCCACCTTTAAAAATGTCTTGCCTGCAGTGCAAGAATTATAGCATACGAGTTGGTCTGGTAGTTGTTAATAATATAGCTATGGTAATTTCTGAGACTAATTTCAAGGGATACTCCAAGAAGAAATTAGATGATAAGGAATTGCATTTATTGTCTATGCTCTGAGAAGGAAAATATCAGCCTTTCATCGTGAACAAAACTAGAATTACTGTTAGCTCTTGCTTACCCATGATATTCGGGATGAAGAAAACTGTCAAGATATCAACCGCGAAACCCATAGTTGGTTCCAATCTCCTTTCAGCTGCGATGACCTTAAAACCTTGCTCCACCAAATCTCTCAGTGAAGCTGTTAAGAAGCAGCCACAGAATCTAAGCTTGGCTCCTTTCCCTGCCCTCCCTCTGGCGGAGGTGTTAATGAGTGAAACGCCCAAGATGGGCAGCTGGGAATTCCCAGTGCTTGCATCTTCCACTAGTTACTGTTAGCTTTTGCAATGGACCCTGGGTGCGGTTACCACTTCCCGGTGGACTAGAGGGCGCCCTACTCCCTCTGGCTCACTCAGAATGATCCAAATGAGTTCAGATATTTATTAAAATAACACTATTGCTCATGCTTCAGAAAGGAATGGGTCTTTTATCTGGATTAGTATGTTCCTAATAAAATCTTAGAAACACTAGGCTTCCTGTTGGTAAAACAGGACAAATTCCTTCATCCTAATAATTTAATAAATGATATCCAGTAACTTAATAACCTAATATCTTAATAATAAAAGTGACGTTTTATATTCCTAAAGCTCTTTCACATCTAGTATCCCCACCAATGCTCTCAACAGCCCAGCAAGAGGGAGAAAATGCAGGCACACTTAGAGGACCAGGACCAGTTTCCCAAATCTTAGTAATACGCTCGTTGTGCTATGATAGTAACTTGTCGTGATGGTTCCCAAACATTGTGTTTTTGCTTTTTTGTTTTTTGAGACAGGGTCTTGCTGTGTAGTTCAGGCTGGCCTTGAACTCACAGCAACCCTCCTGCCTCAGCCTTCTGAGTGCTGGGATTACAGGCGTGCATTACCACAAACATTCTTAAATTTTAGAATATGCTCATATTTACCCCACGGATAGGATTAAATTGGTGCTTATAGACCACAAAAAATTACTACCTAGTAAGTAAGCCTTCAGTTATACGACTTTACTGCTGTTGTTCTTATTCTTTTGTTGTTGTTGTTCTTATTCTTAAAGACCATGTTAGAAGTAGTATTGTGTTGCAGGCAAAAGAATGGGTTCTGTAGCCAGACTCCCCGGGGTTGAGCGCTGGCTCTGCTACATACCCACCTGGCTGAATTGTAAGTGACCCTCAGAGGAGCGGCTCGCAGGAGGTAGTGCTATCTACAAGGCGATCACTGTCAGTACTTGCAGCTCTAGTGCTCAATAAACTAATTTGCCGTAAAAGACATGGTAAACGATGAATGAAACTGGACTCTAATCTTGATCCACGCAGTTCCCTGCCTCTTATAGAAATGTTGCCTCTGTAGGTTACACTGTTTCCCCGTAATTCCTAAATTGTGTTTTTTCACATCTCCTTTCATGGCTGGTATTTTATTGTCCTGTACCACATTGAAACTCAAAGTTTAACATTTACAAAAAATTCTGACAGCGACGTTGACCCCAGTCCCCTCGATTGGTTGACACTCCCTTCATTCCGGGCCTGCACTCGGGCTTGGGAAGGGCAGTTTGTGCTTCTGGACACGCGCTGGAGGCTGGCTGGGGGGGAGCTCCCGGCATCTCCCCTGCCACGGGGCCATGTGGCCGGCAAGGCTGGAACCGGCGCTCTCCGGCCGGGCACCTGAGGCTAGGCACCGTGGCTCGCTGGTTCGGGGGCTGCGAGGAGCACACAGCTTCCATGGGCGCAGAAAAGGGCTCCCTGTGACGCAGGCGCAGGTACTCGGCCCGGGAAACAGGTTCGCGGTCTCCCCGCCGAGGCTCTGGGCCTGGGGCGGGCGGGGGGGTGGGCAGCGCGAGGAGGGGGAGACGCCTCCCGGCGCTCGGCTCCCTTCCCTCCCCGCGACGGAGCGGCAGCTGGCTGCACACCAGGGCCTGCGGTCCCCAGCCGAAGTGGGACGGAAACGACCGGCAACAGCACCAGGAAAAGGGAAGCGGGGTGCGCCTGGGAGGGGGACCCCGAGACGCCGCCGGGAGCCGGCTCCCCCGGGGAGGCGGAGAAGGGCGGGGCGAAGCCTGAGTCAGCAGCCCCTGATTGGCTCGCGTTCGCTCACCGCGGCTCCCGATTGGGGAATTTGCAGCGGGAGACGTTGTGCGGCGCGGCGGGGCGGAGCCAGGGGCCGGGGTCTGAGGGCAGGCGGGGAGCCAGGTGGGCCGGGCGGCGTCCGTGCCTGAGCCGCGGGGCCGCGCGCTGTGAGAAGCGGGCCGGCGCCCCTCAGTCCCGGGCCGCGCCCATGGCGCTCGGCGGCTCCGCAGACTGAAAAATACCAAAGACCTGAGTGAACCCCGCTCCCGCCAGCCCCGCTCGCCCTCGGGCGGGAGGACCCCTTATCTGGAGCCGCCGCGGCCCGCGGGCGGGACCCGGCCGGCGGCCGCTCAACCCCAGTGCCCCGCCTCCCTCGCGCCGGCCCGGCCCTCCCGGCCGAGTGCGACCCCGGCGACCGGACCGGACCGGGGCGGCGGGAGGGCGCGCGGCGTCTGGCCCGCAGCCTCCCGGGGGCGTGGGTGGAGGCGGCCGGGAGGAAGGCGCGCCCGCCCGGGAAGCAGCGCGCGGCGGCCGGGCGTCCGTCCCCGTCTCGGCGGGCAGAGTCGGGCGGTCCGGTGCGTGCCCGTCCTCTCCCTCCGCCCTCCGCCCTCGCTCCGGGCCGCGCCGCGTGTGCGGAGGGCGCGGCACAAAGGCCGGCGGCGGCGCGGGCTCGGCCAGCCGCGGGGAGGAGGGGCGCCGGCCTCATGCATATTCACCGCGCCTGCGGCCTAGCGTCCCGCGGGCGGCCCGGCCGGGTCCCGCTGCCGCCGGGCGGGCGGGCGGGAGGGAGGGCGCGGGCGGCCGGAGCGGCCTCGCACCTTCCCGGGCGCCGGCCCCGACCCGCCTCAGGAAGGGGCGGAGGAAGCGCGGTAGGTGGGTGGGTGGCGGTGGGCGGCTTTCCGTCCTCCTCCCCGCTTCGGCTCCCTGAGCCCGCCGCCCGGGACGCAGCGTGGAGCGGCGGGCGGGGCGCGGCCACGGGATGGAGGCTGCGGCCGCGGGGCTCAGAATCGTCCTGGCCGCGCCCCGCCCGCGTCCCCGCCCGCCCGGCCGGCCCCGGGCGCCGAGCGTTTCCGGGGAGGCGGACGGGCGCGGGCTCCGGCGCGGCGCGGCGCGGGGGGCAGAGGGCGCCCGCCCGGAGACGCCGCCGAGAGTGCGCGCCCCGCGGGGACGCCGCCGGGCCGCCCCGACTCGCGGCTCTCCCTTCCTCCGCTAGCGCCGCCCGGACTGGGCGCGCGGAGGCCGGCGTCGGAGGCTCACGCCCTGTGGCTTCTCCCTTCCAGGACGGCCCCGCGGGAGCCGCAGCCGGAGCGGCCACTCGGAGTGTGCCCGGCCCGGAGTCGCCGCGTGGAGGGCCGGCTCCGCCGTGGGCTGCCGCCAGCTGGCCGGGACCCGCCGCCTTTGTGTGTGAAGCCCCTGGAAATGGAGCAGGGCGAAGGCAGCTGAGGCGCGCGTCCGAGGGAAGACCTCCCGCACAGAGCCCCAGCGACGCCCGAGCGTGTTCCTGGCGAGGAGCGGTGCGCGGCGGCGGCGGCGCCCACCCCGATGTGTTCTCCGCAGGGCCGGCCCCCTGTGTGCAGCCTGGGATGAGATGATGGCCACGCGTCGGACGGGCCCGCCTGCCGGAGACGCTGAGCAGCTCGAGGCCCCAGCCCGCGAGGTGAGCCGGAGGGGCGGCGATGAAGGTCTGGCGTGCCCTCGGGGTGCCCGGACGCGAACCTGGCACGGAGGCGCGGCGGGGCCGGGTTCGGGCTGCTCTCGGTACCGATCTGCCTTCTATTTATTTTTTTAAGAAAAGGAGAACATTTTCTTTTCCGCAGGGACAGTTCAGGCACAGCCTTGGAAAGGCCTTAGAGGGCAATTAGGAGTCTAGCTCCCCGAAGAAGCTCCCGCTTCACCGTTCCTCTCTGCCTGCCTTCCCTTTCCCGCTCTGAAGTTCTGCCGACCGCTCGGGAGTCAGGTGGCTTGCGTGGCTCCCAGGCCTAATGTCGTGAAAAGGGCCCGGGAAATTTTACCCCAGGCTTTTTGAATTTTGTTTCGAGCAGTCAGAGCGGGAGTCGTAGAAAAGCCGTTGAGTATGGCACCCACAAGCCCTGCTGCCTGTCTTGTCTCTTTTCTCCACGTATTCCGAATTTATTTCTGTGACGGGTATATTGCGTTCACTTGGCTGAGTGTGGCTTCTGCAGTTCGTAAAGCTAGTGAATATTATTATCCCTCAGACTTTATTTTTGAGACGCCTAGATTTTTACTGAAACGCCGAATTGCAATAATTTCCCCCAGTCAGCCTTCACTGTCTCACTGTTTCTTTTGCGTTCTGTGTTAAATTTTTTTGTCTCTGACGCGCGTCTAGTTCTAAGTGTGTTAGTTTGGGCATTTAATAGAAATGAATCAGAAGTTAAATTTTGGCCCATGGAGCATTCAGAGAAACTCGGTTTGTGCAGCTTCCTTCATGTTGGAAGGGACAGCAGTGCAGACAGCATGGGAGTGTGTGTCACGGCAAGATTCCTGGGCAGAACGGGAGGTTTATGTTTAGAATCAGCGCTCCTGAACGTCTGTAGACACCTGCTTGCAGGTAAAACTGTGATTAAACAGAACACCGCAAACCTCTGATCGCGGAAACCATAATAACTCCTTCTGGAGGGCTAAGGACAACCCCGCGGTTGCTTCGTGTGTATTGCAGTTACATAATAACACGTCCTGTGGTCCTGTAGCCTTATTTGTCGTTGTCTTGTAAATACTTTAATTAGCATGCTATTTGCATTATATTTACAAAAACTAATATTTATTTGATTTGTTGTCATTTAAGGGAAGTCCCCAAACCCAGAATTTAGACACATCTTGTCCTTGGCGGAGAAGCAGTGCCTCCCCCTTTTGCACATTTGGCTTTTATTAACAGTGACAGTTCTGTATTTTTTTAAGGGCTGTGAAATTTGTTTTCACTTGGACCTTACTGCTGGCTTGGCTATATTGTTTCTAGTTTCGGAATGGAGAAACAATATTGTCTGTTTTGCTCATTTAAATAGTATAAACACTACTTGAATTTGGTATTAAGCTGTAATATTGTTTGGCTTTTTATTTTGCTTAGCTTCTTTGTGGAAATGGAAATAAAGGGGTTGTGCGCTCTCCAAAAACGTTTTAAAACCTGGTAGGGAGCAAGGGCAACTTGTACAATTTTGGCTTGCTTTCTTGTGATACAGATTTCTCTCCAGTTAATGCCTCGGTTTCGCCTCACATACGGTAAATAATTTTTTTTTTTGGTACCGGGACTCGAACTTGGGTCCTTGCATTTGCACAACAGGCGGTGAAACCACTAAGCTAAATCCATGGCCCATACTGTGAATAATTTTTAGTAAAGGAAAGGGAGTTGCCACTGGAATACAGCCCATTGATGTTCATTGAACACTGCACTTAATTTTAGTGGAAGTATTACATTCTGTGATGCTGTCATTCTTTTAAAGAATTTAAAAACCAATAATTATGTTCCTGAGTTGTGTATTTGAATAATAAATTTATATGTTTTTAACGAAGAGAGAAACATATGTGTCTTAATAATGCTATTAATCCGCCAAAAACCTAACTTCATGGGACAGAAGAAATCAGTTTGGTAAAGTAGTAGGGCATCTCTGTTTCATGCCTTACCTCCATCTGTGAATAAAGCCTATTACTTGGTTGAAAACAATCAGAAATTTCTTGTTCATCCTAAGTATTATCGTTTAATTGTGTTGATATGTAAATTTGACCCTGGCAAAATATAATAGAAGATCCATAAACAAATAACAGACCTCTTCAAATAAGGAATTGTAAAACTGGGTGTGGTAGCACACGCTTGTAATCCCAACACTCTTTGGGAGGCTGAGGCCAATGGATCACCACAAGTTCAAGGCCAGCCTGGGACACATAGGGAGTCCAAGACCAGCTTGAACTATATAGCGAAACCCTGTCTCAAAAAAACAAAAATTAAAAAATTAAAAATCAAATAAGGAATTGGAGTAGTTCAGTAGCACATGTCTTGGTATTATACAATAAGAATGACACAGATGGTATTCACACAAATTCATATACTTTATACATCTAAAGATGTATTTTTTTGGTGCCGGGGATTAAACTCAGGACCTTACGCTTGCAAGGCAAGCACGGTGCCACTACACTAAATCCCTGGCCCTAAAGATGTGTTATTTTAAAAACTGGCTTCACTCTGAGCCCCATAAGTGTGTTTGGGTGTGTGTGGCCTAGGCTGAGGTGTACTGACAGCACACCTTGAGTAGCTTTGCTCAGAGTCACTTCACACGGACTCTTCCTCTGACTCCTCTGGGGTATGACCTGTTCCGTATCATACAGCTTCATCCTCTGGGGTTCAGCTTGCTGTGTTTTTTTAAACAAAAGATGAAAACTTTGCGCGAGCTTTCTAGGCCACCTCATATTTTCCATCTTTATCTCTGATTTCATTTTTTATCTGTAGTCCATAGTATTGTCCATAGTATTTACACTTTCATGGTCTATTATTTTTAAAATTTCATTCCTGAGGCTTATTAGCTTACTTCATTTTTATGTTTTTCTTCTTCACTTTGGATAAGATTACCCTTTGGTGACTTGCTGGAGCATTACACATTGTGCTTTTGTCTCAGACTCCCTGGTTCATCCTGAGCCCCGCCTCCCCGTCTTATCTGTCTGTCTCTCTGTCCCTCTGTCCCTCCATCTCTCTATCTCTCTTCTTTCCTTTTCATGAGGTTCTTCCTCCACTCCTTGCTTAATGTTGGTTTTAACCAGAGCCGAGCCCTTTCTGTTCCTCCTTCTCACTCTCTGTGCTTTCTCTCAGTCTTTCCTGTGGCATTAGACTATGTGTTGGTGACGCTCAATCTGCGACAGTCTCCCATATTTTACGGTTGACTGATAGACTTGCTTCCTGAGCAGGGATCACAAACTCAGCAGGTTCTACCCCTGCTAACCAGCCTTCCCTTCCAACTGGGTTCCTTTTAGTGAGTAGTGCTGCTGTCTACCTGCTTGTCCAGGTGAGGAGTGAGGTCATCATCCTTGAGTCTCCCGTCCCCTCATTCTGGAGTCCAAAGCCCTCCTGAGTTTATGTTCCAGGCCCCATGTCCACGGAGTTCGGGTTGCTGTGTCTGCCGATGGACCCTGGAGACAGGCTTCCTAAGGTGCTGCCGTTGTGTGCTTGTGCCCTTCTGCATGCACACCAAGCAGGGGCCCGGAGCCTTCCCGCCTGCTGAGCCCTTTTCTCGCAACCCTCCTCCTCCAGGTCTCCACAAGGCTCACCTGCTTGTCTTCTGGCTTTGCTTAGAGGCCACCTTCTGAGTGAAGCTTTGCCACCCGCTCCACTTAGAGGACGCCCTTTCTCTGCTCCTCATGTTGCAGCCTGTTTGCCCCCCTTTCTTGCTTTATCTTTATCACTCATTATGTACCTGACACCCTTATTCATATGATTTGCTTATTTATTTGAGACAGGCAATGTGTCCATAGCATGTAAATGTTAAAAGTGTAGAGTTCTGTTCTTGTTTTACAAGGACTGATCAAAAAATCATGGTGTGTGTTTAGCTAAAGTGTGTTGCAGTAAAGACACAGTGCCACTAACCCTCCTCAAAATACTCTTTCCCAACTCGTCCCAGTGTCCTTGCCACCTTCTGAGGCGGTTCTGGAAGTCCTCTTTCATGAGTGTCACTAGTTGCACTGTTGTGTCTGCCTTCATGTCCTAAATCATTTTAGCTATTTTTGTCAGGTAAAAACGTTACGGTGCATTCTCATCCTCCTGATTTACTGGATCTGGCACTGTGTGATCTTTGACTCTTTCCCCAAAGTCCAAAAGACTGAAAAAATGAATGTTTTGAATCAGTTGAGGACATCAAGGCAGCCATGATGGTGCAACTTAAAAGACCCTCGGGGACTTCCAAAAGTGGTGAGACTCCTGGGAGAACTATGTTTGAAGTGACAAGAGGAATATTTTGAGAGGGATCAAAGGCAGTGAGTCTTTTTAAATCACCATATTTTTTGATCAGTGTAGTATGTCTTTTTTTAGGGGGTGACCTCAAACTCATGGCAATCCTCCTGCCTCAGAGTCCCAAGTGCTGGGACTACAGGCGTGCACCACTACACCTGGTCAACCTTGTGTGTCTTGTGCTCAGAAGAGTGCGCCGTATATACCCTAGGCCCATAGTAAGTATATTTTAAAAGTAAATGCAGATTAGTGAAATTCTGGAATGTTACTGATTTTGCATTTAGACATGTAATGTCTGAATACTTTTTTGTTGTTGTTTTGTTTGTTTTGTTTTTGGGACAATCTTGCTCTGTAGTCCAGGTTGGCCTTGAAAGGTGTGTAGCCCAGGCTGGTCTTCAACTCTTGGCAATCCTCCTGCCTCAGCCCTCAGCCTCCAGGGTGCTGGGATTACAGGTGTGCATCACCACGCCCCAGCTGTGAGTACTTGTTTTAGATTATGCAAAGTATGTGAAATATAAAGTACGTGTCCTTCCTTAGACTTCCTGTCCACTGTAAGGTCCATTCCATTTCCATTACAACTGCTGTTAACATTTGTGAGGCCTTTTCCTCTGCGTCTTTCTTATCTTGAGAAGCTGGTTACCAGAGTGGTCCCCAAGCCTGCGTGTGGTACTGATGGGTAAAGTGATTTGCACAGAGAGCTAAGACAGTACTGGACCAGCAGTGTGCTGGACTCGTGGGCAGCAAACAGTGAACACATGTCTGTATTAGCAGTGTTTTCTTTCTTAAGATCCCAGTATATGACTATTCCTTATATATTTCTGTTAGTGTCATAGATATTTCATCAGAAAGGATTACATCGACAGAATTTGAACAGTTTTAATTCTTGATAAGGAGACTATTGAGATTATTTTCTGGTTTTGAATATTTTTCTCTTTTTTAATTCAAAAGCTACACTAAAAAGCAGCTGTTGATAGGATGGAACTCAGGGCCCTTCTAGTTTCTGGCAAATGCTCTACCAGTCAACTCTCTGTACCCCCAGGCTAGATCTTTAAAATAGGTTGTATTTTGTCAGGCCTGTGAACTTACATTGCTTAAGTAGCTTTGAAGAAGCATATTTTCTTGCTTGGAGGCCTAAGATTCATTCTAAACTAGTTTTAGTATAACATACAGGTGTTATTTAATTTTAAATATATATTCTTTCATATACCTGAATCTAAGTGTCATAATACTGCTGCCTGCCATGTTAAAGGGAAAGCTTACTGAATTGAGAGTAGTAGCAGTAGCAGCAGCAGGTATCATTAGGTGTAATTCTGCAGAAGTCTGGATTTGAAAATACTGAGTGGGACCTATCACTAGATAGGAGCTATCAACAAAATGAGGGCCCAGATCTAAAGAAAAATTATCCATAAATCACGTGTTCCTTAGCCTTGCCTTGATTTCACGGCCATTTCTTTAGTTACTCCGAGTAACTAAGACAGTCAAGTAATGCAGGACAAAAGTAACTCTGAGCTTCTTTTGTTCTTTGCTTTGGGAAGGGTCTTGTCATCTTACTGTGTTAACAATACGCTGATTATGGCCAGTGCGAGTGTTGGTGAGACGCACAGATGCTGTTATTGAATGCAGCTACTTTCTGTTACAGAACGACCATATGGTAGGCACTTGTTTTTCTTTCTGGTTGATGTGATTAGATTACTAAAATGAAAGGTTATTGTATGTCCTAGTAGTTATCTAATTCTAATTGACCTTAAGGAATTAAATATGTTAAAGTATTATAAGCCTTCCATATATTCCATTGGTTTGAAGTATAAAGACACCTTCATTCAGAGACTCCATTTTGGATTGTTTTACTAAAATAGTTGTCATAGTTTCATAAATTTGAGTATCGTGCAAAGGGTTTATTTCACAATAAAATCTGAAAGATGGCATAATCTGTATCTTTTTTTTTTTTGGTACTGAGGATCGAACTTGGGTCCTTGCGCTTGGGGAGCAGGTGGTGGAGCCACTGAGCTACATCCCCAGCCCTGTTTTAAAATAATCTGAAAGACATATGTAGTGTGCATCAGAGGTTTGAACAGTTTGACATGACAGAAACTTCTCTCTTCCTAACAGCTGTCTATTAATATGCAAGAAATTCCACAGAACAGATTAGAACTCTTCATTTGCTATTTGGGAGTATTTGTGTTTTGGGGAAAGTAGGACAGACCAGAGCAGACTTCACTTACTACTATTAAAAAAGGCGAGTTGAAGACGTCATTTACTTTTCCCTAGTGCCTTACTGCTGTTGTGCATCCTGTTGATATTGGGAATGCTTTGATTAAGAATTGGTCACTTACAGCCTTTTCCCCGTGGCTTTTCTCTGTCCTGAAGAGACATCTGTCGAGTGAGACAAGTGCCATGCACATAGTGCTTCTTGGGGTCCCCCACTTGTCCTTAGAACGTGGGGTGTTTCCTGACTTTCAGTGTTTCGTTCACTGCACTCATCTTTAACATTGTTTAAAAGAACTTGAATTCTTTTTTTTTTTTTTTTTTTTTGGTACCGGGGATCGAACTCCGGTCCTTGTGCTTGCGCAGCAGGCGGCGAAACCACTGAACTAAATCCCCAGCCCATGAACTTGAATTCTTAAAAACATCTCTGTTTCCTCCTACTTATAATGTAGAGAGTATCCTCAAATGTCAACAGATCCAAAGCTGGATCTGTGTTTGCATTTTTTTTTTTGATTGCATTTTGGTATTTCTTGCGGGTGTAGTTTAGCTGGGTGATCTGGGTATGACTTAGCTAGTGTAATTTTTTTTCAAAAAAGAAAAGTGCCTATTATTCACAAAATCTAGACATCCTTAATGCTCAGTATCTTCCTAATAAATAAAAACTCTGCAAAGCACAGTGTAAAGCTGTTTTCAAAGGCTGAAATGTTGAAGAGATGAGATTTATTTCATGTGACTATAAAAGGTAGAAGTAGGACCAGTGGATATGTAGATGGGCCAGCTAATTTATTTAGTGCTGTGGTCAGAATAGTTTTTGTTTTACATTAGAAATTAACTGAACTTGCATGTGTCTGTAGAGAGCAAGGATGACCCTCAGTGAGAGGTACTCTAGCGGGGATTCTTGGTGGGCATTTAAGTCAGGCATGTGTGCTCAGTCATAGGAATCCTCTGGATGACTTTGTGAAATTTGGATCCCTGGTCCCATTGTTGATGTGGTGAATCAGTGTCTCTGAGTGAGCTTCCAGAGTCTTAACTTTTGAGCAGGTCTCCTGGTACATTTAGTGTTCACCCAAGTTTGAGAACTTTGATTCCAAGGTCTAAATTCTTAGGGTACTCTACATACCAAAGTCATTGTAAAGAAAACAGGCAAAAATATGAAGGGAAATTTCAAATTGCTGTAAGCTAGTGACAGTTTCAGGGTTAAAGTAAAATTCCTCTGTTTGTGATTAGTTTTTATGTCATTTTTCTCAGAAAAAAGGGGAATTGAATGAAATTTTCTCAATTTGAAAAAGAGTATCTATTAAAAAATCTATAACTATGATACTTTCTGGTAAAATATTGAACACTTCCCTACAAAAATCAGAAACGAAACAAACAAAGATTAAATGTGCAAAAATCAGAAACAGGCAAGGATATCTGCTCTCAACATTTCAGTATCATACTAGAGGCATAACGGAAAGGGAAGAAAAGAAATAAGGAAGGAAAAAAATTACTTTGCAGATGTGATTGTGCACATAGAAAATTGTAAGGAATCTTAAAAAAGAACAGCACTAATTGAAATTTTCAAAGGATGTAAGATTACTATGCAATACATTTTATTTCTGTATTCTAGTAGCAAGCAATTGGAAAATGAAATTAAAAGTATTATTATTCTAATATTTTAAAGAAGACCTAAATTGAGCCTTAGCCACAAATTACTCCATTAGAGTCAGTTCAGTCCCAATTGAAATTCCAGCAGACTTTTTGTAAAAATAGACAAACATTCTAAAATGTATGTGGAAATGCAAAGGACAAAGAGTAGACAGTCATTTTGAAAAAGAACACTGGAGGACTTCAGTACCATTTTGTTAATACTAAGAGCCACAAAAATAAGACAGTATAGAATTAGTGTAATGGTTAACATATAGAAGAATGGAAGACAGGGAGACCTGTATATACATAATTACTTATAAATTTATATATAAATATGAAATATTAGGAAACTATATTTTCAGCAAGTGGTATGGAACAAGTGGATATGCATAGAAAAAAATGCACTTGCATCCATATATTACATCACACAGAAAAGTTAACCCAAAGTAAATCACATATAAATGTCAAAGCTGACTATAAAACTTCTAATGAGAAAAAGAAATATGCCTGGCTTTGGTAAAAACAGATTTCTGAGACAGAACACAGCATTACCCAGAAAAAAAACAAAGGACAAATTAGACTTTATCAAAATTAAAAACTTCCACTTTTTGTAAAACAGTATTAAGAAAATGAAAAGTCAAGTAAGGCACAGATTGGTTTGCTTCCAGATATCCAAGTATAAACTCTTTAAGAGTCAATAATAAGAAAACAATCCAATTTTTTAAGTGAGCAGAAGTTGAACTCCATAAAAGAAGATACGTATATGAATGGCAAATAAGCACACAGAAATATGTTCAACAGCATCAGTAATTAGAGAAAAAGGCAAATTAAAACTACAGTAAGCTACACCCATTGGAATAGCTAAAATTAAAAAGAATTGGAATTCAAGTGTTGGTGGGTATGTGGAATAGCTGAGCTCTCATACATTGCTGCCATTCTGGCAGTTTCTTGGAGTCAAACATATTTACTGTGTGGCCCACTGTTAGATACTCATGTTCATAACAAATAGCTAACATCCCCAGGTTTGAAATAGCCGAAATGTCTACCACTAATGATCAGAAAAATTAAGAGTTTATCCATGTAATAGAGTCTACTCAGCCATCAAGTAGTGAGTAAACTAGCCAGATGCCGTGGAGCATGCCTATAACCAGCATCCTAGAGGCCAGTCCAAGGTTGGAGGGTTGTGCGTTCCAGGCCAGTCTGGGCTACGTGGCTGGTGCAAGGCAGCAGGGACTGTGTAGCGAGGCTCTTGTCTCAAAGGAACAACATGGATGAATCTCAAACATTGAGTAAAAGAAGCCAGACTCGCAGAAGTCTATGATGTGTGATTCCACTTATATAAAATTCTAGAACTGGGTAAAATAATCAGTAGTGATAGAAAGCAGCTTAGTGGTTGGCTGGGACTGGGGAAGGCTTTGATTGCAGAGAGGCGTGAAGAAACGGTGATAGAAATGTTGTTTCTTGCTTGGGTGGTGCTGGTGGTTAGATTGTGTACATTGTCAGTTCATTGAACTGTATGTTTAAAGCGGGCATGTTTTATTATTTAAATCTCAGCAAAATTGATTTAAAAAGGAAAAAATGGCAACACCAAATGTTAGTGCGGACATGAAACAGCTGAAACTGATATATTGCTAACAGGAGTTTAAAATGATGTAGTACTTCAAAAAACCTTTGGCAGTTTCTTATAAATTTCACCATATATTTACTCTCTGACCCAGAATTTCTATTCCTAGATAGTATCCCAAGAGAAATAAAACACATGTCCACACAAAAGATTTATACAGGACTGATCATAAGGCTTTGCTCATGATAGCCCCAGATTGGAAACAACTCAGATGTCCATTAATAGGAAGATGGATAAAAACCTGGCATATTCATGTAGTAGGATATTTTTCAGTAATAAGAATCAGTAGACTGTATAGTCATACATCAGTATGAATGAGTATCAAAACCATGCTGACAAAGGGAGGTAGACAGAAAGGTACACGCGATTTCATTCATGAGTTTTAGGACAGGTAGAATTCACATGTAACGATGGAAAACAGGGCAGTGCCTGCCCGTGGGTGGAGAGCGAGGGTCCAGCGGCCTGCTGGTCCCGTGGCAGTGTTTGCTGTCGTGACTCAGTGTGGGCTACTCAGGTACGGGGCTTGTGAAGATTCATCACGTGAGATCTCTGCATTACCCCAATGAACACGAGTATTCCTCAACTAAAACTTACAAAAGATGAAACTGAAATGCAAATGAGAAAAAACTAAGAATACCGTGAAGTTGAAGGATAAACTAAAACTAAGATAAAGCACTAAACACCTCACCCCGTACTACGGTGTGACATCTGTCCCTCTTACTCTCATATCCTGCCTGTGCATTTTTCTAAGGGGAAGGAACTCAGAATACTTTTAGCTTGTGTGATTCTTAAGATCTAATTTTAGAATTAAAAAGGACGAATAGTTAGGGAGTTAACATAGCTTTCAGAAAGTTGAATGAAACGTGAGCCTTGTACTTACTTTATATCTATTATATACTATCCATTTTCTAGTTTGGCGTAATTTGTAACCGTTTTAATTTTGTCTAGATAAAAGATTTTAAAATTTCTCTTATTTCCTTAACTGTAAGTCACATAGAAAAATAAGTGAACTAAAAAATAATTGAAAATTACATATGTCGATAGAGTGTTAGGTTGTAAAAGTTGATCTGTATTTGGGTTTAGTGAGACTGGCATGCTGTTCCTGGGCAATTTAATGTTATATAGTCACACTTTGGCACTCGACTCCTTGTCAGATGTGGTACTCTGCATTTTGACATAAAAATTTTGTCCTGGTACCCATCATTTGTTTGGTACTGGAGGTGCATGCTGGAACTTGCTGTGTGTCATCATGGCTAGCAGCCCTTTCCCGCCAACTCACTGTTTGGTGTTCATTGTTTTGGGTCCTTGTCCTGCTCCCTGGAACCAGTTAATGCTGAGTGAGTACCAAACTGGTTGTTTTTTGGTTTTGGGGGGGTTTTTTTGGTACTGGGGATCGAACTCGGGTCCTTGTGCTTGCGAGGCAGGCAGTGGAACCACTGAGCTAAATCCCGGGGGGGTTTTTTTGGTACTGGGGATCGAACTCGGGTCCTTGTGCTTGCGAGGCAGGCAGTGGAACCACTGAGCTAAATCCCTGGTCCGGTTGTATTTTTTTTTTTTTAAATCAACCTGTATAATATGTTAATTCTCATGAGCAAACTGGCTTGAGGACCCTGAGAAATGGTAGTAATGGTGATAATATATTTTTTTAAGATTTCCTTTTCAAAGAGTTAAGTCAGAATTCCCCCATTTAAAATATCTTAATAAATTCTGGCTTCATAGGCATCATTTATTTAACTTTTGCTCTGGCAGATTTCTTAACCATTGCATAACTTGTAAACTGGTGGGGATTTTAGGGTGGTTATGTTTTGCTTTTCTATAAATAATCTGAACAGGGAAGATTATAAAAACTGAAGTATTTCTGTTAGAATAGCTGTGCATATTTCTAGAAAAATTTGGTTACCATGGTAGTCTAAAACTTTTAGTAGGAATAAGATAGTAGTTGGGGGTTTTTTTGGTCTCAGGATAAAAATACACATCACGAAAATAGATTCCCAATAGCTGGAAATGAGAGTAATAAGCCACTGAAGGTTGCTATGGTTGTTAAAGAGCCATTTAGTTTATACTCTTAGTTTTACCTGTAAACATGTAAGTCAGAAAAATTTATTAGTCCTTTGACTTCTAGTATACAGTATGTAATTGAATCTATTTGTCTTCAGATTTGAGTGTTGAAGAACCTTATAATATTTTTAATTCCTGTTACACTTTAGGCATGTACTATTGGCGTTTATTAGCCTTAATTATTCAGTCTTAAAGAACTCTTCAGTTCTCTGTAAGTAAGTAATGTCTGTTTCCTGGAAATATTTGGTGAGAGAAAGTAGATTTTAGATAATTTTGTGGTGTTGAAGAGAGAACATTGAACTCCTACTGTGTGACTCGACACTCGTTTACCACATTTAACCCTCACAGCAGCCCGTGAGAGGCAGGCTCTCTGCATTTTAAAGAATCAGAAAGTAGGGTTCAAGAGCTTAATTAGCTTACCAAGGTCACATAGGTCTGCCTGCAGGCGTCTCCTTTCTGCCTGTCATTTCTTCAGGATGGTAATTGGTCTTCCATAAAAGTGTTTTTCTGAAGAAAGCCTGGAGTTCATTCAGAGCCAACTACTGTAACAGGATTTAAGGTACCTAGATGCTTTCACTTAGTGCTGCTTTCAACATCTTCTCACAGCAGATGGTGTAGTCATAGTCAGCTGAGTTTATGACAAGTTGGAAGTCTTCTCCTGTCTGCTCATGTTCCTTGTGCCTGAAATGCTTTTCCTGGGCCTTGTCATTTCTGTAAACCCCTTTCTTCCTTCAGAGGGTGGCTCACGTTTTACTGACCTCATGACCCCAGGTACAAAATGCAAGGTGGGATTAGAAAAACAAAGGGAAATATATACACATACATACACATACATACAGAGAATGAATGTTTACATTTAAATTATTACAATAAAAGACACACTGGCATTAATCCTCAAGATACTCTCCCTGACTTTGAATACACTTAGCCCATTATTCTAGCCACTCTGAAGCAGTTTACAGCTTAGTTTATAGCAGTTTTTGTCAAATGAGAACATTATGTGTCCTCATCTACTTGTTCACTGGATCTGGCACTTGTGATTTCTGGCTCTTCTTGAAAGTCAAAATAACCACCAGAGGTAAACGTTTGGAATGTACAGTATTTAGGACATGGAAAGCAGCCACAGTTGTATAACTAGAGGTACAAAGAGGACTTCTAGAAGTGCTTCAGAAAGCACTCACAGAAAAGCTGCAAAATAATACGGACTGTTCCCTTATATCTGTCACCCAGATTTCCCTAACATAAACACCTCATATAACCATAGTATAACGATTTTTTTTTTTATAGGCAGGATATCGTTTTGGAGACAAGCTGGCCATGAATTTAGGCAATCCTCCTGCCTCAGCCTCTCAGGTGCTGGGATTACAGGCATGCGCCACCACACCTGGCAACCATAGTATAATGATGACAATTAGGAAAATAGTAATAATATCGCTCCAATATTATTAAACTATAGGCACTATTTCCTATATTAATTTTTTTACATAGTGATATTTCATGAGTTGTACTGATATTTCCTTTCAAATTCAGGACTACAGGCCGGGGATTTAGCTCAGTGGTTCCGCTGCCTGCCTCGCAAGCGCAAGGTCCTGAGTTCAATCCCCAGTACCAAAAAAAAAAAAAAAAAACCAAAACAAATTCAGGACTACAAGTTTTTGCTTTATTCCTCTTTATTCGTCTAGTTCTTTTTTCTTCCACCTTAAAAATCCTGGTGCTTGGTGACCAAGAGGGCCATCAGTATATACCAAAAACACTCATTCAGTTTTATCCCAAATAGCACACACAACAATCTGGACTAACAGTACAGTAGTACCCAATCAATGTGATTTCTGAAAACATGTAACTATGCTTTTCTCATCTCACAGTTTTAGTTGTAGTGTGTCTACTTTATAAACTACATAGACACTACATGAATATTCTCTTCCTTGTCACTCACTTAGTTCTACTTATGAAATAGCTGTGTATTGAATGCTCATCTCTAGTCCTTCTGTTTATGTTTCCCTAGCCATTTTGATTGTCTGGAACTCATTCTGATAGATTCCTAGGAAAGCATATCAATACAAAACTCCTGGAGTCCTCACATGCTGGAAGGAGTTTGTCTGTGGCCTTGTAAACTGAAAGGCAGTTTGGATTGGCCCATAAGCCTCGACTCATATTTTCTTTCTTGGAATATTTTGTGTGGTGGCCCACACCTTTAATGCCTGCACTCTTTGGGAGGCTGAGGCAGGAGGATTGCCGAGACTTCGAGACCAGCCTGAGCTACATAGTGAGTTCAAGGACAGCCTGCACTACATACTGAGTCCCTGTCTCAAAAACAAACAAAAAGATGCTCCTGCTTGGTTTTTGGTGTTAAAGTTTTGCTGTTCAGAAGTCTGATGACCATTTAATTTTTATTTCCCTGATAGATAACAGCGTTTCTGTTTAGATAACTGAAGAATTTATTTTTTCAAATTCAGTTTTGTTGGAGCCTGTCTTAGTGTTGGTCATTCTGGGTCAGTAGTTTTGGGTGCCTTTGGTATTCCCTTTTAGTGTGTAGCTTAAAAGATTTTTACTTCAGGAAAGGAGAATTGAATTACAGTTTTCAGTATGTCTTGTATTTTTTGCTTGCTTTGGGTCTCTTCTTAAGGGATTCTCTATTAGTGCTTACAAGAGCTCGCAGGTCCCGGGCAAGGTCCTCCAAAGACTGCACGCTGGGAGTCAGATCCAACGCAGGGCGGAAATTCACGATATTAGCCCACAGGGGCCGGGCCGCCCAGAGTTGGAGGTAGAAGGGGGCACGAAGGCCATCCGCACTGGAGATGCAGAGGACCGGGCAGAGGCCTGGAGCCCAGGCGCCGACCCTAGGAGTCGCACCGGGAGGGAAGGGTCCTCGAGGAAGGCCGGGAGCCAGCACCCAGGGAGGTGAGGCCGAGCGGCGTGAGGCCGAGCGGCTCCTCCTCCGAGGGAAACCAACTCCTTCGTGGCTCTTCCAGGCCCGGGCCGGCCGGAGTCCAGCTGGGCGCCCGCTCGCGGACATCGGTAACCGCCAACCGCCGCAGGCTCTGCTGTAACGCCACGGGCCAGGGCTCAGCCTGTGACCCAGCCCTCTGGAGGCTGAGGGAGGGGAACGGAGCTCGAGGCCAGCCTGGGCTAAGGAGGGTTCGAGGCCTGGCTGAGACCTTGTCTCAGCAATAACAGAAACCACCTCCTGTCTTCGGTGTGGTCACATTCTTGTGTTTCCTTCAGCCAAGTCTTTATTTTAGAATTTGTTCTACTATTTTTCTGAGTTCCATCAGATGAATTCTGACTTCGCATAGTTCCGGATTATATTCTTCCACAGCTTGTTCTTTTTGTCATTTAACTTGTTTTGCAGTAATAGTTTATAGTTTTTGATATGTATTCATTTTCTGTGGACCTATTTGTTTCTCACTTTTTTTCTTACGACTTTGTATAATGTTTGAGTTTGGTTCTTTCCCCTAGGTAATTTTTACACGAACTTAGATTTCCTCACCTTTTTTACAAAGAGGTGTGGTTTAGGGTAGATTTTCCAACTTTGCAAAGGTTCCCTTTGTTGTCTTGCTGTAGCATTTAAAAAGATGGCAGCTCTGAGAGCTATTCTGGCTCTGTCCACCCTTCCTTTCCTGATCTGGACCTATTCTTTGCTGCTATTGGTATTGTCCTACGGGTTGGTTCTGTTTTCAACAGTTTCTTTTTAGTGTGTAGCTTTTTCACAGAGGGAGGTTTGGCGGTCAGTTTTATAGTTTTGACTGCAAATTTCCTAGCCAGCACTATTCCCTTTGGACATTACGTGGCTCCTGGTTTATACACCTCCCAGTTGGGGGTAACACTTACCTAGCTTTAGTTGTTTTCTCATATTACCAGAGTCATTGAGTGCCTCTGGCTGAGTGCACCTACTGTATAAATTAACAGACTCAGTGGCCTGACATATTCCTGCCAGCTTGAACCACCAGTGGGACTTAGCTGACTAATCACTTTCATCAGTCTTTTTACTAATAAAATTAATAAAAAGCCACGTGATGGGATAGTCATGCATGTTCCACTCACTGGTGGTTCAAGCCACCAGGCAACGAGACACATGAATTATAGCTCACTGTGAGCGTGTTAGAACAGCTGGAATTGATTCTCACAGTTCTGATGGTGCCATGCTTTCCTTGGCTTGTGGCAACTCCAGCCGAACTCCACTCTCTCCTTCACCTTGTGTTCATCATTCAGGATGATATTTTAGAATCCTTAATTACATTTGCAAAGACCCTTTTCCAAGTAAGGACACACTCAGACCCCAGGCATGTACATCTGTTTGGTGACGTGACCTCCTGTTTCCCCCTGCCTTTTTCTCTGCTGTTACTGGTGCTGTGAGAATGTGTAACTACAGTCTTAGTGGTGTCTCTGCCTACTTTCATTTTGGGGCAGATAGGGATTCCTTGTCACCTGTGGTGGACTAACTAATGGGCAACTTGGGATGCCCAGCTGAGCAGAGTCAGCGTGGTACATGCAGGACCCACCTGGGGATTGTGGCCAGCGGGATAAAGAGAACCGGAGGGGAAGATGGGGGGCTGTTGATTTTCTTGGAGAAGCTCACTGCAGGTGGTTCTCCTGCTGCAAACTGGGCTGTTCTGTCAGAGGAGGAGCTCCAGGCCTCGCTGTCCCTGGGGGCGGCTGCTGTTCTCCTCAGGGGAGCTCTGGTCTTCACCGTGAGCATCGCCTCCTGGCTCCAGTGCAAATCCCTCAGCCTGGTGGGGCAGACCCTTCACCCCATGGCACAGGCTTTCTGGCTTCCACCCTGGCCTTTGGCCTTCCTGGTGCAGATCCTCGATGTGGACTTGCATGAGACATTCTGTGGGCTCCAGGCCTCTGGCTGGACTCGTGGGAGGTGGGGAGGGCACTGCCTTGGACTCTAGGCCTTCGGCTGGACTTGTGGGGTACATCGCTGTGGGATCCAGGCCCTCAGCTGGATTCTTCGGGTCGCTAGTGTGCTGTTAGATCTCTCGCACTCCTCTGCATTTGACTTCTTGGGTGACTATTATAAAATAATCTGGTAAATTTTGTGTCCTATATTAAATCTGCTCCCTTGCAGCAAAGCTCTAACCACAACATCACCCTAGTTTTGTTATAAATATTGTCCGTGTGGAGGGTGTGTGCGTGTATCTGTCTCGGCTTGCTTTCTCTGCACTGACTCTTCTGGGGGAAGGGAAGGAATGTAGGGGAGATTTCTGAATTTAGTTTTAAATATAGAAGAAGGCTGGGGATGGAGCTGAGTGACACTGCGCCTGCATGGCAAGTGCAAGGTCCTGAGTTCAATCCCTGGTACCAGGAGGAAAAAAAAAGAGGCTGTATTTTTAAATATAGAAGAGTGAATAGTTATGTGAATATTTTGTGTGAAACAGTTTGAATTCAGGAGAGGATTTTTACAGATAGAGATGTTCCCAGTGGGGACCATGAAAATATGAAAACTTGACATGTTTAAAAATATAAAAGTTTGATATAGTTAGGCCTTTAATCTGACGGTGTTTTTTTCCATGAACTTGTGTTTATGGACTATCAACAGGTAAATCCTTCTAGAATTACCTGAGAGCTTTAGAAAATCAGATTCCTAAAATCCTTCTCTACCAGAATTTTTTAGAATCAGAGTGGGGCTGCAATAGATAGTGTGAGAATAGAAATTTGGGGACTTTGCTACAAGCCCATCAGCTGCAGCTGCTTTCTTAGAGCGATTGTTTGAGGAGAGCAGCTTGGTTTTTGTGTACAACTAGGAATAACAACTGCCTTGTTCCTAAGATAAAAATTGCTCTCTTAAAAGAATTCAAGTTCCATACTTCTAGGGCCAGAGCTTCCTGTTATATTTAGAATAGTCCTCTTACATTAACTCATTCAACAAATATTCATTGAGCATCTTTTAAGTGCTAGGCAGTGAGGCTGTGGCAGTAAGGAAGTGCAGACATGGTCTGGCCCTGCCTCACAGGGAGGCCATGGGAAGGCGACCTGTGCCAGAAGCCGTGCAGTGAAGGTGCTTCCAGAAGAAGACACCACAGACCCACCTGGTCTGGTGCAGAGCACAGGGACCCTGCCTGGGCAGGAGAAGAAGAGCCCTGCCGAGGGGACGGCCTGTTTCTGACTGTGCTGTGCAACTTCTAACATCTCCCAGATGGAGTCAGGGGAAAGATACAAAAGAAAAACAGCATTTAGTGAGCCTTTTCAAACCATTCAGGTTAGCTGCTGTAGAACAACTCTCACTTCTACTCCTGTGTCATCAGTTTTCTTACCATCTGTGATTACAGCACCAAGTGAAAATGACAGGATTGAGCGCGAGTACAGCTGACTTCCCCGTGTCAAGGTGGAAGTGCCATTTGGTCAGAGCAGAAACCAACGGCTGGAGTCCACCCAGACCGGAGCACTGTGCTGGCCAGGGGCACCCAGGACTCACAGGGGCATTGGGAACTCGGGTTGATAGGCCGAGGTCATGTGAGTCAGTGCTAATGCAGTTATAGTCTTGGCTCACTGAGGGAGATGAGGATATAGAAAAGGGCCCCGGTCAGAACCTTAGTGAACAGAACCAGTGCAGGGACAGATGGGTGACAGACTGGCTACCGATGCCAAGAAGCAGTCAGAAGCAAGCTTTTCTGGAGCCTCGTTTTCAGATTTTGAGGACTTTCAGTTTCATCTTCACATTTACACTTTGAGCACCCTTGCGACTTTATTTCTCCTGTTTAGCCTAGCTTTTCTCAGATTCGCTTGGCATGGATGACCTTTTCCACCCAGTTCTAACTCGTGTTCTCTGTCGTATAGAACAGTGGTGGCGAGCCTGAGGCGTGTGCACAGCAGCAGGCTGTTCATATCATTGAAAGCACTAGAAGAAGATTCCCATCGCTCTGTAGAGCAGACAGGAGCACAGTCCCCATCAGGGACGTGGGCAGAGCAGTCATACCGTCAGCTTTGGCTTGAAATACTGTGTTGTTAGTGCTGCAGAGGAAGATTACAGAGGAGCAAGACAGGATGTGTGGGAGCCAACCAGTGGTGCCTGGGATGCTCTAGGAGGAGGGTGATGAGGTTCGAATTCAGGCAGTGGCAAAGCATCGGAGGGGGACGGATGAGTCCACATGTGTGTTCCAAGCAGTGCCCGTACAGCTGGGGTGAGCAAGTGTATGGAGCAGGACTCAGGCGCACTCAAGCGTGCCGGCGCTGTGCAGACTGGGGGTTCTCGGGGCTGGGGGGCCGTGAGAGGGAGGAGCTTTCCGTTTCTAGGTGTATGTGTTTACCAGAGTGGAGTCACGCTGATGAGTTTGGGAGAGAGGGTGGCATGGGACAAAGGCGTGGAATAATTCCTAGTTAGAATCGTGAGCTGGAGAATGACATCATTTGGGGTGCATGGAAAAGGAGGAGGTGAGCCAAGGGTCGAGGAGGAGGAGAACCAGCCTTGGGAATATTGGTAAGAATAATTATGAGGCACATTTGAGACACATCCCACGTACTACTTTATTTTGTATTAAAACTACCAGGGTGGGTGTCACTATTCTCATTTTACAAACAAATGATTTTACCACGAAAGGTTTAGCCATTAGCACCCTGTCCTACATTTCTAACAATTGAGGAACTGGTGTGGACCTAGTGAACCTCACTTTGCTGCACTTTTTCCGAAGGAGGGAACAGAGGAGTTAGAGAAGCAGTGAAAGAGCAGAGTTGTAATACAGTGCCCGGATAAGAGACACTGAAAGAGCAGCCAGCAGTGAAGTGCAGCCGGGAAGCCCCGGGGAGGCCCGAGGACGTCTCCTTGGCATCCAGTGGGCTGTTTCAGAGTGAGGGTCGTCGATGACCTTGTGTTGGAGTTAGTTCGTTGTGGGATGGAGCCAGCACGCTTTGCTTCTTACACCACTTTCTCAAGTTGTGTTTTCATTGAATAAGTGCATGCTAGCCTGTGGTACTCACAAAGAAGAAAAAACAATCTCTTAAGAACTAAATACTGGTAAATACTGAATAAGACTTTTATAAGAAAGTCTTTGCTGCATGATATCGTAATTTAGAGGCGCAGCATCGGGGAAGATGAGGCAGCCCTGCCAGTCTACTGGGAAAGGGAGGGGGAGAGCCAGCCTGCGGCTCCCAGCACTGCAGAGCTGGCCGCGGCAGGCAGAGTGCACTGCTGCTGGCTAACAAGCTGAGTCAGGGAGAAGACTGCACTGGAGGCGACTGTCATGGCCCAGTTCAGGCTTCTAGACTGCATGACCAACCGCAACTGGAGTTTATTGTGCAGTCTGTATTGTGCCTGGAGTCGTCAGGTTTGTTTGATAAATATATTTTTGCTTTTTAATTCAAAATGGCTAAAATGTATATAGAGCAGAGTGAAAATGCTGGGTATGAAAATCTTGTCTTTTTGTAACAGTAAAGAGTAATCTTTCAGATTATTGCTTTTTGTTGAAATACTTCCTTAATATGACATACTGTAAATGTAGTGATCTGAATTG
Source organism: Heterocephalus glaber (assembly GCF_000247695.1). The sequence continues at coordinate 4,222,071 of NW_004624796.1, forward strand.
CTTTCTAAGAATTAATGAAATGGTACAGAGGAGACCAGTTGTAAGGCATTGAGTTATGGGGGAGGGGAAGTGAGAATGGATTAGTTAAAAAGTAAAACTAGCAAATATTAAAGCAAGACACTTGTAAAATAAGGTACATGTTGTTTATTTTTGGAGGTATTTAATATTGTGCTTATAAGAAGGCAGGCAAGATTTAATAATGAGTTGCTTTTCAGGCAATTTTTCATTTATAATTAACAGCAATTCTTGATTTCTCACAGTGGGACCAAATAGAAGTTCTTCTGTGAACTTTTTCTCTTAGCAACCAGGTTTTTGAGAAAATAATTATTTTGCAATAGAGCATATTTGCTGGCTGTGTCTTTTATGAGTTATCTGCTTCTGACTGTTCTTCCTTAAGCAGGAAAAACTCTGTTTCTCCGTTCAGCCTTCATCAGCATTGTTTTCAGATGCAGTCCGTTTTTGTAAATCCTAAATAACATTGTGTATATTCAACGTAATGGCTTATGTAGAATACAAAGAACTTGGATGATAGCTTTGGTTCCAGTTATCAGTATGAATTATTTACTTTGTGGGTTGTGAACCATTTTGCGGTATTCTTTTTTAGGATCGTTTGAAATTTAGAAAGGAAACTGAATTTACAATATTATTGGAAGCAGTGGTGACAAATGAAATGTACTGTCCACCAGTGAGTACCCCTTTCCCCTGCTGCTGCTTCTCAGTTCTTCTGCAGCCCTGACAGGAACTCTTGGGTTTTGAGACTTGGAATTCTGTTTAAGTGGGCCTTTGGGGCCCTAATACTCTTCTGTAGCTCCTATTCTTTGTTCTGGAATTGTGAGAAAATAGTTTCGTGGTTTGGGCTGGACACAACAGCAGAGAAATGTAGCAGAGAAATTAGAGGAGGAGAAGGTCATTTAGTCTGTATTTCTTCCAGTGTAAGATTGATCTCCCGATGCACTTTCTAGTTCTCTCCTTAATGGCTTTACATTACCATAAAAATATGGATTTTGAATGGCTACTAAGAGAGTAAAAGAAGATAGTATGAATTTTAAATGTTGATAATTACAATTATCTATCAGGAGCCTAACAAAGATGAAATTTAAAAAAAAAATTTTCATGTTTTGCAATGCTTTGCAACAGTTATTAAATCTATTAGTCTGATCATCAGAAAACTTTCTAGTTGGAGATCGGAAACCTTCTTTATTCTGGTTAATCCCCAGGAAATAATTTGAGTTCCAGCAGATTCTAGAGATGAGTTGATCCAGTAAGCCAGCTAGAAGCAAGTACTTTTGGTTGAGCTTGGCCTGGGGTTCCTCAGGACCGCTGTTGCTGCTGTCCTTGTGGTTTAGGTCTGACAATAGGCCATTTAGTTGCCAGCATCTGTCAGAAGAGTTTGCAGAATTTAGCGTAAAGTAAGAAAGGCATGTGACAACATCTCCCGTGGCTTCTGTGCCACTACTGACAATTTGGTGAAGGTCACAGATCGGTTGCCTTGGGGGCCAGGAAGTTGAAGAGTAAAGGGAGTTGTAAAAAGTGAAGAAAATTGAAGAGTCAGGAATTAGAGAATAGGAGCTGGTGGAGATTGTGGGTAACAGGAGACTTAAGATTCAGGAGATTGTTGCCATGTTTTGCCCACTGTTGTCAGATATTTTTTGTTTATAAAGAGAAGCTAAAAATTTGGATTTTTTTCTGCACTTGTCTTAATTTTTAAATGTTGACTAATTCATGTTTTTCAAAATAATAGGATCTAAAGCAAAACATCTGGTGGTCAGATGTGGCTGTAGGCTTCCAGTGTGTAATATGTGATTTATAGAAGCACTTAAGGGCAGCAGTTGGTTCCTTTTGAGTTTCACCATTGAAGGCAACCAGGGCTGAAGTATGTTGCCGGGTAAACCTTACAGTGTGGGGAGGGAAGAAGTGTGGGAGAGGAAGAAAAGGAGTGAGTGAAAAGATGGATGAGATGGGCTGAAGGAGCCAGACAAATGTTAGGAAGTAGGAGATGCCACCATATTGGAAGAATGTTGATCAAGGTTATATATTATCATTCATTAATTATCCTCATGCTGGTAGGGAGGCAGGAAAATGTTGTAGTTGAGTATTAACTTAATCTTTAAAACTGGAAATAAAATGTGTGATCACTTAGAGAATGTACATATTTCATTCAAATATGACTTCTGTTAATATTTTAGTATGTATACTACCAAATTTTCACCAGTGCCTTTTTTTCTGGTATTTTTGTGTGTGTTTGTATTTTTACAAGTTGGCGTCTTTTTCATACTGTGTGCCTTTTTTCGTTTTTGAGACATCATTTTTAGTGGCTGTATAGTGTAGCTAGAAAAGCTTTATATTTTAAAAAATCACATATCTAGTGGACACATCCGTTACTTCAAGTTTTTTGCTATTAAATCATGGTGAATATCTTTGTGATGAAAATTGTTTCCTGTATAAGATTATTTTTACAGACTACATTCTCAGAAGTAAAATTACTGGGTCAGAATAATAATACTTTTAAGATATTACTTTAAAGTACATTCTGCATTAATTAAGAATATCTTAGGAGGGTGTTTTTGGTTTGTGAAAGATGAGTGAATTAAACATGTTCACAGTTTGCAAAACTGTGCATTCCCATAATGCCATTAGGAGGAAGGGACCCTGTGTTTCTCTTTTCCCACCGTGCCGTGGCGTGTGGTTCGTTTGGTGGTCATGGAGCCAGGTCCAGGGCCTTGGGCTGTCGGGGGTGGGGTATGTGGCGCAGCCTGCCTCAGCTCTTGGTTGCAGAAGGGAGACTGGCATTTTCACTCTTCGGTGTATTTGTATATGGCCTCTGGTCTCTTCAGGTTAGCAGCTAGGGACCCTTTCATTTGTTTACTTGCTGCCTGCTGCGTCGCTCGCTTCCTTACAGGTGAAGGGCCACGTCCGCCCTGGCCTCCGCTGCCCACTTGCGCTCACTTTCCCCCTCACTCTTCTCTAGCACACTGGCCTTGTTGTGCTTTCCTTCAGGTGCTTTCCCCGGACATTGGCTTGGTGAGTTTCTTCCCTTGGGGTTTTACTCACGAGTCTCCTCGTCGGGTAAGTGTTCTGTTCAGGTTTGTTTTAACGTGTTGAAGGAGGACCATTTGACAGAAGGGAGTAGAATGACTGGAAATGTAATTATTTAACAAACAGGGTCATTCTGGATAAGTCCATTTTAGGAAAGAAGAGGCAGAGGAATCCTGGATTGGGTCTTTGAATTGGAAACCACAGGAGCTTGCCATATGAGGAACCAAGCATAAATTTTCTCCACGTTCTTAGTTGAATTTATTTATTCAATTGTTCCCTCCTAGAAGCTACTTCTCTTCCTCCCATCCTCCTTTGTTGTTCCCAGACCGCTGGTAGCTTACACAGCTGCTGCTTTTAACCAGTAGGAGGAGGCTTTAAATTGGTAAGCGGGGAGATGGCGGGAGGTTTCTTGACAGTTGAGGGACCTGTTGTTATGCTTGCGGCTGTTGGGTAGGCTGGGGCCGCCTAGGCTGCACCTGGGAGCCTGTGAGAAAGGCAGGCTGCAGCCTCCTGAGACTTCACCATGGATCGCAGCTTAACCAGAGCACCAGGTGATGCTCCTGCATATCCAGCCCAGCCTTAAATCATGGAAGGAGAGATAAAGGTATTTTTGAAAGGTGATGCTGTACTTAATTTTACTGGGGTCCCAGGCCTGCACCACCAGCAGGACACACCCAGGACAGTTACTGTGTGACTCAGTTCGGGGGGCTGAGGACTCTTCGGGCTTTGCCTTGTTGGGCAAGTGCTTCGCTTGGCCTCTGGGGCGGTGCTTTCTGTCTCTGCGGGCGTGCTGCTCAGTCCTCCTGCTGACTTCCATGCTAGCGGCCTTGTGTAGGAGATGGGGAGGTGACCTCAGGTGAAGTGGCACTGGACAGACTTAGACTTGCTAGTGAGCTGGGTAAACACATGCTAACAGAAACACTTCGTTTTCTCCAGGTGGGTTCACAGGTCAGAGGAGGGAACTTGGGGATTAAAAACAGAGGCCTCCTTGTCCAGAAGAACCCAGCAGCGGCGCATTTCACCAGCGGCCTTTGAACACTGCTGACCCAACAGCCTTAGAATTTGAGCTACCACAACTGTTGGCCTTAGGCATGGGGGGAAAGGACACCCCCGTACCCTGTGATGATCCCCTCACACCAAGCTCTGAAATGGTGAAAAATCACAAGAAGCTGCAGTTCAGTATTTTGTGGGAGATTAAAACTAGTTCATGTTAGAGAGCACTTACTATATGTCAGGCATTTCTGCATATTTAACCTATGGTTCTCATGGCGGCCCTGGGACGGAGAAGTTACTGTCACATTCCGCACATCGCAGTAACACAGGGGAAACTTGGGAAACAAGGGATTAAGTCACTTGCCCAGGGTCACACAGCTGAGAAGCTGCAGAGCAGGATGCCAAGCGGCCGGGCGGCAGACTCAGTTGTGCTCGTTCCGCCCACACTGCACTATGGCTGTGGGGACGGCCGTGGGGGTGGAGCTAGCCATCAGCTCCTGCAGCTAGTGCGGTAAACAGACAGGCAATGGCCACAATTGTGTACCCCAAATACGTAATTATTTATATGTATGTAAATTACTGTATTTCCTCCCAACTGACGGACAGGTTAGAGAGTAGTCAGAAAAATGCACTGGAAGAGATAATAAGAACAAGAAAGAGGGAGAAAATATGTCTAGAATAATAGATTCACTGTACTGAAAAAAGAGAGAAAACATTAAAGAATAGGTTAAGAAAGGTAGGAAAACTAATAGGTAAATGGTAGTAGCTGTGAATTTTAGGTACTTTTGTAATTTGTTAATGACCTTCGCTTTTCCTTGGTTCTATTTACTAAGACCTTGGGCATGCTGCTATGGTGTGTGTGTGTATATATGCAAATACACAGCGATTTGGTAGACATGGTATATAAGCAACATAATTATAAACATTGAGCCTACATGAGCAGAGCTAAAAGTTTTAAAGAGGGGGATCATTCATGTCAGTTTAACAATGTGTATAATTGCTTTTGATCTGTAAAGCAGTCATTTGAATTACAGGCAGTTTGCTTAAGAATCTGGTTCGTATTGATGGTTAGTATCAAGCCAGCTGTCTCTGCCGCTCCAGCATGGAAGACCCAGGAGCTGTCTGACTGTTAGGTTTGTACTTGGCCTGTGCATTTTCCCTGGGAGCTCCGGCTGCAGGATGGAATAGGGTTTAAATGCATAAGGAAGCTAACAGTGGAAATCTGTAGGAAAAGGCAGATTTCAAGGAGTCCGTGTAGGCCCACCAGTACGAGTGGAGTGGCAGACTCATCTACTTTGGCATCTCGGTGATGGCTGGACTTGATTACGGGAGAAGCACTTAAAATACCAACTCTGAACTTGACCTGCCCAGCTGTGGGGAAAGCAGTTTGCGGTCTGGTGGAAAGACAGTAAGGCCAGAGATCTTGCATAGCAGTTGCTTGCCTCTCCTTGTTTGTGTGATTCAGAGCAAATCTTAAATCTGAGTATGAGTGCGTGCGTGTGTATGTTGATTAGATGATTTTCAGGGTTTTTTTCCTTCACTGTTTTGAGACAGGGCCTCACCTCAATTTAGGCTGGCCCCAAACTCGGGGCTCCTCCTTTCTCCACCTCCCGGTTGCTAGGATTTCAGGCATGTGCCACCATACCAGGCTTGATATTTGGGGTTCTTATGTCCAATTCTAACAAAAAATGATTCTTAGAAAAGCAGGATATATTTTATATTCTGCTATATATTTGAATAATGACATTTTAGCTGTATATATTATACCAAGTTTAAGTCATGTTGATACAGTTGCTTAGAGTACCACTCATAGAGACTTCCAAAGGATGAATGGGATACTTCTTCATTCGATACAAACTTCACAATAGATGCATTATTAAAGAATGTAGTGTCTCATTTTTTCTAAGGTTGTGTAAACATAAGCAAATGTAGGAGCTACAGAATTTACTTGTTTTATCACTTAGGATTCTCCCTGACCTCCAGATGTGATTCGCACTATTCTCATGCTATACTGTCTCCTGTTTGAAAAAGATAGGGTTCAACTCATCAGGCTTTATAAAGCTATGTGACAAATATAATAAAAAAGCATACTGCAGATTAATGGCCAATTTCAGGAAGATGTGGCCTGAAGGGGAATGGAGAGAACAGGGAGCGGAAGAACAGATGGCATAGGGAAACGAGAGCAAACTAAGCAAACAGGTGAGACAGCAAACTGGAACTGGGGTAGCTCTCACTTTGCTTCTCTTTCGGGTCGAAAACATCCCTTTAATTTGCTGTGTTGTCCCCAAACCTCACCCTCACCCCTTCCTGCTTTCCAGAGTCGTCATCCATCTCCCTGCAGCTGGTAGCTCCCACTGTCGCCTCCCCTGGACAGTTCCTTGGCTTAATGAGAGCCCCCTCTTCTGGGACATTTCCCCACTCTTCCCAGGGGAGGTGAGGGCCAGCATTGGAGCAACGTGTTTTATCAGGCCTCTCTGTAGTTTTCAGGTCCGATCCCTGTATACCATTCAGATTTTGATATTCATTCCCAAATTTCACTCTTGACATTGAGGGTTAGATAGATGCTGCGTGCACTTGGCTTTCTATTTTACGGCTCCAATATCCCCGTTGCTCCCTAAGAAGCCGTATCTTTCCAGTCTCCATGCTGACCTACATCCGGAGCAGGTGCCACTTGGTAGGCAACCATAGTAGCTCTGGCATTTCTATGGGATACTGGATCTCGGTTTTTCTGAGTTTTCCAGAGCCATCCCAGTAGTGTATCTGGGCCTCCACCAAACTCTCTCCTTAGTGTTAAATCCTGTGTCAGGTAAGGATGCCTCATCTTTACCTCAGTCCAGGTTTATCTTCTGTCTCTTTGCTCTCCCACCCTCAGAACACGGCACAGGCATGTTCTCATATACCAGTGTGTGTTAGCCAGGCCTAGTGGTTCTTTTGGGATAGAACCCCCACCCCTGTTTGGTCTTGTTTTTAAGCCTTCTGTGGGTCCAGATCTACTGTAGTCTAGCTCCAGTTTTGCCCCACTAGTGAGGCAGTACTCTGCTGAGCACTTCATTGGTACTTCATTGGAATTAATGAGGTGCTCATTGGTGAGAACAGACAGGATTCCTTGCCCTGAATGAGCTTTAGAGATTGGTTCCTCTCATCCTTTCTTCTTCCCCTCCTAAGGCTGTTTTAACCTAGGCTCATTAAAAGTCCTGAACTGAAAACTGGGGTAGGGAGGACCCCTGCAGGCTCCTACAGCTCTCTTTGGGCCTCTTCATTCTCTAGGACTCTGCCCTGTGAATTTAAATTTACTTGCTGGGGCTCCTTTTCCCGGCACCAAGCCTTTCACTTTCTGTGCTGTAAGCTAGCATGATCCTGGGGCTCATTTCCTTTCTTTTGGGCATCATATCCTTAGTTGCCAGATGTCCACAGTCTGGAAGCCCTTGCTTCATATGCTGTATTGTCTGAATGTTTAGTTGGTTTACATGGTAGAGTGTGTTAGTTATCAATTGCTAAGTAGCAGAGTACTCAGACATAGCCACTAAAACAACATTGTTGTCTGCCAATGAGAAGTCCATCAGGGTGGGTCTTTATGGGTCCTCTGGCCAAGAGCATCTTCAGAGTTGTAATCAAGGGTCAGCCAGGCTGCAGTCATCTCAGGACTTGGGCGGGGAAGGGTCTGCTTCCGGGCTCTGTGGTTGGTGGTGAGATTAGTTTCTCAGAAGCTGTCGAGCTCGGGCTCAACTCTTAAGACTGCCCTGTTTCCTGCCCCATGGACCTCTCCAGAGGCCAGCTCACAACAGGGCTGCTTGTTTCCTAGGAAGAAGCAAGGGAGAAGAACCCAAAAGTATGAGTAAGTAAAGGTCACAGTGTTGAATCTAACCCTGGAAGCAACATACCATCACTTTTATGGGATTCATTAGAAACAAATCATCAGGTCCAGCCCACACTCAAGGGAAGGGGATTTTAAGTAGCATGAATATGGGAAAGCAGGGATCACTGTTCTGTTTTTGTTTTTCTGTTTTTGTGGCTGATTTTAATTCATGTCAGAGTTGCGAAAGTGTTGAGACTTTCACCAAACAGCCCCGGCTCATTGATTTGCCAGGAGGCCTATGGAATTCAGCATATACAGTATGTAGTAGGCCCCAGCTGTGATTTATTACAGTGAAAGAACATGAAGCAAATTAGCACAGTGAAAGGAAAAAGTGGATGGGCCAAAGTTCAGCGGAAACCACACACAGGCTTCCAGGAGTCCTCTCCTAGGTGAGTCACACAGGATGTGCTGAATTCCTCCAGCAGCGAACTGTTACTGTATGTGTAAAACGTATACTCGGGAAGCTCATTCAGGACAAGATTTGTACTCAGGGTCAGTTACAGAGATGCCTTCTACCTACCTAGCACATGCCAAAACTCTGTAGACAGCCAGGAGGAAAGCAGGTGTTCAGCATTAACCACGTTGTTTACACAGACAATTGAGGCAGTCAGATGGGGAATGGTGAGAACATTCTTAAAATGCAAGCTGCATGGAGCAGTCGAGGGCCACCTTGCAGGTCAGGCTTGCTGTGCTCACACCTCTGCACCTGCTGGAATGGGAATTCACACGCAGCCTGCCATGAATAGTGGTAGTCAGAGTGCTTTGTTAGAACGTCCACTCTAGGCTTAGGGGTGTGAGGGTAGGGAGCATTGTACCTTCTAGGGCCTAAAGAGCAAAGGAACTTACTTCTGGCAGAAGTCTTGCGTTTACATTCGGCACTTATTTATAGAGAATTAGGAGAAAAGCATTCCAGTAGTGTAGTATATATGGTGTTTGCTTCTACAAATATTTTTTCAGTACCTGGGTTGGGCCTGGCTCCTGTGCAAGGTATGGGTTATAAAATGGTGAGTAGGGCAGATGTTAAACACACGAACAAAGAGATAGATATATGATTATAAGTATAAAATTTCCTCCATAGGAAAGGAAAACATTGTTTTTATAGCAGGACACTTACTGGTACATTTTAGGCCTACATAATGATAACACTCACTGTAGGGAATTTGCATCTATACGTGACAGACACATCCCGCCTCTTTTTCCCGTTTCCCCCTCGTAGGCCCCCTCCCCTCCCTGTGTGCAAAAGCTGTGTTTCTATTTTTTCCTTCTATTTTTTCACTTTTTTTTTACTTGTTCCTTGCATCCTCCCTCTCCCTTCTTCTTCCTATTTGAACATTTTCTCCCCATTTCTCAATATCTACTATACATTTCAGTCCTATTTCCACTTTCAGTTTCTCACACCAGAGAAATAACGTGGTATTTACACACGTGTGTCCGATTTATTTCCCTTAAGGGTGCGGTCTCAAGGTGGATCCATTTAGCTCTAAATGTCTGCAGCTCATCCTTCTTTGGCAGAGTAGTACAGGAAAGTATTTCCCATTCATTCAGTACAGTTTCTCACATACCTGTATTGTGCCATTCTTCTGGTGTGAACACAACAGCTCCTGCTCTTGGGGACCCTTCATCTCAACTAGGGCCGAGTGGGGGCGAGGCAGTAAATTAAGAAGTGACAGATGCACACTTTGGGCTGTGAGGAGAGGCAAAGCAGGACGGAGTGATGCTCTGGGCGACCAGAGTGGGGAGAAGTCCTCCTGGAAGTGAGGTGCGAGCAGAACCCTTAGCCCGTCAGACGCAGGGTCACCGGGCAGGGTCCAGAGGTGAGCGGGGCCGCTCGCTGCGGTGGGGTCTTCGCGGGATGGAAGCAGCGCCCCGGATGGGAGCAGCGTCGTCCGGGGTTGGGGCGGGGCGGGGCGGGGCGGGG
>NW_004624796.1:4231973-4467312 GCF_000247695.1 Heterocephalus glaber
ACCGCGCCCGGGGCTTTTAGAGGCAACGGGCTAGGGGGCGGGGCGGGGCGGGGCGGGGCGGGGCGGAGAGGAGAGAAGGCTGTTGATGAGGAACCAGCCAGCCGTCGGGTTTTTAGCCGAGTGACAGTCAGACTCATGTCTGTTTCTGTAGAGGTTCTAAGTGGAAATACAGCACTGTACACCATGCATGGAGTATGAGTATAGGGCTTGGGAGCTTCATGCATAGTGACCACATCTGGGCGTTGGTTGTCCAGTGAAGATTCAGCTTGGGAACAGCATCTCAGAGCCGCTGCTTTGCCTTTCTCTGGTCATTGTCTTACTCTCCAGAGGTTAATTACTTCCTGACTTCCCTTTGTATCCGTTCTGGATTTAATCTTTTTTTTTTTTTTTTTTTTGAGACAGAGTGTCACTGTACAGCTCATCCTGGCCAGGTGAGGTCACCCAGGCCATCCTCAAACGCAGTGACCCTCCTGCCTCAGCCTTGTAAGTGCTGGGTTACAGCTGTGCACCTCCACTCCCGGCCCTCTAATCTAAACATTATCACACTGTGTGTGCCTTGTTGTATGACCTTTCTCACTTTTCGTTCAGCATAATCTCTGAAATTCATCCATCTTGTTGCCCTGGCTGCAATGTAAAAAATGATTTGTGGTAGTTCATTGCAAGACCGTATACCACATTGGTGAGACCCGGCTCAAAATCAAAAGTGAGCTGGGGATGTAGCTCCGTGTGGAGGCCCGGGTGGAATCTCTAGTACTGGGAGGAAAGAAAACAATATGCCACATTTTATCCATCCCGCTGCCCTCCCTGCCTGCCTGTCTGGCTGCCCGCTGTGCTTTCTCCCTCCCTCGTCCTCGTCCTCGGTGTCCTCGGGATCAAACCCCGTGCCTTGTTTATGCCAGGCTGTTGGGCGGTGTCCCCAGCCTCCAGCTCTCTCCTGCTTGGGGCCCCTGTAGAGGGTGCTGCTGTGAACACTTCTGCCCATAGCTTTGTGTGTGCGCTTCTGTTGAGCATCTGCCTTGTGGTGTGAGAGACGCCATTATAAGGCCGGACTTCAACAGTGCCTGCCAGTTTTTCAAAGCCCCTGCCCCACTGGTAGTACATGTACTGCATTTGAGAATTCTTGTAGCTCTGCACCCCATACCAATAATTACCAGCTAAATTTTTTTTATTTTGATGTATAGTAGTGTGTCATTATGGTTTTAATTTGCATTTGCTTAACCGCTAATAAAGCCAACCATCTTTTCTTATGCTTATTGGCCATTTAGATTATTTTTTGTGACACATCCAATCAGGATCTTTTGCCTGTCATTCACTGGCTGTAAGACCTTAGATTAAGTCACCTAGTTTCTTTGAATACAGTGTTAAAAACCCATAAAATAGGACTAATGTTATTTTCATTTTCCTTGAGTAGTCTCTATTTGATCAATCCAAGCCTTTATTTTTGCAGAAGGTGCTAAGAATTAAATATCAAATATTTAATACTAAATATTGTCTACATTGACAATATCTACTTGGATATAGAGATTTTTAAAGAGAAAGGATCCAGAGAGTGAGTGGAATTGCCATTTTAGCATTGATGAATTTTCAGAAAGTAGGACTAATTTATAAAAAGGCAGACTCTCAGAAAAACTTTCTTATTGTGGAAATTAGAATTATTTAAGCAAATTTTGAATTAAATGTTCTATATAATTTCATGAGAAGAATTGTACCAAAACTTTCGCCATATTCTCTTATGCTTTCTGCAAAGGTTTTCACCCGCTCTGAGGCTGTCGGTGTCATGCGCCGATGATTCCTCTCTTCAAATCCCTCTCATGAACATAGACTCATTTTCATGACCAACTACAAAGTCTCCATTGGTAACTCACTGCTGCTTCAAACCTTTCTCAGAGATGAAGCTCGTGTCCTGCCCTCCCAGTACCATTCCAGACTTCAGCAGCAGTGTGTCGACGGCATCAGCCAGTTCCAGAACTTGGTTTTGGAGATGGTCCAGCTCGCTGGCATTGAAAGAGATGTGCTGTGGCATTGGGTGCGGCCGTAAAGCCTGCACTGCTGCCGTAGCACAGCAGTGTGAGACTCCTTGGGCAAAACACAGCTGAGTGTTACACTGAATGTAGCGATCAAATGGCTTTCTTTTGTAAGTCACTTCAGCAATTTTAATCGCTAAATCTTTGCTCCTCTGATATTTATTGTAGGGTCATTTCTGAGTTTCAACCAATGAAAACATTTTTCTGTGTAAAAATATTATGTACTAAAATACATAATACATTTTATAATGTGTTTCTAGAAATACATTATGTTGAAAGGTACTTCTACTTATAAGACATAAATTATGAAATTATTAAAGTAATTTACTGCTTTACAAAGGACTTACATTAAGATTTCTTTAAATATTAAACTCTACCACCTAAAATCTGTGTATAAAATGAATACTTCCTACATTTAGAATTTTTTTCTTAGCTCAGTTTTTGAAATAAGGCACAATTGAACTTAACTTGAAAATAAAGATACATTTGAAAGGGTCTGAAGGGGCTGTGCATTCCCTCCCACATTAGAAACCGGATTTCGGCTGGTTGCTCAGTCTCGGAGGTCTGGCTTCCTCCAGGGAGCGGTGGATGCTGTTACCTCAGCTTCGTGTCACTTGCCTTTGCTGGGTTTAAAGCTGGATCCATTCTGTTCCACACAGAGTTCCATCCCCTGCTCAGACTACTCAGACTGTAAGACAGGTTGTTTGTTATCTCCTCTCTCTGACTTGGAGCTGTTACCTCAGGTGATCGCCTCTGGGTTCCTGTGTAGTTTTAGCTCCCTTTCCAGTCCCTAATAATTTTGTTTTGATTTCTGCTACCACGTTTTAAGACATTTTCGTCAACCTTCATTCATAATTACTCATTGAAACTCTGTTCTGAATTCTAGTGATACCATGAACTAAAGTAATTTTAAGCTAGAGATAGTCTGTCTTTTTAAATTTTAAGCATAGAAATATTTCTATGTCATTCACATTAAAGGATCCTATGAATAGGATATTACAGGTAAAGATATTTAGCCTCACTGATAAATACAAAATTGAAATAATAATCATTTTTAATTTTAGTGTATTTGCACAAATTTATTTGTTTATTTATTTATTTTTGGTCATTCAGAGCCCAAGATCTGAAGAATGACCAAAATCAAATCTTTACTTTTTTTTAACTGTATAAATGTGATCCAGATATGTCCACCACTAGTTTTTCCAGAAGAAACATGCTATAAATAAGCAAACTATATCTGCTCACTGGTGTGTATGGACTCCCTAGATGTCTCACTGGGCTTAATTACAGACCACTCACAGTAGTAGATTTTTAGTAGAAAGTGTAGCACAATGTGAGGCCATTGTAGCTTCTGCACATACATGTTGCACCTCTGGCTGATAATGAAGAACAATTTGCAGCGTTACACTGTTAGCTAGGTCGCATCCGTCCTTCTAAATGGCATCAGTGTCTATGTCGTCATCCTTGTCAGACTTCACAGTTTCAACTTTTGGTACACTGGCAGTCTTCGAATGAAACACCTCGGTGTGTGCATCTTCATCATCTTCTTCACCACCAGAAGATTTTTCCTCTGCCTCCTTCAACTGTTTATAAATGGCTCTGCTTTGACACGAATCTCTTTGGCAAGTTCTTTTGAAACGTACTTCTTAGAGGCCTTTTCCGACCAGCTGATGATGACCTCCTCTTCCAAAAGGTCTGCATCGTCCATCTCCTTCAAGATATGTGGGATCCTGGAGAGGAGCTGAGCTTGATGTGTTGCCACCACACACTCTAGACCATGAAGAAGATACTGCTGAGCTTTTTTGTTGTTGTGACAGAATCAGAGGAAATGGCGCCTGTACTTTATTAATTTGTTCTCTAATCTCATTAAAAAGAACTTCAGGGCCGCTGATTTAGCTCAGTGGTTTCACCACCTGCCTCACAAGCAGAAGGACCCAAGTTCGATCCCCGGTACCCAAAAAAAAAGAACTTCAGTCAGAACAAGAGGACCCATGGCTTTTTCATCTAGTCTTTCTGCTTCAGCAACTATTGCTTTGTCACATGAGTCAGTAATGTCCTCTTTTTCTTTTTCTTAACAGAATCAAATAGGATATTCATACGCTCTTCTTCAATTCTTTCCACATCATCACTGAGTGTCAGGACTTTTGCGCGGTTGCTGATTTCATCCATTCTGCGCCTCTGAGCTTCCTCCAGTCTTCATCTTCCTCCTCTTCCACAGCGTGTGGGGGAGGACTGATTTCGTTTGGGGTGTTGGGGACAGTGTCTCACTGCTGGATACAGAGCCATTTTCCTTGTCTTTGCCCTTTCTGTTTTTCTTTTTCTTTTCTTTCTTTCCTGTACCACTGTCACTATTCTCAGGTGGGTTTTTGAGAATGAATATGCAGAGTTTATGATGTGTGTCAAGCATGCCTCGATAGCCACAGGCTTTATAAGAATTACCTATTGTTTGCTTCTTTGGATTCACATGCAGATCTGTTTCAGGATTCTCACACTCAGGACAGAAAACAAATTTTTTTATGAATCCATCCAACATGTCTTGCAGCTTATTCGCTTCCTGAGATCCACTGACAATGTAACAGTCATTCTTTTTTTTATTAGTATTTTTTTATTTATTTTTATTTATTTATATATTAATTGGTACATTTTAGGTATACAGTACATTTACAATTTTCATTGGGTGTTTGTACCTGAACATGATGTATCTTAGTTCTTATTTTTCCCCATTACCTATGCGCCCTTCCCTATTTACATAGACTTTGTTTCCATTTGTAACAGTTATTCTTTACCTCAAACCGGGGCTATGCTCCCAGCTCACAGCCAGAGTATTTGGTGGGATACGTGGAGGCCGATGAAGCGGCTTTGCAGCGTCAGCCATGTTGACCATAACTGTCTTGCTTCCATTTCCTTTGTCCTCAACCTTGGCAGTCAGACGGGGCATCTTGTAGTGACAGAAGCGGTCTGAAGTGCTGCGGTTGACGTTGACAGACATTTTGGCTTGTTAGTGACTTATTCAATAAGATGAAGAGATCTTTGATTGCACCTTTTTGGTATCTTCTGTCTGGAGAAGAAGGGATGACATGAACGACTGCAAGAGTTCTCTGTCCGTGACGTGAAAAAATTTTCTCCACTGAGGCTGTAAGCTTCTTGCTCGTGTGCTAGGTACCAGTGGCTGCGCAGCAGCTCGTTTTCGTCGAGTGAAGACAGAAACCCAATGCGGCTTGCCCTGGACTGGGAAGAAGAAGCGCTGGAAACCGGTCCCGAGCGGCGAGCCGGGGAGGGGCCGCCCGGGGGAGGCCAGGCTCCTCTGGCCCGGTGGTGGCCGAGCGGTACCACGGTGGGGTGGGCCCCCGCTCTATTCGCACAGATTTAAAAGATACCCAGCATTAACTGGAGTATGGTTGTAGCAGTCTTATGTTGCTAGTGAATTTTGATTTCATTCTCTTTTTGGATCACACTTTGATATTTTGTTTTTAATATTAGAAGTGAACTTGTAATTTTTTACTGACAGTGGTCTAGAAAGTGGTTATGAAAATAATAATTGAAGCAATTGCATAAAAATACAATGAACAGCATATAGCCATAATTACAAAGAGTGAATGTATAAGACATGATTTGTTCATATGATGCAATACCATATAGAATTTTAAAATAATTATGTAGGCATGTATTTTTAATCTGATAGTCAGAAAAATAGGTAGGTTAGAAACAAATTTGTGTGCATTTGTATAGTTTTACAAATGAAAAAAACCTGGAATGATACATAGGTATATACCAGATATTGACAGCATCACTAGAGGGAATGGTAGACAAGCTTTTTTGCTTAGTTCTATTTTTCTGTGTTTCTTTAATGAACATTAATATTATGTGTCATAAATATAAATTATACAAGAACAAGTTGGTGTGTTACCCATTGGCTATTGCTGATTGCTGCGACAGTCTGTTGATGGTGTGGTGTGGTGAAAAGTCCAGATCTGGAGGCTGGAAGCTTTGGTTATCGTCCAGGCTGTGTTACTAATTGGCTGTGAGACCATGCTGTGAGACCATCGGCTCTTCTCTCTGGGCCTCTGCGTCTGTATTTGAAAAATAAATTGGTTGGAATAGGTCTATAATTTTTAGTAGTTTGGTTTTTAATTTTAATTTTTTTTTTAAATGGGGTCTCAGTATGTATTCTAGGCTGGCCTTGAACTCACTGTGTGAGTGCAGGCTGGCCTCAAACTCACGGCAATCCTCCTGCCTCAGCCTCCCGAGTGTTGGGCTGACACCTGTGTACTACCACGCCCGGCCAGGTCTATGATCTTTAAACTCTTAAGCAGACTGTTAGTGTCCAAGGGATTAGTGGGTGGAGCAGGTTTCCACATGAACTCCCCTGCCTCCCTCACCAAGCAGATCAGCTCCTGTGGTTGATGTTTTCTATGTTGTTTCCGTTTTTAGCCATCTTCCATAGATTTGAGGTGGGATAAGGAAAGAAAGATTCAGCAATTCTGGGGGCATCTTCCTTCTCAGTGGCGCTTACCTTATGTATCAGGATGCCCTTGCTCTCCAGAAAACTAATTATCAAACTGTGGCACTCTCAGAAGATACCCAGCTGTGACCGTCCACATCCCTGGAGAATAATTGGGAAGTGAATAATCGGGGGAGCGCTTCCCCTCGCAAACACAGGCCTGCACTTTGCAGAAGTGAAAGTCAGTTTGACATCGTCTGTGATTTTTTTTCCCATTTAGTCCTGACCCATTGAAGTAACACTGCCTTCCTGGTCTCCTGCTTCAGCTTGCACTGTAAGGAATAGTTTGGGCCACCAGTACGAGGGTAGCTTAGGCAGTTACTTGACCTCTCAGAATTTCAGTGCTATGTTTTCTAAGAAGATGAATGATTCCATTGGATCAGGTGATCTCCAAGTTTACTTTAGCTTTCAATTTCTCTGAAATTATGCAGTTACTAAAGTGATAGCTGATGAAATGTGAGTTCACTCTTTACATTACTGATATAATATCATTGAAACTATATTTGGAAGTAATTTATATCAGGAAACTTATATACATTTAACAAGGGGAGTTTTTCTTATTCTTTTATATCATTACAGTGCTTCAAACTAAATAGTGAGGCCACATGATTTGATTCTGACCATTGGTACTGGTATTTTCCTCAGCTTATATACATGCTTGATATTGTTTATGTCTTTTCAGAGGAGACTAGATTACTGCATTGGTGGCTAGGATGAACTGCAATTTAAGGTCCCTTTTGATGTGATGATTCTTGTCTACCCAAGATATAAGGAGATAATTAAAAATACAATCTATCCTCTGGTTCATAGGAAGATTTTATTCATATCACAAATATCCTTTGAAAATCTTTTATATTATTTAGTGATATGAAATATAATCAAAATACATATTGAATGTTTAAACTTTAAAAAAAATTTTACAGTAAAAGAATACATTGCCAGGCCGGGGATTTAGCTCAGTGGTTCTAGCGCCTGCCTCGCAAGCACAAGGTCTCAAGTTCAATTCCCGGTACTAAAAAAAGAAAAAAAGATAGACATATAAACAAATAATTATACTATAATAGAAAAGTCCTGCAATGATAGTATTCTCTACAATAAAGGGCCTAGGAAAATGTTTCTAAGTACCGGACTACGCTGATTAGGAAGTTCTGCAATAAGGTACTTTGGCACTGAAAATCCAAACGTTTATTTAGTTTGCACAGAAAAAAATTGCACAATTGGCACGGTTTGTCACCGGGGCTGTTTTGTACAACATAGCCTAAGTGAAGAGTTACCGCTGCTCTTGGACCTGTTCTTCATAGAGAAATCCATGGATTGTTAAGGAAGGTAAAACGGTTCCTAATTCCAAAGACGGGGGCAGGGGGTGGTCAAAATAATTTTGATCATATTGTGAGGTTTTATAGCCTACTTTTCTTAACATTATATTTTGGACATTTCCCTGTGTCAACTGAAACATTTTCATACTTGTTGACTTTTGTGCTGTATACTAATTAACCATTCTTGTTATTGTTGGACATTTAAATAGTTTCCCATTTGAGTGTAATTATACTTTGGAATGAGTGTCCTAGAACATGAAAATTTGCCATTATTTTATTAGTTCCTTGCTTAAAAGATACAAAATTTATGTCTGCATAGATACTGCCAAATAGATTTATAGAAAGATGGCACTCTCAGTAGAAACATACGAGAATTCCCATTTGATTTCATTGTCTATAATACTGGAACTGTGTTTTTTCCAATTACTATGTTTTCTTCAGTGTTCTCTACTGATAAAAAGAGCATTGTTCATGAGAGGCTTAGCTATAGTTTAGATACTCGAGTTCTGCAGAAATGCTTAGCAAAAAAATATTTTGGGAATTCATCCCTTTCCTTTATAATTTGTTCTATCAGTAAAGTATTATACTTGGAAAAGGAGAGGTTTGTTGTACTAAATAATCATTCCATCATTGCATCATTATAATTGATAGATGCTTCCTGAGAAATTAGCTGGAAATAAGGAACATGACCAAAACTCTGTTCCCTTATTTTTTAGATAAGTTTAAACAGTGTCTGCAAATTGGTTGGGTCAGTACAAATTGTATTAAACTGTAAATATCTACTGTGATCTGATTCTGTAATGTTTTTGACATATGCTGTGATTATCATGATACTTATAAAAATATGGTAGCAGATTATTTCCTCTTATCAATACTTCTGTTCCTGTCTTCAGAAAGTTGCATGTTTACTAAAAGGTAGGGAAGGAAAACACAACTGAGCAGAAATGTTAATGCTTGTTAATGTAGTACTGCCATATGATTTGTTGAGGAAGAAGTACTCGAATGGCTAAAATTACATTTTTAGATTTTTTTTCTGTTTTAAACGTGTATTGAATTTAAGTTTCCAGCATTGGTCTTTACCAATCAAAAATTTATATACAGCAATTTTAAGTAATATTGACCATCCAAGTATCAGTCAATTATTCATTGTAAACCAGTTCCTAGTGTACTCAGAAGATGTTCAGCAGCCAGGCTGACGAACTTATCGGCTGGGATTTTAGTTTGTAAGTTATTTAAGCTATCACTGAAAAAGACAATGCTTGAGGTATATTTTTCCCTGAGACTCATTGTTTCAAACGTAAAAGTTTACCTCTTCAATTTGTACTAGTAGTTAAATATGGTTGTAAATTTGAATTTTTGGTATCATGTGTCATGGTTAATATTTGAAAAATTTTTATTACAGTGATGTATCTTGAAGTAGGAATTTTTGCCCTTTATTGAATAGAATTTAAGTTTTCTGTTCTTTAGCAGATAATCCTGCCAATATACTTAGTGCATACGAAACACCTTATAAGTATTTTTCATTTTTTCTTTAAAGCCAGAGTGATAAAGCATTTTTTAGAAATAAGAGCAGACAATTTTAACTTCTCTGAGAGCGGTACCAGGGAGTGTGCTGGGACTTTAAGGAATGGCGGGCAGAGCCTATGCCCGTGCAGGTGACGACTTCTCCTCGCCTGTCTCTCAGTAGCAGGTCACAGGTGCCATACACAGGCTGCTGTGGCCGTGGTCCAGATCACACATCTCACCAGCCATCTCCAAGACACAGCCTGTCACCAGCCGAGTGTCTTTAGATCTGCAAGTACTCTGTAAGCATGCATAAACTCCTTAAAGACATCACGGAAATACCTCGAAGAAGCTGTGATGTAAAGTATGTCTTCATAATCAAAAGGTGTTCTGCCCAACACTTAAAATTGTGTAACAGCAAAATATCTGGGCAAAGTCTCCTATCTCTGTTTGTAGAGAAGTGGCTAAATAAGATGTGTGTGTTCGCAACAGAAGTGTATACACCAGTGAAAATAAAGGAACCAAAGTAGAAACTGGCTAGCTGACCATCAAACCCTTTCCTTGTCTCTTTTCATGTGCCTAAATCTCACATGTCCTAGCATTTCTACTGTAATTTGTATTTTTAATAACAGAAGTAGGAAAAATGTCAGAGGCTATTAAAGAAGAAAAAGTGAGTGCAGAAAATACTCTAGTCTGATTCAGTCATTCTTGCTTCTGGAATAAGACTAATAAAGAGGAGTTCTTTCAGATTTTAAGAAAAGTTATAGAAATGCCTTATGACTAGTGAGAATTCTTTTTTTTTTTGGTACCAGGGATCGAACTTGGGTCCTTGCA
Source organism: Heterocephalus glaber (assembly GCF_000247695.1). The sequence continues at coordinate 4,242,152 of NW_004624796.1, forward strand.
CTTGCACAGCAGGCGGCGAAACCACTGAGCCAAATCCCCGGCCCACTAGTGAGAATTCTTATTCTAGGTATAATTTTAAAATCAATTTCTCTATTTTTGGAAACTAAATCAAACTTTTCCATGTTATCATGAAAATATTTGTTACAAAGAGGAGTAAGCATGAGAAATAGTATAAGTTAAGCATATCATCACGACTTATAAAACAACTTAGAGAATATGACCAGAAACTGATTCTGAATGGATCATAAGAATGAAGAAAAGTACATTGTGATTTTTCACCAGCTTGTCATTTTGTGAGACTGATTACATGTATCATAAATCAGAAATAGCTTTCAAACTTGTAATAACAGTCAAAACTAAACTGTTCATGAAGCACTTCTGGATGTTTCACAACATTCTAACTTTTTAATTTAGGTTTAAAAATAGCTATTTTCTATGAATGTGGCATTTTAAAAGTGAGGACTTCAGACTTTATCTTTGAAATGTGATGGGGGAGGGGAGAGAGAGGAAGAAAGAATGAGGAAGAGTGGAGAGGGAGGGGGAAGGAGAGAAATGTACTGTCTAGGTAAAAGTTGAGTGAACCCAGAAACCTGAGTAGGAAAGGAAACCACTTTGTAAAACAGCAGCAATTCAAAATAATGTAGAAATGGAACTGCACAGAAATGACACTAGAAAAGACCCATATCCTCAATTTATACATGTAAATTATATAAAAAGTATTATCAGTAAATGTCCAAGTAAATAATAAACTTACAAATTGAGTTATATTTCAAAAAATTAAGTTCAGTTGTTTAATTTGAAATATTATGGACAAAAGTCACCTAGATCTTTCACCTTCAAGGTGTGAGAGTGTTACAGTTTCTTTAGTCCTACTAAATATGCAGTGAAAACCAGAATTACTTTTTGGGAAAGTATTTGTAGGTGTTTAGTTTCAATGCACTTCCAGTTGTTTTCAACCAATGTAGGGGAAAATGGAGAGAGTCCACAAACAAGCTGTGTATTAAGAGTTGCCAGGCATACTAAGCATATACAAAATTGTATTCAGTAATATTTTAACTAAGTTGGAACTTAAAAAGCCCTTGATTCAAAACATCAGATTCCTGCATATATTGGAACGTTTTACAGAGAAATAGCCCATCAATCTCAGTATGTGAGGAATATTTAGCTGTAAGATTAATTTGCTCAGATTAGGACTATGGAATATTTTAAAGGTAAAAGACCGTCATATTCTCCCAGTGTCACTTATGTCATATAATGGAAAGGTTGGGCTGGATCCATGCCTTCATAGCTAATTTTGACAAAGTACTCATCCCCTGTGCACCATTTATTCACCAGACTTGTGGTGCTTGTGAAAACTTAGTGAAAGTTTCAGCAGGGGGTGAAACAGTAAAGTCCTTAGCTAGCATGCACTAGGCCCTGGGATCCCTACTGCAACAAAAATCTAATAAAAGTTGTATGGGTGTTCAAGATTCTGTTTAGAAAAACTGTTTGTTTGTTTTCTTCTTACACTGATTTCCTGAGTATCTGAAAAGTAATATTGTAATACGTTTTTGAAATAGGCCTTCATGTGTTGTAACCCCTGTGATTTTTTTAAAAAGTTAAATACTGTTTGCTATATGTAAGATACTTTTTTAATACTTTATAAACTAACTCATTTTTAAATATTTTAAACAAATTTATCTTTGAACTGACAAATAATAAGTGTTAGAAGTATGCTAGAAGTGTTTTGGGTTTGGAGACTCAGATTTTAGAATATTTGCATATATATATATATAAATTAAAAATAAGATACCTTGGGGATGGGATCCAAGTCTAAACACAAAATTTATTTATGGCTTATATGCCCTTTCTACACAGTGCGTGAAGGTAATGTATGGTATTTTCAGTGTGCCTCTCTTTTCACTGAGACCTGCTGCACGAGGTCAGATATAGAATTTCCCCCTGTGTATCATGTAAGTGCTCAAAAAACTTTTAAATTTTGATGCACTTTGGATTTTGCATTTTTTCAGTAGGATTACTCAAACTGTATTACCATCCTCATGCTAATAGCAAGGAATAGGCACCAAAGTAAGGGTCCAGACCCAGGTGGTGTGGTTCTAAAGTCTGCCGTGCCCTTCTCTCCATGCAAGCCATTTCCCAGTGTTGCAGAATAAGCATCAAGCAAATGATAGAACGCAGTAGGTCCAAAATTCAGCCATGCAACAGAACACAAAAAGTACGGGTGCACACATTGAAATTCAGTCTTATGCTCAGCAACTGGCATCATAAAGTGTTGCATCACTATGAAAAACAAATCTGTCCCTAAAATATAGATTTTACTCTACCTCGGCTTGGTGATATGATCGGTGGTAATAGTATTAAAAACAACATGTTTTCACTGGCATAGGACTCATAATCTTAGAATTCATGAAATTATGATCTAACGTGAATACAACATAAAATGTTTTCTCATTCTTTATCACAAATAATCACTGGAATATACTAGGAAACTGACCTCATTCTTTAAGTACAAATGATTTCAAATGATAGCTTAAGACGTGTATTTATTGTGCATGCAGGCGTTCTTTTATAACTATTATGTGCATGTGTATGATAGCAGTATCTCTTTCACTTCTGGCAATATTTAGACTTTGTACTCCCCCCATAGCTACATTTTTTCCATAAAAACCATCTTTACTCAGGTATAATTTACAAACAATTCACTCATTGGAAGTGTACATTTCAGTGGTTTGTGGCAAATTTATAGTTTTGAAACTTATCACAGTCTCTTAGAATATTTCCGTTACCCTGAAACTTAAGTCTGTCTGTGTTCCCTCATGTGAGTTTTTATTACTTTCATTGTTTTATGATGGGTGTTTGCCCCGTACACTTTCCCTGGCACCCTTCGTTTAGTTTGCTTTGTCTAGTTGTATCTCATTTTCAAGGAGTTAGTTTTTCTTTTCCTTTTGGTTTCTTTTAACCTTGAGTTATTATTCAGTCAAATGACCTTGTTATGAAGTCCTTTAAGGGAATCAAATGGCAGTGCTTAGTGCCCAGGAATTTAACTGCTGTTAGGCCAGTCAGTTCTTGGCTTCCTACACTTGTATGCTGTTGTGCAACCAACTGCTTACTGCTTGTGGAGGGAAGATGAGATGTGCAGAGAGGGGTCCTCATGGAGGTCTTGCATGGAGAAACCTGTGACTGCCTGGTCCTTCACTGTGTGTGCCCACAGCTTGCCCTTGTTATAAAACAGAACACATCAAAGGCACTGCAGATTTGTAGGAGGATGAAGAAGCACATGTGTATATTTCTTTTCATCATCTCTTTGTACATAGGCCCGTGCAAACCGTAACCCTCCCTGTTTCCCTGCAGGGAAAGTTAAAAAAGTGTGGAGGGTTTCAGTGTGTTAGTCTGGATGGGTGGAATAATTGAGACAACTGAACTATATCATTCAAAAAATTTTCATTTCCAGAAAGCAAAAACCAAATTGTTTATTCTTTATCTCACCTTTTCTTTGTGTGTAAAAAGGTCAGTGAAACCATATCTAGCAAGCTTGATTCAGAAACTTGAAGCATGAAATGGCAATCTAAGAGAATTTCTCCTATCATTTAAAAGAGAAAAAAATATGAAACATATTTGGGAGCTGAAATAAATTTAATACACAAATAGTTTTGGAAGAATTAAAATTAGAGTCCTACAGAAAAAGGAAAAATGTAAAAACAATGAATTAGAGATCTATTAGAAGCAAGAATCTATGCAGATTATATAGTGGAAGAGAGGATGGAAAATAATGTGGCAGAGAAAATATTCTATCCTCAGACTGAGGAAACCTTACTTTTTTTTTTTTTTTGGTACTGGGGATCGAACTTGGGTCCTTGCCCTTGCAAGGCAAGTAGTGGAACCAATGAGCTCAATCCCCGGCCCTGGAAACCTTGATTTTAATTCTTGGTTGGGTTGTAGCCAGCTACAATCTTGGATAATTCACTTTCAAATCTGGAGTATAATTTTTCCTTGTGCATAACATGAAAAGGTTCATGTGTTTAGGTTAAATATTAAGGTCGTTTGTGCTTTAAAATTATGTAATGAAGTGACAACTAAGCACTTGAAAACCATTAGGAAAATACATATTAAGATCTGCATACAATCACAAAGACAAATAAAAAATGGTGGCAGTACCAAATGCTGTCAAGGATGTGGAAAAACCAGATCACTTACACATTGCTGGTAGGCAAATAAAATTGTACAATCACTCTGGAAGAGAGTGTGGCATTTTCTTATAAAATTAAAAATGAAATCACTATATGCTGTGTGTCTTGACAAAATTCATGTGTTAGGATCCTGTGCCCCACAGTGACGCTCATAGGAGGGGAGGATCTGGGAAGGTGTTGTTAGGATGGAGCCCTAAGAAGAGGCCCCAGGACTGCCGAGCCTTCTCCCTCAGGACAGACACCATAGGAAGGGAGGGCCCATCTGTGAGGAAGAGGGTTTTCTCCACACAGCAGATCTGCTGGCACTGTGGGCTCCACAGCTTTCATGACTGCAAAAAAATAAATCTAAATTACAATAAATATAATAAGTACAAAGAATAGAAGTGTTTGTAAGCCACCCATCTATGATACTTTGATAAAAGACAAATTTACCACAGATTGGTTTCATTTGTGATTCTAGAATTGGGCAACACTCCATTCCATAAAATAGTTAAGTGTTCACATGAGCTGAGCAGAAGAGATTGAGAGAGGAAGTCTGAAGAAAACAGAAACTAGTGGATTAATCATTTCAAAGTTTCATTTCTTATAAAGGAGGGACAGGGAGAGAGAACAGAAAAATAACTGGTTAACTTCTGGTTGCTTGCTTTGGTAAGGATTACAGCATAGGCATCTTCATTATTGTGCTAATTGAAGCTGTCCTTTTGAGAAATTCGGTTACATTTCACTCCTGATTTCCCAGACTTACATTACGCCTCAGTCAGGTTGGTGATGTGGAACTTAGTGTGAGTTGCTGCATTCTGACTTTTCATTTGATCGGCTGGGGCTGGTGCAGGAGCCTAGTTTATTTATACAGTGGCCTCCTATAATTTTTATTGAACAGTGCTGTGCTCCCCTGCTACCTACAAGCCGCCACATTTGTGAAAGGAAGATAAACTACAGTAAATTTACCAGTAATTCGTTTCTAATATGCAAAGTCTGCATCGATGACTTCAGAGCTTTTGTTCCCTTTGAGGACTAAAAAATGAGGAAAAACTTAGCTAGCTGGTTATTGAAAATTCAGTCTCAGGGGCTGGGGATTTAGCTCAGTGGTTCCGTCACCTGCCTTGCAACCGCAAGGTCCCGAGTTCGATCCCCAGTACCAAAAAAAGAGAGAAAATTCAGTCTCTTCCTTTCATTGTTGATTGGTAACCCAGTTTCTTTCCTCCTCAGGACTCCATTATTAGTGTTGATGCATCTTTCCACCTACATTGTATACATGAGTATGTTAAAATATTGTGAAAAATTGGGATTTAAAGAACTACCAGAGCCAGGTGTAGTAGTGCACGTCTGTAATCCCAGCTACTCAGGAGGCTAAGGCAGGAGGATTGCAAGTTCAAGGCCAGCTGAGGCAATTTAGTGAGATCCTGTCTCAAAAATATAAAAAAAATCAAAAAATGATGTAGTTCAGTGGCATGTGGTAAGCCCTGGGTTTGATCCCTAGTACGGGGAAGGAGGGAAAGAATTACCATGAAAAATAAATTTGGAGAGAATCAGAGAAATGATATATATTGTAGTCCTTTCAGAGAAAGAACGAGGAGCTAATGTTTATTAAATGTTAATATGCTCAGTATTTTATATGCGTGTCTCATTTAATACACGCTAATTCTTTGAGAGAAGTACTTTTTTATTTTTGAGACAGGGTCTCACTATGTAGTTCAGGCTGGCCTTGAACTCACTATGTAGCCGAGGCTGGCCTCAGACATTGATCCTTCTGCCTCAGCCTCCTGAGGGCTGGGTTCACAGGTGTGCACCACCACGGCCAGCGAGAGAAGTGCTTTTATTCTTATTTTTCTGATGAGAAATCTGAAGCTTAAAGAGGTTAAATAATTGTCCACTATTACAGAACCAGCCAGTGGCAGAGCCAGGATCAGGGCTTGATTCAGCTGACTCCAGATCCCATATTCTCAACCCCAGGTCCCTAAACTGAAAGTGAAAATGCTGAGTCAGATGAAAAAGAAAACAATCCTACAGAATGAGGGAAAATGGAAACCAATGATTAATAAGTTAGATTCTAGAATTACTTTACTCTTTATGCTTCCATTTGATGCATATAAAACAACACGTATAATACACATTGCCATTATGTGTCATAATGTAAACACACTCTTAGGCATTCCCACAGATCTTGATTCTGTCCCCAGTGCTGCTGAAGACGTGTGTGTCTCCAGATTTTCGCCCCTTGCTTCCTTGCTCTGGGACATTCTTTTTGCCTCCTCTGGACAACCACTTTCTTCAGTTTCATGGAAGTCACCGCATCGCATCTTTTCGAGGTGGTTGTTTAAGTATCTTGATTGTGGTGTGTTTGACATGTAATCAGCCTACGTGTTTAAAGCTCGCCGTTTGTCAGCCTTTGAATGTGCCTGCACCCAGGAAACATCCCCACAGTCAAAGTAATGAACATACTCAGGACCCTCCAAAATTTCCTCCTGCTGCTTCAAGGTATCTCCGTCCCTCCCCAGACCGAGCAAGCAACCACGAGTCTGACTTCAGTCAGTACCGATCAGATGTCAGGGTTTTTCTAGGAGCTTATATAAATGGAATCATATAGTATGTATTCTTTTTTGTCTTGTCTCTCAACGTAATTAACATACCGCTGCGAGTATCAGTAGTTTATTTCATTTTATTGCTGCATAGTATTGTGCTGTTTGGATGTAGCACGGTTTATTTATATATGCACCTGTTGACAAAATACCTGGAGTATTTTTCCAGTTCATGGCTATAACAGGTAAAGCTGCTCTGAAATATTTCTGCATGAGTTTTATATGGATATTTGCTTTCAGTTCCTCTTGAGTATTTTACCTAGCAGCGGAATGTCTGTATCACGTGGTAGATATATGTTTGAATTTTAAAAAAATTGTCAGACTGATTTTTGAAGTGTTCATACTGTTTTCTAGATACAGTGTCTGAGAGATTCAGTTGCTTCACGTCTTGCCTATAGTTGGTATGGTTGGTCTTCATAACTTTAGTACTTCTTATAGGTGTGGAGAGGTAGCTCACTGTGGGTTTGGTTTGCATTTTCCTGTTGGCTCTGAATGCTGAGCATCTCCTCATATGCTTATTTGCCGCTGTATAACTTCTTTGATGAAGTATGTTCAGGTCTTTTGCCTATTTTTTATTTGGAAAATTTTCTCAAAGTCTTCAGTGTGGCATTCATTTATACACCTCCTGTTCTACTGCTGGTTTTTTCGTTTTCTCATGTGTCTTTCAAAGATCAGAGGTTCTTAGTCCCATTTATCTTTTTAAAAAATGGATCATTGTCTTTGATATCATATCTAAGAAATCTGACCCTTACTGTAAGTTTGTAAAGATTTTTGCTTATATTTTTCCCAGTAAAGTTTGTGATCTTTTGTATTAATTTTGTATGTGATACAAGTTATAAGTCAGGGTTCTTTTCTTCTTCGTGCATGTGGTTAGTAGTGTTTGTGATGCAGTATTTGTATGTACTTGTACAAAATTGGCACGCTCACATTTCTCCTGGATAAACACTCAGGAGCTGAGTTGTTCTGTCATGTGGCTGTGGGTCTGTAGCTGTACGGTGTTGTGGTCTATGAATCTGTGTGTCCATTTTGATGCTAACATTCTACTTTCTTGATTATTGTAGCTTTATGTCTTGAACTGAGAGTATACTGCTTTTATTTTTCAAAAAATTTTTTGAGTATTTTAGGTTCTTTGCATTTTAAAATGAGTTGTAGAAAAATGTGACAACTTTTATACACAAATCTCCTGAGATTTCGATTGAGATCGTGTTGAATCTATGGATAATATTTTGGGAAAGTTAACATCGTGACAATACTGAGTCTTAATCTGAACATGATATATCTCTCATTAATTCTCCTTTAGTGTATCCCAGTAGTGTTCTAGGGCTTCAATTTGCAGGTCTTGTGAATCTTTGTTAAACTTAGCCCTAAGCATTTCACACTTTTAATGCCATTTTAAATGGTATGTTTTAAAATTTCAGTTTTCAATTGCGTACTGCTAGTGTGTGTAGAAATAATGTTCATTTCATATATTGCATAATATTTTTGTTCACTGCATTCCAGTCTCTCAGTCACACAGCCAGTCTTGCTACAAATTTTTTCGGGTAATTTTTTTCTAGCTGTCTTACGACCTTTGTATGAAGCAAACCATTGTGGAGGAATTGATTGACTTGATGGTAGAAGATAATAAAAAATATAATAGAGTTAACCATAGTCAAGTAATTGCCTTTTGGTAAAGTTCACATTTCAGAAATGCTAAGATGAACTTGGAATTGTAACTTAAAACAAAATCTTATCAAGAGTGTGTCCATGTAAAATTTGAGAAAGCTGTTTGATTGGGCAGATGTCCAGGCTGGAGATGAGTGTTTGTGAGTCATCTGTGTGTAATGGTGTTTAATGCCTGAGACCGAAGTATATAGAGCCAGTAGGGCCATGCACTGAGTCCTGAATACTCCGAGTTCAGGAATTTAGTGGATGAAGAAGAAACAAAGCAAATTGAAAAGAAACAGGCTGTAGGTTGGGGAGTCCAGTGGTGGACTTCCAATGAGGAAGGCATCCCTGAGCTGCTTGGTAGGTGACAGAATCACACACAATTTGATGAGGTTTACACTTCTTTAAAAGTAAGAGATTCAAAGGACCGGAGTTCGATTCCTGATACCAAAAAAAAGAAATTCAAGCCTTTTATTTATATGCAGGTATTTTATATGTGTGTGTGTGTGTGTGTGTGTATTATTTTGGTACCGGGGATCGAACTCAGGTCCTTGAGCTTGCACAGCAGGCAGCGAAACCACTGAGCTAAATCCCCGGCCAGGTATATATTTACATGAAATTTTTCCTGGAAGTATATTTTGTTATGTAGTTAACTTTCAAATACTTTTTTACTTCAGGTATCAAAAAATAAAGATGGAAAAGAACAAAGTAAAACTGTATCACCGTCCGAAGATGAAACTTTCTCCTGGCCAGGTCCCAAAACAGTTACGTTGAAAAGGACATCTCAAGGCTTTGGCTTTACACTAAGGCATTTTATTGTTTATCCTCCAGAGTCTGCAATTCAGTTTTCATATAAGGTAAGAGAAATAAGTACTAACATGAAAAAAATAAATCAATTCCTAGTTTCTTTTTTCCTTCATTCCTTTTTTCTATCTTGAAAGAATTAAATGTTATATTTTGTCTTCTTTTTGTTCTTAGATATTTTTCCAACTTCTAGAACAAAAATTTTAATTTTCTAGGAAAGATCATACAATTCTAAACTATTTGTCAAGTACTTACAGACTTCTTTCTAGTTTTTCTAACATATAGATGACTTTTCTTACTATCTAGAAAGGTTGTATGTTTTCTGGACAGAGATACAAAGGAAATCACTCATTAAAATATTCTACTAGTTATAGAAAATTAGTAAGATCCGAGCAGTACTTCCAGATATGTAATAGAGTGAGTCAGAATTTTAAAACACAGGTGCTTATCAGAGTGGATGACTCAAATCTGCTTCCGAGCAGAGCAGTAAGATATGGAGTAATCACAGCCGGAGCTGACACCAGGTCCTTGTTCAGTGTTCTTAATAGCTCGTTCTGGAAGTTCGCCTCACTTCGTCTTGCCCAGTGTCCCATGAGCGGTGATACTTGGCCTCCTGTAACAGACATGAGAACTGATCCGGGCGCACAATGGACCCGTGCTTGAACCTGGCCAGTGTATCTGAACGTACAGGTGTTTTTGCGAGCAGTGTCTAACTGTATCTAGAGAATATACTCTTTTAGTACAGTTTTGTTAAGCACATCTTTTCAGTAAATTGTCTCTTATAGGATAATCTTTTTTAAGTACCTAGTAGCCTTTAAAGATTATGAATAATTGCTACTTTTAGAATTAAGATTTACCAATTTGGGATTTTTAAGTTATCTGTAAAACTATTGGCTAGATGCCCTGACAATCTACTTGATCTTACAAGGTCTAAAATAGTATTAATTACATGTTAGGTCACTTATCATAGCCCTTGAAATGACATATTAGGGTTGAGGGCTTTCTTTGGTCTTTTCCTTCTTGGTTTTGTTTTGAATAAGAGCTTTGGGTCATGGTAAGTATATAGATAGTACAACTTTTATAAGATAATTTTACCAAACAAGTTAAAAATATATTCTTGCCATGCATATTTCTAGAAATGTTCAGTAGCACAGTGTATTTGTTGGTAGCGTAGTTGTCGGAGGCAGAAGCGGCTGAGTGACCCTGCTGCTGGCTCTTGTTGGTCCTGTGACTGATAAGTCACCAACAGACACCAAGACCTCCCGTCTCTCAAGCTGAGAGATGACTGGTTACACGGTGGAGTACATACAGAACACAACAGACCCTGACATGCAATGACTGCTCAGCAAATTCTAGTGATGTTTGTTCTTTAGTCTAGATGTCCTTGCAAATAGGTCTTAGTCTTTTTTACATGGAATATATATATATTGAAATCTTTTTCATTTTAATTATGTATTTTATCAACTTCCTTCAGAGGAGTCTTGTTTGTGTTTCTGTTTTGGTGGTGCTAGGGATTGAACCCAGGGCTTTGTGTACCCTGGGTAAGCACTGCACCCCTGAGGTACACCCCCAGCCCCAAGGGAACCTAAAAGTAGTTCCGCCATTCTATGAAAGATGCGCAGTTCGCGCTGTAACATCTATTATGTCGCTTAGCTGGCAGCCTTTCTAGTTATAACAGAACTGTACACAGCAGCAGCAGCAGAGGAAAACAGCACTTCACCAGCCAAAATAAAGGTCAGAAATGATGTAATAAATCATCAAGTGTCTGTTTTTCTTTTTACAGTACATGCTGACTTCCATATGGTTGAAACTCAGCAAATGTTTGAATAAATGTATTTTTATACTAGGTTTTAAGCTTGTTTTTCTAGTTTCTCAGGTGGACATAGATAACACTGCAGCAACACAGCAGCTTGGTAGCAAAGAAAGACCAAGTAAAACTTCCATATTGAGTATGAGAACTGGAATGAACCGGTCTGTTCATGTAGAGAGTTCTGGGCGCCGTAATGGCCCTAAAGGTTCTGCTAAGGTCCACACAGTACAGCGGGTGACGGCCAGACTGGTTCCCGAAGGAGGAGCCGCACCTGTCCCGGCTGCTCACTTGGCCCCTCTCGGTAGCTCCCTTAGACTTGCACTAGTGTCTCAAGTGTCTCAAGCCGAGCTCCTGATTGTTCATCCTGTGTTGGCTTCACTCATAGCTTTCTCTTCTCTGTTGTGAGGCCTCCGCCTCTCCGGCACAGGGCTGTGTCACAGAGGTCTCACTTGACTTGTACTGGGGAGAGCAGTTGGACGTGTTGGGCCTTGCTGTGAATTGTCAGTTTATACGTGTGTAATGATAAATGCTTTTTTTTTTGTAGGATGAAGAAAATGGAAACAGAGGAGGTATGCTGTAAAAGTTTTAATTTTTGTCTGAATGTATTTCTATTCATGTCTCTGTTAAGTAATAACTGAGATGCTACAGTTTTTGAAGTTTAAATATATATCAGTTTTTATGTGAGGGTTAGAAATTGTTTTTATTGTAGATTTAAACATTTTATGAATTCCATTGTCTCATTATTATAACTTAAATATGAAGTAGTTTTATTATTGATATCATTTTGATTCTAAGGAAAGTATCTGAAGTTTTCATATTAAAAGTAACCTGAAAATGCTGAATGTTTTATCAAGTAGGTTTAACTGACTCAAATATTGAAGAGGATTCGAGTTCCTTTTGTATTTAATCTTAGTTAAATATTATTTAAGGAGCTTAAAAGGAGAATTGAGCTGGGAATAGGATTTCTTAGTGGATTTCTTTTAATTTTAAATCAACATTAATGAGTTAAAATTTGTATACAATAAGATATACTCATTAAAAATTTTATTTCGAGAGCATTTTAGACTTTAAAAGTTACACCTCTAATACAGAGGATTTCCACATGTGTTTCATGTGACTGCTCCTGTGTTAAAACTTACGGAACCGCGATGCGACAGAACAGATAGCACTGGGGCTGCCACTGCTCCGGCCGTCGACTGCGAGGCCTGTGCCCGTGCTCCGGCTGGGCCACCCCGGACCCAGTCACCACGTCCCCTCCGTCTCCTCCACGCTGTGACGGCTTCACAGCCTTTTTAGTTCTTTTATTCTGTGACTTTGATATTTTTTTAACTGCCACTCAATTTTTATTTTGTAGAATGTCCTTCAATTTGGGTTTGTCTTATTTTCTTATTATGAGTTTGTTTATGCGTTTTAGCAAGAAAGCCGTATTTGTACCTATTTTAAGTGTACAGTTTGTGTTTTCAAAAATATATAACCTGTGAAACCAGTGTCCAAACCAAGATATGGTATCAGAAATAACATTTCCATCATCATTGCATAAAGTTCCCTGGTGCTCCTTTCTTACTTTCCTGGCCCTAAGAAATCACTAATCTGTTTTCTGTCACCAGTAGATTAGTTTTGCCTCCTCTAGAATTTGTTTGTTTGAGACAGGCTCTCACTATGTAGCCCAGGTTGGCCTCAAACTCACTTAGATCCTCCTGCCTCGGCCTCCCAAGTGCTGGCATTATAGGCATGTGCCACCACGCCCAGGTCTTCTATAATTTCTTTTAAGTGGAACAATGCAATGTATACTCTGTGTCTTTTGCCTGGCGTATTTTTGAAGTTCACCGTATTGTATGTATACCAATAGTACCACCTTTCTTTTCTTTGTTTTGTTCCTGAGTAGTTTGTATAATTATTTGTAAGGCTGAGTCCTTAAGTTGTTTATCCTCTCACCTGTCGGTGGGCTTTGTGATACCCACATCTTACAGTCCCACGTGAGGTCTTGGACAGGGTTAAGATGAGTTGGGTTAGATGAGACCCAAATGGCTTATTTTGGCACCGTCGAAGGTAATGAAGATGTAAGGCCAGGTAGGCCCCTTTGTAGTTGTTCCTTGGGCAGGATGGGCCATTTCTCTGGCACCATCTGTCTTGGACAGGGGTTCAGAATGAATTCCAAACACTGCTTGGCGTGGTTTAGACGCAGGCTCTAGTGGGGAAAGGAAGCCTGTGACGAAGCCCAGCGGCACCAAGTGGCGAGAGAGTGCGAGCTCTCTCTGCCTCTCGTTCTCCGGGCTGGTTGCTAAGCCTGGCAGTCACCAGTGTCTGGAATTCCATGCTTGTTTGGGGGAAGTATGTATCTTAATAAATGTAGAAACCTGTGTGCAGGTCATTATGGATTTGACGTAACTTACTCAATTCAGGTTTAATGTGCTTTGATGGGGGGAATAAACATAAACATTTGCAGGGGAAAACTAGAAGATCTAAGCTGAATGGGAAGATTTGGAGTGGAATGGTAAAACGAGACTGTAAAAAGTGTGATCTGCTGGGAAAGATTACAGTTTACTTATTTATTAAGTTATATTTAATATTATTCAAGGAAAGTTTTTGTCCACATACTGAACTATAGTTAAGATTCAAAAAGAAAGTTAAGTTTAGGGTAAGAAAGATAAATTGATGTTCAACAAGATTTAGTACACATAAATTGATGCATTGAATTTACATCATTATCAAAGATGGGCTATGAGTTTGAGTTTGAATTTTTCAGGGTCCAAAGAAAAGGGGAGACTGAGTAGTAATAGGGACACACGTTATCCATGAGAAAACGACAGTCTGCTTACCCCAAGTCTGGCACAGGTATCTCTCTGAGCTACCATACAGAAAACAGAGTAATACAGCTGATAACATCCTCAACACCAGGTCTTCATGTGACTGTTTGCAGTGCTTCTTCAGTGTCAGGTGACTTCAGAACCCCAAGATCCAATTGAGTTTTAAGGCCTTCCAGCTAGGGACAGTATTGTTCCCCAGGGGATATATTGGAAATGTCTACAGCCATTTTTCATTGTCACAGTTGGGGAGAGGGGATTGTGCATCTAGAATGAAGAGGCCAGAGGAGCTGTTGAACATCCCATAATGTAAGAAATGTATAAAACCCAGAGATAGGAACTATGTTTTGTAAGAAGAATATGAAAAGATCTGAGAGTGCCTAAAGATGCTGGTTTATAATATATTTGGAAAAAGAACTGCTTGAAGTTTTGGGGGAAGGGGAGAAGGGTGATACATATATATCACTAGCATTTGATTGAGACCTTACTCCAGATATCAAAATATGTTTACCCCTCACTCTAACCCTGTGAGACACAAGGTAGAATCCCTGTATTATAGATGGAGGAATGGAAAGTAAGAAAGGCAAAACAGCTTACACAGATCACAGAACTGTTAAGTGACAGAACTGAACTTTCAAGGCAGTTGTGTCTAACTCTTTAAATCCATCTTCTTTTGACTTATGTTGACAATTTTAAATCTCCTTTTTGATTTCTTAATTTTGTTTTAAAAATAATTGTGTCTTAAAAATGGTTTGACTTAATGTAGGACCAAGAGTCAGTAGATAAATCTAGAGTATATTTAATATGTTGAGAAATTAACTCTATGAAGTCTGCATTGAGAAAGTTAAAATGGAAGAAATTCGTTCTGTATCTGTGAACACCTAAAGATAAACAATTCACATAAAGGTCAGGGAGATCCCAAGTTCAGAGGCCCGAAAGACCTCATAGGTATTTTTTGATCACCCTTTTGATGTAATTTATTTTGATTCAACAGAAGTTACGATTTTTATTTTCACAAGTCTCATTTCCTTTTAATATACATTTCCAAGTCTAGTGATATTAGGAAACCTTTTTATGTAAGAAGTTTTATTTTAATGTAATAGAATCCCAGACTCCAGTGTCCTGGTCAGAGTCAAACCCTAGAATCACAGGAGAGAATACAATGCCAGAATTGTGTTCACTTTCTTAAGATCCTGTTAGAATGCCAGAATTCTGTTAGACAGTTGAAAGGTTTTCTTTTGATATTCTTTCTTTGGCAGTTTAATGAAATCTCTTTCACTACTTAATTTTCTGATTTATTTTACTTACCCAACTTTTCCATTGTTTTGTATGCATGTACTCTTTTGTATTTTTAAAATTATTTTTTTCTTGTTGATTTTTTTCTGTATGATGATAAAATAATATAAGAAAAAGCCATAGAATATTTAAGTAGAAAAATCCTTTTTGGTGGTAACAGTTACTTGCGGACAGTTGCTATTTTGTTGCTATCTTACCCTTTAAATCTGTGGAGAAAACATAAGTAATTAAAATAAGAGTAAGATCACTTATATCTACCTATTTCTTGAGTTAAATTTCTTAGTTTAGTTTTAGGGATATTTCCACTTCTCTAAAATCTGTGTATCATTTTGTTAAGGTGCTTAAATAACTTTTAAAATTTATATTCAAGTATGTTACTAATAGAAAAAAAAGGAATTAGGAATTCTATGCATTCTGCATTGTGATTGCAGTTGTTTCTGCTAGAGTAACTTCAGTCTGTATTAGAGTGAGCAGATAGTAGCAAGAAATAGAAAACTCCTCAAGCCACCTGTCTTAGTGACTTTTGTTGTCACTGAGACACAATATCTGACACCCACAACGTTTATTTTGGCTCCCACTTTGTGGAAGTTTCAGTCCACAGTAGGCTGGCTCCAAGGCAGGTGGCAAGGCAGAGCTCATGGCAGGGCAGGCCAGAAGCGGAGGGAGGTCAAGGGAGGAGGGTGAGAAAGACACCTCCAGCCCCACCGCGAGTCCCCTCAACCAGGCTTCACCACCCTACATCCCCTTTAGCTGTAACTCATCAGTGGCCAGTCTGAGTTCCACACCCCATGCTGCAGTCACCTCCCAAAAGCTGCCCCCTGTGAGCGCTTGAGGCTTTGGGGGAACGTCCAGAGAGAAACTAAACCACCACCTCAGGATAGCTGTGTTAATTTTAATAAAATTCAGGACCAGTGGAATACCCAGGACCCCCAGACACCAAGATTGGAACCTGGAAAACTACTGAATGCATAGGGTAGCAATGATGTCTTAGATTTTGAGCTTCCAAAGCTCAAACTCTGTTATTTCAACTCTGGCCGATTTGAAGGCTATTTGTGGTGAATTTGGCACCATTTCCTCAGGAGCCAACCTCTAAGGTGCACCTTTACTCTGTCTTGTCTCCCTTCTGTCCCTTCCAGACCTACAAGTGTGCCAGGGACTATTCTGACTGCACGGATTAAGCTGTCCAGCTCTCACAGCAGCTCTCAGGGTGGATATGATTTTCACCCCTGTGTTTTAGGTGAGCAAACTGAGGCATAGAGTGTTTAGCTCAAGCGGTGGAACTGGGCTAAACCTCAGTCTGGTTCTGGAGTTTTCTCTCTGAATTTCTCCCGTAGCCTCTGAGAAAGTACTTGACTTCCATATAACTCATTCTTCAAAATATGTACAGAGGGTTATGTTCCCTTAAAAGATAACTAGTAGTAAAAGAACCACGGTTCAACTTTTTAGATACGGTTTTGGCTAACACAGCATTAGCATTTCATACATGTTCTTTAACTGTCCATCTTTGTAGTTTGACATGCGCTGTGAGCTTGAGTCTGTCAAGTCTTACCTTAAGAATACATCATCCCTTGGGCCAGGGATTTAGCTCAGTGGTTCCAGCTCCTGCCTCAAAAGTGCAAGGTCCTGAGTTCGATCCCTGGTACCAAAAAAAAAAAAAGAAAGAATACATCATCCCTTTTAATATCTGAAATGTCTTTCCATTCTTGAGACTTCTGTACCTTAGGACTGATAACACATTTTTGGTATTGTTTTCTTCACTTTTATAAAATGATGAGAGTAATTTTAGGTATTACCTAAGGTAAATGAGGCATATGTCCATAAAAAGATTTGTAGAAGGATGCTCATAACCGCCTTACTCAAAAACAAACATTTGATTCAACTCAAATATTCATTAATATATAAATAGGTAAATTACAGTATACCCATAAAATGGAATATACACAGGAAGCAACATAAGATAAATCTCAAAAAGCATTTTTAAATTGAGGTGAAGAACACAATTCACCATTTTAAATTGAACAATTCAGTGGCAGCAAGGAATTAGAGAACATGTGTGAAATGTTACTCACCTGCCACCCTTTCTTTAGCTCGAAAACATTTCTGTCACCCTAAAAGGAAACTTCTTTCTCCCCCCAAGTCCCTGGAGACCCCCAATCTGTTTTCTGTCCCTGTCACATACAGAGCCATGTAATATCTAACATTTTTCATGTGGCTTCTTTCCCTAGGCCTATCATGTTTCAAAGCTTCACATGACTAATATGGATCAGTACTTTGCTCCTTCCGTGGCTGAATGAAATGTCATGGTAACCTTTTGGCTATTGTGAATGGTGCTGTTGTGAACATGCATAATACAAGTATTTGATTCCCCTGTTTTCATTCTTTGGGGTGTATACCTCGAGTGTAACTGCTGGACCATATTGTATTCTACTTAGCATTTTGAGGATCTAGAAAACTTCCACAGCAGCTTTGGGGATGGGTGTGACTTGTGTTTTCCCCCATGACTGTTGATTTCTTTGGGTCTTTTCATGTGCGTGTTTGCCATTTTTCTGTTTTCTTTACAGAAATATCCATTCAAGTCCATTCCCCTTTTTGTTTGTTCTTATGGTGCTGGGATTAAACCCATTCGAGGCAAGCGCTCTATCACAGAGCTGGCCCTGTTGCATCTTTTTGTTGTTGAGTTGATCTGTTGCATGGTACATGATTTGTGTACATTATCTTCTGTCAGTAGACTCTTTTCACTTTCTTGATAGTGCCTTTGATGTACAAAAGTTTTTAATTTGGCCGTATGTACTTTATCTACTTTTTCTTTGTTGATCATGCTTTTGCTGTCAGAAAACATTCTGATCAGCAAGTCGTGGTGGCACATGCCTATAATCCCAGCACTTGGGAGGCTGAGGCAGGAAGATCACTGTGATTTCCAGGCTAGCCCAGGCTACATAGTGAGTTCAAGGCCAGCCTGAACTACATAGCAAAACCCTTTCTGAAAAAACCAAAGAAAAAGACAACACCAACACCACCACCAACAACAACAACAAAACTCAAAACAAAAACATTGTGTTAAGTGAAAGAAGTCAAACACAGAAGACTACATATTGTCTGATTTCATTTATGTGAAACTTGGGAAAAGACAAATCTAAACGAGTATATGATTTTCTGAATTGACTGGAAAGGAGCACAAGGCAGCTTCTTGGCGTGAAGGATGTGTCCCGTGTCCCGTGTCCCGTGTCCTATGTCCTATGTCCTTCTGCAGTGCTGGTTCCATGGGTGTACACACTGTCAGACTTGTTGGACAGCACATTTCAAACGTGTGTATGCCATATGAGTTATACTTCATTAAAGGTTGACTTAAAACAGAGAATCATATACAGCTTACCAGTTTATTGTTGATGAACATCTAAACATTACTTAGCTTTTCAAACCGTGCAGCTGTGACTCTGTGTACATATAACTTAGAAACCACTGCCAAACAGTTTTCCAAAGTGATTGCCACAGTTTCCACACTCGCCAACAGTGTGTGAGTTCCAGTTGCTCTGTATCCTTGCTAACACTTGGTATTAGTCTTGTAAATTTTGGTCATTCTAGTGGTACCCAGTGGTATGGATTAAGCTTTAATTAGATATTCCAGAAGACAGATGAAACTGAATACCTTCTGTTTGTTTTTCAGCTGTGCTGCTTTGTAAAGTTAGTAATTTGTAGGTGTCTTTAAATATTCTGAATGAGAACTTTATTAGTTGTATATATGTGGCAGATATCCAATCTGACTTGCTTTTTTTTTTTTTGGTACCAGGGATCAAACTCTGGACTTTGCACTTGTGAGGCAGGTGGCGAAACCACTGAGCTATATCCCTGGCCCTTGCTTGTTTTTTTTTTTGTTTTTTTTTTGAGACAAGGTCTCTCTGTATAGTTCAGGCTGGCCTTGAACTCACAGTGATCCTCCTGCCTCAGCCGCCAAAGTGCTGGGATTACAGGCAGCAATGCCCAGCTTCAGTTTCTTATTAGTAACTCTCATTAGGAGAAGTTCCTATTTTAATGTAGTCTAAATCATTGGGGTTTTTTATGGTTAATACTTTGAGTTCTATTTAAGAAATTTTTTTCTACTCTTAATGAAAAAAAGCTCACCAACCTTTGTTCTGTTGCAGTGATCATTTTCTTTGCACCAGGCGCACTGTCTTAATGGAGCTTTATTCCTGGTGTTGCTGTTGGGTAGAGGAAGGCTTCCAATGACTTTTCAAGATGAACTGGGCTATTTTTGTCCATTTACAGTATCACAAAAGTTTTAAGACTGGGTTTTTAGTTTGTATACCTACAAAAAATTTCTGCTGGAATTTTGATTTTTTTATTGTTTATAGTATTTGAAATTACTCAATCAAAAATTGAATCTTCCAGTCTGTGAATGTGATTTATCTCTCCCATAAAGTGGTTCGTAGTTTTTTGGATAATCCTTTGATTTTTCTCAGCCCCCTAATATGGTGAACTATATTGATTTAGTTTCCACATGTTTAACCTTACACTGCAGGACTAAACCCGTCTTGTTCACGCCGCATTATGTTTTTATGTATTACCAAAGTAGGTTTTCTGTTTTGTTTAGGATTTCATGGTCTCTGTTTAGTGATTACCTTCACCTAAAGGTGGGCCTTCGTCTTTTGGTAATTGGTGTGTCAGTTTGGGTCCTCTGGTTAGTAGACATTAAAGACAAGCAGTTAGTTGTCAGGACAGAATGATGAATCCCAGACTATTAGAGTCAGCTGCAGTGGCACATGCCTGTAATCCCTCCTGGGAGGCTGAGGGGGGATGCGAGTTTGAGGCCAGCCTGTGCAGCTTGGCAAAGCCTTGCCAGAGGGAGAGGGAGAGATTAGATGAATGATGAGGAGAAATGCTTTTACAGGAGGGGACAGCGGAATGAAGACACGGTGCAAATCTGACCCCATGAAAGAAAAGAGTAAAGGAACGGTTCAGTAAGAAAGGCCTCAGACTTCAGGACAGCCTCGGGGAGTAGCTGGGGCTGACAGTCACTCTGTGCCTACAGCAGGCTCTTGAAGAAAGTCTGAGCAGCCTGAAGATCTCAGGCTTGTCAGAGGTGGACCCCTGCTCAAGGGTTGTATTCCTTTGGGAGCCACAGCCAAAACCATTTGTTTTCTAGGACCCTCCTCTTTGGATAGCCCTGCGTACCAATCACATATTTATTACTTAACACTCAGTTCCATTTTGAGATTTCTGTTGGCTGGGGATTTAACTCAGTGGTTCTGCCGCCTACCTCGCGAGTGCAAGGTCCCGAGTTCGATTTCCGGTGCCCTCCCCCCCAAAAAAAAGATTTCTGTTGGTTCAGTCTTCTCTTTTTTGAGATTAAAAATTATTTCTCTTTATACTTCCACTTGAGGATCACATTATACACATTAAATATTCTTTAAGTGGTTATTGTAGAAATTATAATGTCTCAATCTCACAGAGTCTGTGCTATTAAAACTTTATTCTCGGGACAAGGATTTAGCTCAGTGGTTCCGCTTCCTGCCTCACAAGCACAAGGTCCTGAGTTCAATCCCCGGTACCAATAAAAGTTTTAAAAACTTTATTCTCTTCTGAAACAATGTAAGGACCTTAGAACACGTTAACCCCACTTGCTTCCCTCCTGCCCTCATAACACTTTTATGTTGTTTTCAGTTCATGGTGTGTTTTTGGTTTTGTTTTGTTTTAAATAGTATGTCTTTGTTTGCTTTCATTTTGGAAATATATTTTCGCTGGGTACAGAATTCTTCAGTAATCTTGACACTATCTTTCCACTCTCTTTTGTTTCTATTATTACCAGTAAGAAGTCATATTTTTATTTATTCCTTCTTGGAAGGTATACTTTTTAATACATCTATGATTTTTCTGCCTTTGGCGTCCAGCCATTTCATAACAGTGATTCTGGATGAGAATTTCTGTTTTTGATTGGGATTCATTGAGTTTCCTATGACTGTAAATGGATGTCTTTCAAAGTCTAGTAGAAAAATTTCAACTACTATCTCTTCACATATTACTAACTGTGTTCTAATACTTTTTTTCTGGGGCTTGAATTAAACGTGTTAGAAATTTTTTTTTTTTTGCTTGAAAGCAGGATATTTAGGGAAAAAGTAATAGTTGTTTTCAAATGTTTGAAGTCACATATTGTACAAAATGTCCATAGATTGCCTGGGTCTCTGCTGCTAACAGAAAACCACCATCTCTTCTGCCTTCCTGCACATCCTCATTAGTCCTTCTAGCACAAGCATCAGAGATACTTTTTAAAATAGAAATCATATTTCACAGAACCAAGTGTGCAAGCTTGAAAATTCTAACAAAAATATGGTAATCCTGGTCTTACGTAGGTATTTGGACTTCTGCTTTATAAAATAAACTGGTAGGGTAGGTACAGTAAGGTGGTCAAGTTAGATGAGAGGTTGAAAAAGTCTCTTCACTTTAAAAGTCCCAGGAAACCATAGTGAAGGGAATGCAATAGGATTAAATAGTGTCAGAAAACCACTTTTTAGGAGATTTAGACTTTGTGAAAAATATCACGAGGTTTACTTGGTGTTCAAGAAAATACATGATTTAGAAAAATCTTTTAAGAGTTCTTACAGCTTACCCAAATAAGAGATCTAGTATTTCAGAGAATTAATTGAAGCTAACTGAACAGATAAGGCTTTAAAAGTAAAAACTAAGCAAGAAGGGCTAGGCTGTTAATACTCCCAGAACACCCTTCTCGCTCTGGGAATAACTTCCCCGTGGAATGTCTCCCAGAGTCAGCCGTGTAATTAGGCGATGCTGAGCTGTCACCTCCTGGCTGCTCCATAACGTGGTGACCTTGATCGCAGACCCCACATACGTGGCTGCATGGTCTTATTTTTGTCCCTGATTGCTCTCTTCAGCGAGTCTATTAAAAATACGTGATTCATAAATCCAGCTACTAAAAATTGTGACAGTTACAGTCCCTGCTGTTGATGTTTAACAGGTAGCTTTCCATCTTCTGTATAAAAAGAGAACAAATATTTGCATATAGATGGTGAATACATCCGTTACATCCAGTACTTCTTGTTGTTGTTCACTCGCTGAGCAGGCATCTGTTGAGTCATGACCATGCGCCAGCCACTAAACTGCTTGCGGGGAAGGAAGCAGCCTGGCTCCTGACCTCACTTCCCTCAGCGCTGTGCGGATGTCACCTGCCGGAGCCTCCCTGGCCCTGGCCGCTTCACAGGAACAGCCCTGCCTCTGCCCCCAGCCTTCCGCCTCACGCCACACCCCGTGCGCGCATCCTTCACAGCATTGCCATCTCGCCTCTCACGCTGCTCTGCTGCTTTTTTCTTAATGTTTTCTTGCAGTTAGAATGCAGAGCAGAGACGTTTTTCTTCAAACCTAGAAGTTTCTGGCATGTATACATTTAATTGATAAAATAGACACACGACACAGCCTCTGACTTCAAGAAGCCCCTGGTCTGACGGAGGAGGAAAGTGTAGAATAATTATGTAAGTGTGAAGTAGAGTGTACCCCTGTTACAGGACCACGGCACTGGAAATCATGTCACACCAGGGAAAGGCTCTCAGCTGAGGGCCTCGTTAGGCTGTTAATGGTCAGAGAGAATTTTAGTAACAGAAGGAAGAAAAATAGCACTTGAGGACAGATTCAGAATCGCTAGAGTTATGTGTGCCCAGACTTGGTGGAAGACCTTGGGGTGGGTTAGGGTGACCAATGGAGGGTTGTGCTCAGCCTTGGAGAGAGTGGGTAGACGGAAGTACCATTAGGTAAAGGGTGCTGGGGGAACATACCTCCTCTCCTTAGGGAGTGAATTTAGTGTGTGGTGAGCTGGCATTTCGGATGCCTGGAGAATGTTCCATACCTAGCTGAAACTCTGGGAGGGAGTGGATGGCAGTTGAAAATAACTTTGGAAGTGGTCACTGGATATGTTCTAATTAGGGTCTGATGCATATTGAGACCATACTCAGGGGACATGGGAACATAGGGTAAAGATAGGGCCCTAAAGATGAGACCTAAGAAACGATCAGAGAGAGAAGAATGAGAAAGCAGTCTGAGAATACTTAGTAGAAAGGTATGGGGACCACTAGGAGAGCTGAAGATTTGTTAATTAAGAGGTGATGCTTTAAGCGGGAGGGAGAGCTCATCATTTATAGAGAATCCATTATTTCGGAGACCAGAAGGGTGCTCAACCGCAGCTGGCCAGTGGCCCGTTGGTCACATTGCTGAGAAGTTTTCAGCACAGTGGACAGAAGGGCGAGGGGTGCAGTTACGTTCAGTGGTTGGAACATAATTAAGGCAGAACGGTCCACAAGGACAGGGTGGCATGAGCAGGGACCCTTGGGGTTTTTGTTGGTATCTGAGAAACCCTGCAACAGAAGTAGATGAAGGTAACTGTGAACTACACTTGTAAGAAGTGTGCGAATGAAAGGATAGAAACAAGCTGCGTGGAAGGGTGGAGAACCTTTGTTGAGTTTGAGAAATTTACATTCGGCTGTGAGGCTTGGAAAGAAGACTTAGGCCTTGAGTGACATTTCATGGGAGAGTAAGTCCTGAAGCGGAAGGCCAATTAAATCTGCCCTGAGATACAGGCCAAAGGAAAACACAGCTCAGAGTTTTTAAAAAAATTGACCACAGGAGTGTCTTCATGACCTTCTGGTTAACGACTGTTTGGACTTAGGGCCTGCTCTCAGACTTACAACTTGTCTTTTTTTGGACAGGTCTGTACATCTTGTTTATATGGTACTGTGATTTTTGCTGGATTGTACTGTGCAGTACAGTACTGTAGCTTTAGTTGTTATGCATTACAGTACTGCATTTAAGACTTAAGCAGAGCAAAGTTATTGAGTTTGAGCCTCCTTTCACTGTTCTTGGTTCTAAGTATTGTAATGTTCATACTATATACAGTTCCAACTCATTTAACCACCTAGTCAAGTCAGGAACAGAACTGGGTTGTTAAATGAGGAATGCCCGTGTAGAGCCTCTGAGTTACAGTGAAGAAAGGAAAAAAGGAATCCAAAGACTTAGGCTATCAGAAGGGAACACCAAGTAAAGAACGTTAGTCTGCGGCAGCGAACTTGAGGGAACAGGAATTAAAATAGGAGAGACCTTTCTGAGCAGAGCTTAGTTGAAATTGAAAAACTGTCCTTCAGTGGTGTCACAGTTTCATTCAGCTGCGTTAGTAGGCCAGGACCGAGAACAGAGCCAGCATGTGGTTGGAGCTCTCCATAGTTAGTGCTTTGAAGGGGGTGGGGGGCGGGAATGGAGATGGCCGGTGACTTTAGCTGAAATGCTGACCCATGGGTAATGTTATTACGAAAGAAAGCGATTGCTGAGGGGAGGTTAGTAGTCTTGAAGAACAGAGAGAGGGTACAAGGGAATGGCAGGACTTGATGAATTTGAGGAGCAAATTTAATTGGGTAAGGGATTGAGAGGTGATAAAGTCAGGTGGAAAGATAGTTGCTTGTGATGAGAGTACTGCAACAGAATTTTTTTCTGGGTTTGCTGAGAAAATAAAACCTACAGGTATAACAAGGTTATGAATCTAGTAGGCATGATAAATGGTTTGTGAGATTTCTAAAATATAGGGGACAAAACTACAATGCTGCATAAACTTCAGATACTCAGGAATGCACATCCCACTACTGTTTTGTTTATTGTGGGAGAATCAGTGCCTCACATAGTAATGAGAGCTCAGTAAATGTGTCTTGAATGAAGAACACTCTTCTATAGGTTGGACTAGTTTGTAATGCCAGAAAATTTGATTCACGTCTGACACCTAGTGGCATTATACTTAAACTACTGTCGACTGGAAACTACACCATGAGGGAAATAGTACAGAACAGTTGTAAAATAACTTTATTCCTGAAACTCCAGAATTCTTTGGGGCATTTCAGTTATGGGAATTTTCGAGTGGTAATTTAAATCAGTCATGTAATATTTATCGAGTATTTACTATATGCCAGACATTGTTTTATGTGCTGGAGATTTGCATGTGTGTGACACACACACACACACGCGCGCTCTTGCTTATGTAAATTCAATAAATTTGAGTAAATAGCCAGAGTAGTTTCACTGGGAATGGGTAATTATTTAGAAACTTAATTTGGGGTTGTATTGTGATTTCTTATATGTGAAACCTCTCTAAATTTATTTCGTACCTTCAGTGGCTGTCATTCTGTCACAACACACTGCTTTTCATGTTAAATAGGTATTTTTAGGTAGATGATGAAAGAAAAACTGGGTGTGTTTTCAGTTTATACTAGAAGCCTACGTCATGTGAAATACCACGTGCTCTGGAGAACCTTTTTGTTGAAAACATTCAAAGTTGTCTTCTAGCTTTTAAAATACACAGTACATCATATTATCTGTACCCGCCGACTGCAGTAGCACATCAGAACTTCCTGCTCCTGTTTCACTGTGACTTGTGCCAGCCTTTCCCTGCCTCTCCGTCTCCCTGACTCTTCCCACCCTCCAGCAATCACCTATCTACTTTCAGCTTCTGCAGGACCAACTTCTCCAGATACCACATTTGAGTGAGATCACAAGGCACTTACTTTGTGTCTGGCTTAGTTCACTTAACGCCATGATCTCCAGTTCTATCCATGTTGTTACAGATGACAGGATTTCATTCTTTTTTATGGCTGAAGAGCATTGCCTTATGTGTATTCACCACATTTTCCTTACCCTTCCATCAGTTGTGGTCACTTTGGTGGTTTTTACTTCTCAGTGTAAATAGTGCCACTGTGACGTGAGAGTACGGGTGTCTCTTTGACAGAACTGATTTAATTTTGTTTGGGTAAGGTGATATTTCATTGCAGTTTTGATTTGAATATATCTGATAATTAGTGATGTTGAGCATCGTTCCCTATACGTGTGGGCCTTTTGTATGTTTGCTTTTGAGAAATATCTGTTTAGGTATTCGGCCCATTTTAAAATTGTGTTCCTTTCCTATTGAATTTTTAGAGTTCCTCACAAATCCTGTGTAGTTTGCAGATACTTTCTGTCCTTTTGCAGCCTCTCCCTTCATTCTGGTGAGTTCCTTTGCTGTACATGCACCTGTTAGTGTGTTGTAGTCCCATTTGTCTACTTTGCTTTTGTTTTCTATGCATTTGGTGTCTTGTCCGGGAGAATCCTTGCCCTTTCCAGTGTCCTCAAATGTGTTCCTAAGTTTTTACCGTAAGATGGTAAAGGCTGTAATCCATTTTGAGCTGATTTTTATAATTGGTGAGAGATAGGGTCTAGTTGCATCTTTTGCATGTGGATGTCCAGTTTTCCCCATACCTTTTATTGAGAAAACTGTTCTTTCTCCAGTGCATGTTTTTAGCACTTAGTTTGAAAATCATTTGACTCTCTAGATGCATGGGTTTATTTTTAGGCTCTCAGTTCTGTCATTGCTCTGTTTGTCTGTTTTTATACCAATTCCATATTATGTTGATTATTACCCCTCTGTGTAGTAAATTTTGAAGTCAGGTAGTGTAATGCTTCCTGCTTTGTTCTTTTTGCTCAAAGTAGCTTTGGCTATGTAGGGTTTTTGTGGTTCCATAAAAATTTTAGGATTGTTTTTTCTAGTTCTGTAAAGAATGTCATTGCATTTTGATAGAAGTTGCATTGACTCTGTAGCTTGCATTAGATAGTTTGGACATTTTAAACAATATTCTTTGGACATGTGAACATGAAATACTTGTGTGTGTGTGTGCGCGCGTGCGTGCGCATTTCAGCAGTGACTTATAATTTTTGTTGCAGAGATTTGTAACCTCTGCTTAAATTTGTACCTGAGCATTTTATTTTATGCAGCTATCACAAATAGAATTTCCTTCTTAATTTCTATTCCAGAATATCTGCTATTGGAATACAGTAATACTACTGATTTTTATATGTTGGTGTTATATCTGACAGCTTTTCTGAATTTAATAGTTCTAACAGTTTTGGTAGTCAAGGGGGTTTTCTACATATAGGGCCACGTCATCTGCAGACAGTGACAATTTGACCTTGTCTTTTCCAATTTAGATGTCTTCTGTTTCTTTCTCTTGCTTGATTGCTGGCTGGGACCTCCAGTGCTATGTTGAATAATAGTGATGAAACGTGGGCATCTATGTCTTGTTCCAGATCTTAGAAAACTTTCAGTTTTTCCACCTTCAGTATAGTGTTAGTCGGACTGGGGATTTAGCTCAGTGGTGCCGTGTCTGCCTGGCAAGCGCAAGGTCCGGAGTTTGATCCCCAGTACCAAAAAAAAAAAAAAATCCCAGTATAGTGTTAGCTGCTGTCTTCCTAGATGGCTTTTGTTATGTTGAGGTACATTCCTCCTATACCTGATTTGCTTCTTATTATGAAGGGGTGTTGAATTTTATCAAACGCCTCTTCTGAATATATTGGGGTGATCATAGGGCTTTGTTCCTCATTCTCTTGGTGTGGTAGGTATGTCCTGGTTATTCATAGCTGAGCCATCCTTGTTGTCTTGCATCTGTGGGGTGAATCCCACTTGATGATGTAAATAATATGCTGTTGGATGTGATTTGCCAGTTTTGTTTTATTTTGCTTCAAGATTTTTGCATCTGAGTTCATCAAAGATACTGGCCTGTAGTTTCCTTTTTGTTGTTGCTGTGTCTAGTTTTAGTGGGCAATATTGACATGGTAGAATGTGTTTGGAAGAATTGCTTCCTCTTAAATTTTCTGGAGTAATTTGAAAAGAATTGGTGTTATTTTTCCTTTAAATGCTTATAGAACTCGGCAGTGAAGCCATGTCCCCACCACCACACACACACACCAATGATGGCAAATGTACTTAAGGCCTTTACACCACTCTTTTTCTGTTATCTCCCTCCAGAAGTAACCACCAGGCTGAGTTTGGTGTTGCTTATTCCTTCTCACTTATGTGGCTCAGTAGATGCATACTAATTCTTAATTTCTTCAATAAATTCTTCTACATACTCTGTCTACATGGCTTCTGCATGTGTTAAATTTATTCTCCATCAAAGAGAAGATTTTTTTTAACCATTCAGATTTAATTTTAATATCTGTTTCAGCTAACATTCTGAATTTGAGTTTTTGCAGTGCTGGGGATGGATGAGTCCTTGCTCATGGTGAGGCAAGCCACTGAGTTGCACCCCCAACCCCACTTTTTTTTAAATCTGGAAAAATAGGTATCAATTTAAATAAGCTATTTGATTTTCCTTAAATAATGTTTAATGCTTTCATATTCCATTAGATGAGATATGTCTTTAGCTTTCTACCTTTGTGGAGGGCACACTTTCTTCACATCTCATTTTTATATTGAAGTACTTTTCACTTTATCCACCTTTTTAAATGTAGAAATAAAGGTTTTTAAAAAAACAACAAAGAAAGAATACTTTTTTTAAAAAAAAACTCACTAAATAGGCAGAAATGATTTATTTATTTAGTTCTATTTATTTAGTTTAGTTTTTGTTGTTGTTGTTGTTGTTTTTTTTTTTTTTTTTTGAAACTCAGAAGAACAAAACCTGATAGCTATTATTTTCAGTCTGTTAAAGAAGTACTATTTTGGGCCGAGGATTTACCTCAGTGGTTCTGACGCCTGCCTTGCAAGCACAAGGTCCCAAGTTCAATGCCCGGTACCAAAAAAAAAAAAAGTGCTCCATTTGTCTGTCGATCTTCATTTCACAGTCCTTTTGTAACTGGCATAGTTCAAACTTCATTCTTTGTAAAGTAAATCTATTTACTTTAGTCTGTTCACTTTGTATACTTTAAATTTACAAATAATTTACATGTTGCAAGTGACTTCAGCATCTAGCATTTTCCAAAGAAAAAGTCATTAGATTAGAGGTTTAAATCATCCTTCTGGGTTAAGTCTTAACAGTGGACTAGAGATATAGCATTCTGGTTTTAAACACCAGTCTCTTAGAAGGTATGTAGTTCATTTTAGAGGCACTGGTAACTTTTTTTAGCACAGTCTCTTTTACCATTCTACCTTCTTTTGTGTTCTTTTTCCTTTGGCTAATATTTGCCAGCTTCCTCATAACAGAAATATCCTATTAGCCACTGTTTATTGATTACTGGCAGGGTGACAGGTTCTATATTACCTAGCCTAACTCATCCCTGATCTGTATATAAAGCTTCAGAAGGTTTATAATCAGGCCAACATAATAATATATAATATTATTAAATACCTGCTTGTACTAGGCATTAGCACTTTAATGGATTGTTTCTCTTAATTGTTAGAACAACCTTGCTGGGGGAATGATTATCATCATCCCCATTTTTCAGTTGAGTAAAGTGGGGTATTTATAAATAATTTATGTAAGATCATTTGGGTGTAGACATGTTAGATAAAATAAAGAATGCCAATTTAAATTTGAATTTCAAATCAATGAATAATAATCTTTAGTTTAAATAAGTATCAAATATTGCAAAATCTGTTAGCCTTACTTGAAAAATAAATGGTAGAGCCGGATTTTAAACCATACAACGTTGTCACAGGGCCCAACGTCTTAACTATGGAATTATATTGGACACAGAATAAAACTCTCCAGGACATTCAAGATTTGGATGGTAGCTACTACTTATATGCTGTTAATTGTTGTACTCAAGTTATTTTCCCCAACTAATTTTGCTACTACAATGTAGAATTACGTGCATTCTCTTTGTTTTGTAATGTAATATTCAGGTAAATCCATACATACATTTTCTTTCCTCTTGTTTAAATCTGATTGTTTTAGCCTTTTTCATCCATGTAAGATTATTGTGTTTTTTCCTCAGCTTTCTGCAAAAACAGAAAGATTTAATTACATGTATGTGCTAAAAAGATGCATTTCCTTTCCTGTATTTAGATAATATCAGGGGAATGACACTTAAATAAGATATTTAAACAGATCTTTGAAACATGTTATATATGTTTTTAAAAACTGAGAAATTATGAAGCATAGGAGTGGAATTAAAAGAGGCTTTTACTAGGGATTGCCAGGAAAGCTGTCTTTATCTGCTAAGTAACCATATATGAAAGTAAGGGAGTCATTTCCTGTTGAATTATATCACAAGTTAGATTGGGCTGTTAGTTTTGCATACAGCATCCAAAAATTTACTTTCAAAAAGTAAAAACCCAGGAGAATGAATGATACCTATTTTAAGTTTGATACTTTTGATTTCTAGTTTGAGCAGAATTACAGACCAGGTAAATTAAAAAGACATTTAAAATTAACAAGCCAAGTGTTTAAGGCTTAGAGTCAAGGAGTGTGGAAATTGAAGAGAAGTGTGTGTTCCTTAGTGAAACCAGCTTACGTTCAGAGGGTGCTTATGAGGCAGTTTTACGTAGCGGGAATTAAATAATATTGGGGTAGAATTTGGGAGAAAGTCCAGAACAGAAAGTGAATGAGGATCAAAGTATGAGTCTCGGCAGCTGTGATGGTGCTTACTGTAGGATTGGCCTCTCTTTTAATCTGTTCCATCTTCATATGTTTTCAGGCATAGTGTATTGACAGATTTGTCAATGGCAAAATATCTCTGACTTTACAACGGCAGTCATTGCAAAATTAGTATTTCCTTTATAGAAATTAGCACCAAATTATTTTGGAGCGCCTCTATTCTGTGTAAGTGAACTTTTCAGAATTTTCAAAAGTCACTCCATTGCTACTCAGCCAACTTTTTATTATTTTCTAGAATTCATGAATGGTCATTTACATTTTGTATTTTTAAATATAAGTCTAGTATAATCGCCTTTGAGAAACACTGGAGTAGAAGATATCAATGTTTCATATTATTTAAATCTTTCCATACAAGCAGTGTTTTAATTCAGCAAAAATGAGTGAATCCTGAATTCTTCAGCCAAGAAGATTTTCTTTAATGTTAACTCTTGTAAATTTGGGGTCGGCTACGGAGGGACCGAGACTTTGACCAACTTGATTGGAATTCAGTTTGCATTTGAGTGACTTCAATTGAAAAGAAACTCTTTTCCTTTTAAACTATAGTCATGTGTTGCTCGATGGCAGTGTATTCTGCAAAATGCATTGTCAGGCAGCCTTGTCCTTGTGTGAATGCCGTGTTGTATACCTACCCAGACTGAGACAGCATGGCCTGCTACCTAGGCTGTCGCCACCGTTGTGTTTGGTGTGCGCTGCCCACAGTGCCATTATGTGGCTCATGACTGTAATTGTAAACGGATTACTTCCAATTGGTTCTGAAATGGCTTGTAATGCCATATTTGAATTATGTCCTAGGCTCAAATTCCTACTCTGCTTGTTGCAAGTTGCTTAGTCTCTGTTTCTTCTTTAGTCAGTTGAAAATTTTAGGATCATAACACCCACCTTGAAGGCTTGTGTGAATTATCACCATGAATTTATTTAATGGCTGCTTACAGAATGCCTGATTGATGCCCAGCACTGTGGATATTAGTGAGCATGATAAACTTCCTGTTTTTCAGTTAGTGGGAGAGACATATGGCGCCTGTAAGAAAATAAAAAGATAATTTCAGGCACCAAGTCATAAGTTCTGTGAAGAAAAAGCCTGGCACATACACAGAATTTAAAATGGCAGAGCAAGGAATTGAATCCATGTCTCCTTGCTTCTGAAACAATTTCTGCTATATTCTATGGCTGAAGTAGTTGAGTTATCCATTTGTTGCTTTAGAAGATCCTTTCAAAGAAAATAGCTCAGTATGTAAGGGGGCTGCTGGTAGGCATTCCATTAAGAAACTTATTTTGAGCCACCTTTTGTATATACCATTATTAAAAACTTGGTTTTTTTCCACAATCATTATGAGTATTTTATATTTGATACTCATTATTACTGCACATCTGTGTGTGTCTCATCTTCTCAGTTATATTCTTCTCTAGTTGTGTGGGATACGTCTTCTACTTCAGGGGTTCTCAAACTCGAGTGTACATCACAGCCACCTCAGAGGGTCTAATTTGGGGGGTCTGGGGCAGGGTCCACAGTTTGCATCCCTAACACATTCCCACGTGATACTGATGCAACTACTCCGGGGACCACACGTAGAGAACCACTAACCACCTTTTGTCCCCATGCGGTACTTACGATACTTTGTCATTTAGCCAAAATGTTCTCTCTCCTGTGAATCTTCCCTTGCCTTCTATTGTATTTACTCAAACTGTTATTCCCAAGGTTTAGTGTGTATTAGGATCACCTGGGAAACCTATTAATAAAGAACATTTCTATTTGGACTCCAGAACATTCATTTTTAGCAAACACCCTAGATGTTAATGCCAATAGATGATCCATGGACAGCAGCTTGTGAAAAACGGACTGTGTTACAGTTGGTCATGTTCTCCTCATTGCCATGAATGTAGTTCATATTTGCATCTGATTGCTTTTTGTGTTTCATTTATTTGTCTTCCTTCTGCCAGCATCCCTGAAAGGGAAGAGATACATCTTGGTAACTGTTGCATCTGAGTGCTTAGCACACTACGTCACCTAGGTAACGAGCTTTGCCACTGCTAGCTAAGTCACCTCAGAGGATTTACTCGCTCTCTGAGCCTCAGTTTCCTTGGGTGCAGTGGTGGTAGCAATGCTTATTGCCATTTAAATCAGCAGCTCCAAGGCATGTATAGTATATATATAGTAACTGATACACGGAACATACTCAGTTTTGTGGTTGCTGTTGTATGATGGAAGAAACTCCAGTAGTATGAATTTAGCATCCATTTCAGTATATGTGATCAATACTCCAACGATATCTGTTATGTATTTTAATAAAATATTGTGAAGTAAAATCATGCCTTGGGCTTCTTTTTCTCCCATAGGAAAACAGAGAAACCGCTTGGAGCCAATGGACACCATATTTGTTAAACAAGTTAAAGAAGGAGGACCTGCCTTTGAAGCCGGACTGTGCACAGGTGCTGATAATCTTTAAACAGTGCCTTTTCATTTTCTTTGCTTCTTCCTTCTTATACAGTGTATTCCATACTTTTTCCTTTCTACCCTTCTGTATATTTGTCCCTTTTTCTTCACATCTGTTAGTACTGTTTTTGAGACCTAATTATATTTCTTGATACACAAATGAATGGGGTTGAACAGAAATAATAAAAATTATAAATCATGAGCACTTTCAGATAACAGATGTGGAAACACTTTTGAGAAGTTATTTTTCATACACTAAATTTTTTACAAAGGATTACAAAATGGCAGACTGATGAGTATTTGATATGATTGAAATACTCTTGGATTTCCAAGTTCTAGAAGTGTTTGATCAGCCAAGTGCAGATTGATTTGCTGCATAGAGTGCCTTAGGTTTCCAGTGTAACTGGATGCGGTGGTTGATTGGTAGTATCACTGTGTATTGCTTACTTTAATTATCTTTTTCAGCATATATAAAATAAACCTAATTTTAATATCATTGTTCTGTGTGCATATTAATGTACATGTGGGAGGCTGTTAAATAGAATGTATCAGTTTTGATAATCTAGATGTTGCAAAGTTGAGATGAAGTAGGGATGCTGTAAACACATAAAAATTGTATTTTTTTTCTATTTTCCTCTGTCCTTTCTCTCGTTGGTCCCTTTTCTCTGTCTTTTCCTTTTGATTCCTGAGTTTTTCTGAATAATTCAATGTATTTTTCCCCAATGTATTAATATGTATAAAGACCAAAACATGTATTTTTTAGTTTCATATTACAGACTAGTCAATAAACCAAATATGTAGATTGGAAGAATACTACAAGAAAATAAGGTGGACTGAAAGTAGATGACTTGGATGAAATAAAAACAATACTTTAAATCTGTTGAATAATATTCTCTATCAGAAATGACAAGGAAAATGGAGAAGGAGCTAGTAGTATTGTAATTCAGAAAACAACTAATAGGGCTATAAACGGTGTAGTTGTGGTCACTTGGTGACTACCTTTTCAAGTTTATAAATTCATCAATGTCTAGAACTCTTAGAACATGCTGATGTTTCATAAGAAGCTGGTTATGTTAAAATTTAGATTCCCCCTTTAAAAGGTACTTTTAAAAATTAATGAGAAAGCATCATTACAAATTAGGGGCATTCTCGGGGTTGGGAATGTGCTCAGCTGTACAGCACTTGGCAGGCACGTGTGAAGCTCTGGGTCTCATCTCCAGCACTGCACAAAATAAAGGCGTTCTCAAAAAGAAATTTCAAAAAGGATTCAAAGGTGACTTTCTTTAGGACTTCCTCATGGTGTGTATGGTTTTTTTTGTTGTTTTTTTTTTGCTCCTCTTTGAAGGTGATCGGATCATTAAAGTCAACGGAGAAAGTGTCATTGGAAAGACCTATTCCCAAGTAATTGCTCTAATCCAGAACAGGTAAGGCTCTTGAAACACAGTGAATTTTGGCCAGACCCAGGCTTTATAAATCAATAGAGCAAGTAGATGGTATGTACTGTTGTACCCTTGTAAAGAATTGAGGTGTCACGGATGTGGAACTGTATTATTTTGCAGCAGCATTTGAGACTTGCCAAAAACTGTCTGCCTAAGGACAGCTGAGCTGATGGTTTTGCTTTGGCACATGTGTCAGATTTGTGAGTAAAATACCTCAGAGTCAGAGAGGTACACATTTTACACTTACTGTAAGTTTTACCTACTTTTGTTTAAAGTGGCAAATACATAATGTTTAAAACAAATGTAAACCTAGTTTAAAACCTCTCTAGGTACATTACTTTTAATGTATCTTGCTGAATATTCTTACTGAATAAGCTTTCTGTCATAAATTCATTCGTTTTAACCAACTTAACAGGATATTTCTTTTTAATTCTTGGCCTGCAATTTGTAGAATAATAGAATTTTGAATTCTAAAGATAAATACATATTTATGGAATGACTGTAGGGCCTTAAAGATAATTTAGTCTGTGTCTCTTTCACATACACACCTTAGAGAATTTTAAATAACGAATAAAGAAATTAAATCCAAAGGGGTTATCATACTGGATTTTTGTCGAGAATAGGCAAGGAATCTGGGTCTGATTTTCGGATCAGAACTGTTCTAAGATAATTCTTCCCAGACCAAAATACCATGACTTTGGTGTTAGCTAATGTTTTCTGTTAGATTCACTCACCTTCTTATAATTCATGAAAGTCTTCATTCTCTAAAGATATTTATCATGCTCTTTAGGGCAAATCTAATAATTGATCTCAAAGTATTCTTTGTAGTGTTTTAATATTTAATACAATTTTTAGAGAAAAATAACTTTTTTCTTCTTTCGAGAGATCTACCAACATGTTAGTTTCTTAACAATAACTGAAATCTTCATAAATACACCAATGTGTTCTGTCAGCCTATAACTTAAGGATTTTTTGTGTTTGTTAGTATATCTTCTTTTAAAATATTCTAAGTAACTACAGCTTGATCTTTGTTTTCTTCAAGATCTACATAACCTTTCTGTTACTGGTGTAGATCTTTCAGAGTAAATAACACTTTGGAATAACTGTCTTAATTTTCAGTTTTCAGCCAATAAAAGCAGTTTGAAAATTAGAGAAATGCTGTTTTTTTCATGATCTTATTTTCTATTAAAAATTGTGTTCTCCACCTCACCTCGTGGCTTTGTCCCATAAAACACCTTGGAGAAGTTCGGTGAGCAGGCAACCCACTTTCCGGTCCCCCTTCTGTCTCTTAGAGAGAAGCTATCTTTCTCTCAATAAATTTTTCCTACTCTTTAAAAGAAAAAATTGTGTTCCTGTTGTCTGCAGTTGGTAGAAGTGGGTAATGTGGCGGTATTTGAGATTCTGCAGTGCACTAATGTAAAAATGTATTCTTGCAGAAGAATTTTTCTGAGCCATCAGTATGCATTTTCAGACAACTTTTCTGAAATACAGATGCCCCTAATTTCACTAGTTATATTTATTTGATCCTGTTATTTTCGTGGATTTGCCATTCTCTTAGCATTTATGAACCTAAAATATTCAAATCTGCCAAGGAGAAACACTGGGAAATTATTAGATTTTAGATTTTTGGCTGTTTGCTTAATTGTTGATTTATATTGGAGGAAAAATCCGATACTGTTAAAAGAGCTGTTGGCACACTTGGTGGATGGAACATCACTACCCTTGCTATATCTAAATGTAATTCTAGATCTCAGGATTCAGTATAATGTCTCTCTTACCTTTTGTTTTTGAGGCAAGCGCTTTTATCCCTGAGCTGTGCCCCACCCCACTTTGACCTTTTAAACCAGAGACCTCTCCACTATGTTTAACAATGTTTATAACATGAAAATGAAATAAGACTTTGAGGTGTTCCTGAAAGGCTCTAGAATTAAATCATAGGGCTGAAAACAAATAGTTGAGATGATATTGTCATAGTTGTTAAAAATAAATTATTTCGCCTGGGGATTTAGCTCAGTGGTACCACTGCCTGCCTCGAAAACGAAAGGTCCTGAGTTCCATCCCCGGTACCAAAAAAACAGACTTGACTGATTATAAATAGCACAAATATGTGGCAGGGTGCTCTCTTGTACATTATTGACTTACCTGTATAAAAGTTATATATTTTTTGTTCTAATGATTTGGTCATGAAAATTAAACTTTTTAAAATCCAAAATTAAATTATTGTAAAATATTTCCAAGTGAATAACTTTTCCTATAAGTCTTTATGACATGCCCTAAAGCAGTGTAATATATTTAATTTCAGTGGTACAACATTGGAACTTAGTGTGATGCCAAAAGATGAAGACATTCTCCAAGTGGTAAGTTTTGAGTATGAATTGCTTTATAGCCATGGATGTTAATAAAGTAGCTTTGAGATAGAAAGTAGATTGCATCAAAAATGATTCTAGAAAGAACACCTTTCTGGTTGTAGAGAAATCTAGAATTTTCTCTACATTTACAAAACAATAAGATCATTGTCATTTGTGTGGAATTAAGTGACCTGAGAATATTTTATTGATTCCACAATGAAGCGCTGTTTACCTATAGGATGAAATTCCTAAAAAGCTTGACCCAGTGTTGCATTGTAGGTAGTCATTTAACCAAAAACTAAAGCTCAGAGAGCAACTACATAACACTAAGGAGGAGAATCTTTCTCTCTTTTTTTTAAAGCATGAGGATATGAAAGCCATTCCTAATTTTTGGATCAATATTACTGTTTTAAATTAGCCGAGCAGTATTATTAACACTTATAAATTCCTTCCATTAGAAGTAGTGTTCACAATGAATGGAATCTACAACTTGAGAAGAAAATATGTTAGAAGAAATGAAGCTACATAGGTGAAAAATAGCATGTAGTCTAAAACGTTTTTCTGATATTTTTAGAAATTTAATGGAATACTTTACTAAGCTTAAATATTGCTGGAGGAAGAAAGATTAAAAAGATGATAAAACATAAACTTAGCCATGACTCACATTTTAATACACTATATCTGTGTGTGTGATGTATGCACTGTTCTGTAAAAGACATTAGGGTGTTGCTACTTCTTGTCTGCATAAAACTTTTCACTGGGATATCTACAGGTGCCATTTTTTAGAGCTAATATAAAACACAGAGAGAACCTGGGATTTTAGAAACCATATGTAGAAATGCTATCTCTAGCACAGATAGAGCTAAAATGTCCTGTAAGGGGCCTTTAGAAAAGTACTTAAACTGATCTAAATTTGTTGCTCAAATGATAGGCTTTTAAAGATGTATTTCTCCCTGTGAGGTTGAATATCCATTGGGAAGAAAAGTTCAGTAACAAGAACATTTTTCACAGCCACTGTGAAAATCATTTACCCGTGGAAAAGCCACAGTAGTTTTTGTATGTCTGCCTGGGCCGCAGCAGGATTGCGAGCATATGGGGTTATTGTTTCCTAAAGTGATGCATGAACCAAAATTGTTCTAGAAGTACTCAGCTCATTTTGGCGAGATGGCATAGAAAGTTCAATTTGGTTTAAAACCCACAGAAAGATAAGTAAAAAATAAGTAATTTATTATATCTTAAAACTAGTGTTTGTAATACTTGTGGGCTTGGCAGCCACATTTTTAAGACAACGTATTTTTTCAATTAACAGTGTAAACTGTTACATTCTGGTCACTAGCAGTATGCTACGGAAGTATTTTAGACTGATATCTCAGAACAAAAAGCACTTGTTTTATTTTCAAAAAGGTTTTGTTTGCCTATCAAATGTTGTCTGTGCATGAATGAAACACCCTTCCCCCATCCAGCCACCTTGGCAAAGACGGTGACTGACTGAGTCTGTTGAGAATGCTGTCATAAAACACCTTGGGCTGGCTGGCTTATAAACAGCACATACTTTCTCCTCCTAGCTCCAGAGGCTAGGAAGTCAAGATGTAGGCTCAGGCCGCTCCAGTGTGTAGTGGGTTGGTCTCCTCGGGGGTGCTGCCTCTCCGTGCGTCTTCAGCTGGTGGAGAGGCCGAGGTGGCGGAGTGGGGCCTCTTTCCTAAAAGCAGGAACCTGCGTGATGACTGCATCCCTGTGACCGCCAGTCTCATCTCCTCACACCTCACGTTGGTGATGAAGTTTGCACTGTGAATTTAGGAGCGTACAAAACCACCACTGCTTTGTCTCTCTTTGCATGAAATAGTGATGGGAAAGCTAGATTTAGGCATTTTTCTCAGTGCACAACACAACATATTTTGTAAAGCATTGGGCTCAGTGGATTCAAAAATCACATTTTAAGTTAAGCAGTTCTGATAATTCTGCTGACCTTGGGCATGTCCCACAGGTCTGAGACGAAAGGCTGCACTCCAAACCACAAGGTGGTATGATTTGGGGAGGTGTAAACTTAGGGTAACAACTCACACTGCTAGTTAGTAACAGAGCTGTCACTTTATTTTTGTTTGTTACTTTGTTTTTTATGGTGCTGGGAATTGAACCCATGACTTGTGCACTGAGTCACATCGCTAGCCCTTCTTTTTATTTTTGTGTTGAGACAGGGTCTGGGCTCAACTTGCGGTCCTCCTGCCTCAGCCCTAACTCAGCCTTTCTAGGCTTTGAGTCCAGGGCTCTTTTTGCCACTCCCTGAACATGTGATATAAATTGAAAAAGATAATTTAATCAGAGGTTTTCTTTAAACTTATTAGGGTTACTTTTAAAATAATCACTTCTTATGTCTCATGATCAGCATAATATTCCATTTGAAGTTGTGTACGTTTGTCATATGTGGATCAAAGTTCTGCCTAAAGTATGGAGGGAAGCAAGGAAAAAAGTAGGAACTTTGGAAGTTGCTTTCATATTTTGCTATTAGGAGCAGTTACTTTGTTCTTTTGTAATAAATTTTTTTTTTTTTTTGGGGGTACCGGGGTCAAACTCTGGTCTGCAAAACCACTGAGCTAAATCCCCGGCCCCAATAAATCTATTTTTAAGCATAAGAATGTTACATGCTTATTGAAAAATTTTCAAATATTGTAGAAAGGTATAAAAGAGCTGAGGGTGTGGTTCAGGGATAGAGCCCTTGTCTGGCATTCTCCTGCCCTGGCCTCAAACCCCAGCAATAGTTAATTATTAGTTAAAGTTAAGAAGGGTGTTAAGTCCGTCTCCACCCACATTACCCCCTCTCACCTCACCGTCAAGCCGGTCAGTTGTCTGTCTCTGCCCAGACAACTACAGAGCTACTCTGATTCTCATGGTAATGGCCATAAACCGACAGTCGACCTGTTAAGATGAGCGGGGCCTAGATTGCAGTCTCACTGGCCTCTTTATTCTGTGGGGCATTTTGTTTTGCTATTTTTTTTCCCTTGTTTTTACCACTTAATAGTATCATAGGCATGGTAATAGTGATTTTGATGTGACCACTTAAAAATGAATGAAATGATTATTTTAGGATTATGTAGTAACTGTTAGGCCTGATACCTATACTCAAAACTAGACTGTTAATACTAAATGTTATTTAATAGGCTCCTCACAATTTAATTCCAAATGAAGAATCTTGGGGCTCACCTTTCTTATTCCTCCCCCCTTCTTTTTTAAAGAGTTTTGGGCTGTAGTAGGCACAGTAGAGTTGTTACTATCCTATTTTAGGGATGACTTCAATTTTAAAATACGAGTGTTAAACCCACTGTAGGAAAACATACATACAAAAGAATGTAGAGTAGTGTAAACAGGGCTAAGTGAAAAAAATTGGGTTTTTTTTCCTTGTTCTGTTTTGGAAAAAACTTAACTATTATCTGTCTATGTCCATCAATGACTTGCATATATTGTGTAATGTCCATTTGGACTTAAACAAAACCAAAAACAAAGTTATTACTAGGTGAATATACAGTTCTTAATGACATTAGTTTAAAAAATTTCTAGGTCACATTATTCCATAATAATTTTGACATCAGTGTTTAAGAATGTAAATTGACATCATTATTTAAGAATGTACTGACTTTGTTTAAATGATATTTTGTGCCATTTAATTGGTGCCCACTGACAATTCAAAGACCTCCAGTGGGCAGCAGTTAAAACATCAACATATCAGACCACAGTGACTCAGTGCAAGAGTTGGTGTAACCAGGCACACGGGAGAAAGCCCAGCACAGTCACAGCGGTGAGCAGGTTATAGATTTCCATTCTGCCCCCAAATAGAAAACATCACTGCACTTGTGAACCCATCACATGTGACCCCTTCCGGATGGCCCAGCACACCAACCTCTGCTGATAGCTTCCTCCTCAAAGGAGTCTAAAGCATTCTGAAGTAGGAGTTGGTTTTCCAGGGGAATGCTTATTGGTATCATGGGAGAAGAAAAGTCCTTAAAATGCTTATTGTCTACTCCTAATTTACTTCCTGAATATTGTTTGGGAGCTGATTTGTGTCTTGTGCCATCTTTCTTAGAATAGCCATACATGTTCCAGAACTCTTTTTAGGTATGTCTTTGACCTACCAGTGAATACCTTCTAAACCACAGTGACCTTGTGGGCACTTGTATTCCATGGATGCAGTTTAGAAAGATTTTGGTTCTTAAATTTTATGAGAATGAAGAGCCTTTATTTAAGGTAAATAGAAATTAAGAGATAAATGAGCAAGACTGTTGAGTGCTCGTGAACTAGACTTTGTTACGGAGTCAGTACTGCTCTTGGGTGGACCCAGGCTTTAGTGTCTCGGCCAGACCCGCTTACCTAAGACAATCATCCTGTGTGTGAGATGTTCTGCTCAGCTGTTGTCGGTGCCTGGTCTGTGTGCATGAACTTGACGGCGTCTTGTCATAATTTACCTAAAACGGAGGCCCCATAACTGCAGGTTATTTAAGGTTGCCACGTGGGAATCTTGGCCTATCTGATATAAAATTATTTAATAGTTTGAGTTATATATTTCTGCTACTAACAGATAATACTCCCCCCTTAATTTCCACAGAGGAGTTATCTTTAAGTTACTAGTTCTATACAGCATTTCCCAGGCACCTACTCTGATGATGCTGGAGGGAGGACAGTGCTCCCTGAGAGCTGTTTGTCCTCTGAGTTTCACAGCTGTGCCACTGTCACGGGAGTTTTGAGGTGTCAGGGGCTTCCCAGCTTCCCGTGCATCACTGGCTGCAGGGAGGGCCCTGCCCTCTTGAGTGGTGTGTAAGGAGATGTCACAAGCCTGCTGCAGAAAACGCTGCACTGAACAAACACTGCAGGATGCCTCTTCCATGTTCCCTGTCACAGAAAAGCAGTCGTGTGGATATAATCAGCATGAGAAAGATAGGCTGGCTGTGTCCGTGCACATCCCGAGATGCGAGTGCTCATTTGTATTGACCGTGTTTATGCTGTAAAAATATTATGATATGCATGTTTTCTCTATTTACTTAGCTGTAATTTCTCACTGCATTCCAGTCTATATTCTATAGTATTCATTGCTCTGGAAGTAATATTTTTATGAATACTTAGTAGTTGTTTCATAAATCAGTAAAGCAGTAAGCAGTACAAAAGGTGCAGTGTTGAAAGATCTTAATTTTTTCGAGAGAAATGTATTTAACAAGACAGTCTCTTTCCCCCAGATTATAGTGTAAAGGTGGCTGCAGTCAGCTGACAGCATGTGGTTATGCTCTGATTTACCAGGGAAGGAGGAGGTTGCACTATTTTAAATGCATAATAGCATTCGTTTCGTCATTTGGAAGCAGGGATGGGAGAAGCTCAG
The DNA here is from genome assembly GCF_000247695.1 of Heterocephalus glaber. The sequence goes on from NW_004624796.1 coordinate 4,284,236, forward strand.
GGGAAATGAGAGACAACAATGTTGCTGCTGTGGAAGGGAAGCTTTGTAGCACATTACCAGACAGCAGTCCTTATTGAAGAAAATATCTGTCAGGGATGCGTGTCACCAGATGTATTTTGCCTGCAAGAGTGGTAGACAAATCAAATAAGAACCAGAAAAAAGCCTGAGAAAAAGATCCTCAGAAGGATACTGAAGTTATTCTTTATGCTTCACTGCCCTTTACCTCTCTTGGTACCTTCCAGAGAATTCAGTATAGATGTATTTTTAGCTTGCCGTTTCCAGCATCAATGTGACAACATGATTCTGTCTTTATATCAGTAAGCAGCTTCTACTATGTTTTCCTATTCTCTGCTAGCTACAGTTTACCAAGGATGTCACAGCACTGGTAAGAAACGCACAGTAGCCATTTCTTTGCTTCTTAAGTCATGTTTTATAGATGTTTGCAATAAGCCAATCTATTAAAACTGTAAGTTTGCTTACAGAAATTCCTCCATAGCCTTAATCTTACTAATTTGCAAAAAAGTGTTTGTGATGTGTGTTTTTCCTTTCTTTTCTGTCTTTGTTTTCTTTTGTGTCCTGTACATAACTGGTGTTTAAAGCATAATATTTATCTGCATCAGTATATTTTAAAGTATCTCTCCCTTTCCCTGGTACTTTGCTGTTATGTTTGTGGCTGCACTTGAGCTTTGCAAGCTGTTTCACGCAAAGACAGGATATGAGGATAGTCTTGAGTTAAGCTGCTTTGATTAGGGAAGATTTGTCACCACACTTACCTGCCTGAGCTGCTGAATGTAGTTCTGTGTTGCACTGATGAGCTCTGTTGTGTAGTCATGGTAGTTAATTTCAGTGCTTAAATTTTTAAAAGATATTTCTAGATAATTTTATAAGTACTTGATAAATAATTTGAGCTGCATGCCTGTCTGTTAGTAATATAGAAATGTCTTCTTAAAATAAGTAAAAGACCAAATAAATTCATATAGTTTTGCATTAGCTTAAAATATAATGATATACAGAAAAAGGCATTACCTTTTTCATGTTTGTGCTTCTTATGGATGTGCTTTATTAAGCATGCATATTCTCTTAAATTTTAAATATCAAAATATTTAGCATGGCTGTTGAAGGGCTTAATTTATCAAAATGGATTATTAGTAAGGATTCAGTAGTTAATTGGCAAGACACCTCAGGAAATTATATTTATGGTAGTAGTGGTGGTTAAAATGAAAATTATTTGGCTAAGATTTTTAATATTTTTACCTTCTCTCTGGCAAAAGATAAGAATATTCTCTTGCTGGGATTTATTGGGTAGCCATTTAACCTGTCAATCACTGGAAAAAATTATAAAGATCCAATAGGGAGAATTTTAGAAGCAACATGGATTTATCTATTTTGTTGGGGGAAATTTGATGTATCTCACATCTTTTGAGAAAATAAGTGATTGTAATTTGTATTTGTTGCAAATTTTATAATTTATTCATCTTTCGAGAGACTCTCCTAGATTTGTGAAGTTGGTACATTATATTTGCATGCCTGCTATAGTGAGTGTCATTCAAGAACAAGGCAAGGCGTAGTAAGGTAGTGACCTGAAGACCTGGAAATTATTGTTCTTTTTATGAATTTGGAGTGACATTTTTCTCATTTCCATACAGGCATATTCTCAAGATGCCTATCTGAAAGGCAACGAAGCCTACAGTGGCAATGCCCAGAATATACCTGAGCCTCCACCAATTTGCTATCCCTGGCTGCCACCTGCCCCTTCAGCCATGGCACAACCAGCTGAAGTATCTCCTCCAGACTCATCCTTGAATAAACAACAAACCACTACACCGGTCCTGACACAGCCTGGCAGGGCCTACAGAATGGAAATACAAGTGCCTCCATCACCAACAGATGTTGCAAAATCAAACACAGCAGTGTGTGTTTGCAATGAAAATCTAAGAACTGTCATTTTGCCTTCTGAGAAGGCTGTAGACTTGTTACCCAATAGAAACAACCATGCAGGTCCTTCACATAGAACTGAAGAGGTGAGGTATGGTATAAGTGAGCAGACCTCTTTAAAAGCAGTGTCAAGAACCATATCACCATCGTCAGTTTCTACTGCCCATGTAGTTCATCAGACTGCAGGCTCCAGGTCATTAGAACCTTCTGGAATTCTGCTGAAGTCTGCAAATTACAGTGGACATTCGGAAGGGATCCCAAGCAGTAGATCGCAAGCTGTGGATTCTCCTTCTGTATCTGTTAATCACTGTTCCCCCAGTTCCCATCAGCACATAGACTGGAAAAACTATAAAACTTACAAGGAGTATATTGATAACAGGCGCCTGCATATGGGCTGTCGGACAATTCAAGAAAGGTTGCACAGTTTAAGAGCGGCCTCTGAGAGCCCACCGGACTACAGCCGGGTGGGGCCTGGCCGCACAGCCCTGCAGGCACGCCGCCGAAGCACCTCTCAGGACAGGGCACCCCCGGCCGCCCAGCTCCGACCGCGCAGTGTGTCCCAGGAGAGGCTGGAGGACCCGGTGCTGATGAAGTACTGTCCGAGAAGTGCATCTCAAGGAGCGCTGACGTCCCCATCCATTAGTTTTAGTAATCACAGAACTCGCTCGTGGGATTACATCGAGGGACAGGGTGAAACCTTAGAAAACATTAGTTCTGAAAATCAAATACCTGATTCCAATGGAGAGCGAAAACAGACATACAAGTGGAGTGGGTTTACTGAGCAGGATGACAGACGAGGTATCTATGAAAGATCCAGGCAGCAAGAAGTTCGTAAGTCTTTTCGAGGTTCGAATTTGACCGTGGCCCCAAGTGTGGTCAATTCTGATAACTGGCGGATCGGTGGTAGAGGAGTGGGATCTGTGTCACAGTTTAAAAAACTTCCACTGGATTTTAAAACTCTGCCTTCCAACAGAGGTTTTCAGACTGCTGGTGGCATGTCGCTGCCTCGGGGCATTTCACAGGACAGGTCGCCTCTTGTGAAAGTCCGGAGTAATTCTCTGAAAGCGCCTTCTGCACATGTGGCAAAACCATCATTTAGCCAGAATTCACTGGTTTCTGTCAAAGACCAAAGACCGGTAAATCATTTGCATCAAAACAGCGTTTTGACCCAGCAGACGTGGTTCAGGACTGAGAGTGCTCCAGGTCCCCAGGGGGAGCCAGGGAAGGCGCCCTCTGTCCCTGGAGCTTCTGCCAGGCCTGGCCCTCAGCTGGGCGAGTGCATGGGCACTTCAGATTTGGAATTAGCTGCCAGTCACAGGAATCAGGATCTAAATTTACAGGAGACTGACGTCCAGCCGTCACATGCTTTAGACGGCAAAGAAACTGTCGTCCTACGAGAAAAGCCTCCGTCCGGCCGCCAGATGCCACAGCCTTTGAGGCACCAGTCGTACATCTTGGCAGTGAACGACCTGGAGTCCGGATCCGACACCACCTGCTGGTTGCCGAATGACGCCCGCAGGGAGGTGCACATGAAGAGGATGGAGGAGAGGAAGGCCTCCACTGCCAGTCCGCCCGGCGACTCCCTGGCTTCCATCCCGTTTATAGGTGAGCTCCGTTAGGGTCGTGGGCTAAACGCTGATGCTCACAGGCTCAGAAACTTAACACTGACTTTAAAACATTTGTCTTGGAATTTGCAAGTTGTGCTTCAACCAGACTATCGTCTTTTATCCTTAAAATTATTACTAGTATATCAGTTTTTCTTTTCTTTTTTTAAAATTTCTGTATCTGGCACTCATTTTTAATTTTAATTTTGATGAAACAGATTCCTACCATCTGGGGCCAAGAGAATTAACAAGCCAGTTATATCTATTTGTTGATTCGCCCGAATCAAAAACCAAGTAGAACAGTTTTGGTCATTAGTGACCAGACTTCCATTTAAACAGTGCCTTTTACTTCCTACACCATTTTCTTTCTTTCTTTTTTGGTACCAGGGATTGAACTCGGGACCTTGTGCTTTCGAGGCAGGCGGTGACACCACTGAGCTAAATCCCTGGCCCTAGAGCGTTTTTATTTATTTGCTTGTTTGTTTGTAAATTTAACTTGGGCTGTCCTGCCACGCCCCTCCTCCACTCAGAGTCCTCTGCGGCTTCCCATCTCACTTAAATAGAGTCCAGTTCAGAATCTCCGACCTGCACACGGTCTCTGCCCCCGTCTCTCGAATCTTTCCTGCTGCCTTGCCGGCCCCTGGAGGTCCTGGAAGTGCCCAGAGCACCCTGTTCAGCCCCGCATTGCAGGCTCCCGCCAGAACATACCCCGCAGGTACCCCAGGCTGCCTCCCTCGCTGCATCCGGATCTCCCTCCAGATCCCACCTAGCCAAGCAGGCTCTCTTGTCCAGCCGGTCCCCAGCAGGTGCCCAACATCCACAGAAGCTATCTCAGTTTTTATTACATCTTTCTCTGTAGAGCTAAAATGTAAACTAAGTGCCAAGATTATTGATCAGTTCCAATCCCTAATGCCTAGAATACTGCCTGACATACAGAAGGCATTCAGTAGATAGTTGTCGAAACAATGGCTGAATGATTTCAAGAGGACAGCTAAATGTCCTGTGTAACAAAATCAGTGCAGGAGAGTGTCTCATCACGATTACTGGGCAGCTCTGAGACATAGGCCACAGAGTCGTGATGCATGTTCTTACTGTCACCTTCATTTCACACGTGCAGAAAGACCAGCGTCCCTAAAGCACACAGTTAACTAGTGGTAGCTACAGGAAAGCCTGGGTCCCCTGGGCTCAGCCTCGTCACCCCGCACCACTCCCCGCACGCCTGTAGGTGATGCATTGTGACGGGTCGCCTGGACCCGCGAGACAGGCCTTGATGTGCGCCCAGCGTGCTCTTACCCTGCTGCCTCTCGGTGCAGGAAGAGTTTGCCATATTTTACAATATAATGGGCTGCTTTTTGAGTAATATTTGAGTTTTTCTTTTCTAGATAGGATTTAAGCTATTGAGCTATTATACTGTCCAAATCAGCTTTAAAAGAAAAATTCCACTTACCATTTTTATAAATGTGATATATTCATTTTTGTAAATACCGTGGAGAATCTCAGCCAAAATGGCATACATATTAGCTGTATTCTCCAGGCCACGCCCAGTGAATCCTAGGAATAGTAGACTTTTTTGCGGGGGGTACTGGGGATCAAACTCCGGACCTTGCGCTTGCGAGACAGGTGTGGCGCCACTGAGCTAAACCCCCGACCCTGAATAGTAGACCCTTGTAAATGGAGCGTAATGTATCATCTAGAACATAATGTATAGGAAGTAAATGAAAACTAATGACTGTTTTGCACTTTTGTTTTAACAACATTAGAAGCCCTACAACCTGCAGCTGTATTTCATAGCCTGGGAGTTCTTATCAGAACAATAGTACATTTTCTTTCTATATAAGAAGAACATTATAATCAATGGTAAAAAAATGTGTTGGTTATTATTTGTTACTATTTCTTCTGTTTATGAAGTACAGGCATTAAACAGTTAATTATGTTATTAAAGAGGATTTTGGCTATACTACAAAATAAAGATCTATATGATTCCTGTATACAGATTAAAAACAAACCATTTTATTTGGTTATTAAGAATAAAAGTGCACATGATTTCTGATTTTATTCGACTTTAAGTAAGTACCTACCAACGTCTCTTTTCATAGTTTGTAGTGAAAAATCTTTGTTTTATAAGACACTTTTTTAAAAGTTGTCCAGCATAAAAAGTCTTTATAGGGCTGGGGATGTAGCTCAGCGGCATCGTGCCTGCCTGGCAAGCAAAGATTGTTCTGAATTCGATCCCTGGTACTAAAAAAGAGAAACATCTTTATAGCCCAGTTATTTTACATATGCCTCCTACAACCTTAGTATACAGCTCGTGGTTACTGTGGTGCCAGTTTGATAACACTAGCAGAATGGGATGGAACAGAGAACTGACATGCTAATGCAGAATTTACTTCACCGCATTTCTGCATGTGAATGTTGTCCATGATGTAGGAAGCAGAGAGTCTGCTCTGAGCCAGAATGACACTGTACCCCTCAGTTAGCATAGCATTTTCATGGTTCTTACACAATTGAATACTGTTTAAAGTAAAGGCATTATAAATCTTTTAATTTTAGTATTTGTCTAGTTTTTAGACTGTAACATGGAAAGTATAATTTCTTTTAGTTAATATACTTGCCTCCTTTCTGTGAAAAACTTAACTTTTTGATTTAAAAGAAATCCTATACTGAAAGGGTTAAAGTCCATAAATTATTTATCAACTGGACAGATTTTGTTGTTAACCTGTGTTTGTTTGTAGAAGAACTTTCAGCATTTCATTAAGTAGAGATTTTTTGGTACCAGGAATCGAACTCAGTACCTTGTGCTTGTGAGGCACCACTGAGCTACGTCCTTGACTCTGGAAATTCTAATGCTGTGCATTTATTTAGAAAACCTCAATATAGATCATTGAACTTTAAAGTCTGGATTTAAATAGCTAAACAAGCTTTTAGGGTTTTCATCAGAACTCTTCAGAATCATTAATTTGCTATCATACATTATGAATTTTCCAGGGAGAATATAATACAGTTTTCTCTAAAAATGTGACCAGGATCCCTTTTAGTTAGCGTATCTCATGGGGTTAGGGTATCGTAAAACACATTCCAGGGAATTCTGTATTATTTTTATGCAGTATTTAAATTGAAAGAAATAAAGCTTTGCTTTTATATTGTTACACCCAGAATTTCATACTGTTATTTACATAATTACTTTTATTAGTTGGAAGCAAGGCAAACTGATCTACAGAAATAACTGAATGCCGTGGCTTATTCCCGAAATAATCAGAGAATAGTGCCAAATCATTTATTTACAATGCAGAGTTAATTATATCTTACAGTAAGAAAACTTTTCTTACATTTTGTTACGTATTTAATCTAATATTTCTCTTGCGCCACAGATGTAGGAGAATGAAAAAAATAAATATTTTAAATTTAGGAATATTCTCAACAGCATTTTGCGAACATTGAATATACTTGCGTATTTTATAAGCCTACTTAGTAAATCTTAAGCTTCCTACAAGTAGATATTAGATGATCATGTATTAGTGATTTGACAGAGTAGCTCTGTAACTTGGGGGACTGAGGCAGGAGGACAGCGTGAGCCTGGGAGGCCCAAGGCTGACCTGGACAGCGCAGTGCTCGCGCTCACTGCCGCTCTCAGGAGTGTGTCTGCTGTTCACTGCCTCCCGCCTGAACTGCCGTAAGAGAAATGAGGAGAAAGGGCAGTTGTCACATTTGGGTTTATTTGTACGACAAATCTGTTAGTGCCATTTGTTCTTCTTCTCCTTTACGGATAATGAAAATCTCAAGGGCTTTAAACGTATGAGTATGTGAGGCACAGCCTGGCTTGTCAGGCCATTTTCACTCATTGTCCTTCTCGGAGTTAGAACAGGACCAACCTATTGAGTTTCTGTCTTTTTTGGTAAAAGGTATACACAAGTGGCTGGTAATATTTTGGAACGACATATATAATTTTATGGTAGTCACCACTTGTTTAAAGTTATACAAATTTGCCCCTCTTGTAAACCATACACAATTGACTCTATAATTGAAATAAGTAACTAATATTCTAATGTCATATACTTTATGATGGGGCTGGGGATTCAGCTCAGTGGCACCACGCCTGCCTGGCTACCGCAAGGTCCTGAGTTTGATCCCCAGTACCAAAAAAAACCACTTTATGATGTAATTTAGAGAGGGGTAAGATTACTTCTTTCTAGCAGAGGTGAAATAAAGAGCGACATTATTTCAGAGAACTGATTATTTTACATTAGGTCTATGCCAAATATTATGATACTTTTACTGAACTATGTGAATTCTTGCTTCCCCTCTCTGGCCTCTGATAACTGCCTTCTACTCTCTTCTTCTATGGGGCTGGGTTTTTTCTTTTGTAGATTGCACCTGTGAGTAGATCACACAGTCATTGCATTTGTCTTTCTGTTTCTGCTTTATTTCACTTAATATCTTTCCATGTTCATATGTGTTGTTGCAAATGACAGAATTTCATCTGTTACCATACTGCACAGTATTGTGTGGTGTAGATGAGTACCACATTCTCTTGGTCCATCATCTGATGGTGAGCACTGCACTGCAGTGCTGCAGTAAACGTGGTTCTGACATTGCTGAGTTCGTTTCCTTCGGTACGTGCCCAGTAATGGGATTGCTAGATCATACCGTGGCCCTAGTTTGTAGATTCTCAGGAACCTCCATACTGTTTTGCATAATAGCTTTACTAATTTACCACCAGCAGTGTGTACAGGTTATCTTTTCTCCATGTTCTTACCAGCGCAGGCTATCTTGTCTTTGTGGTAACAGCTCCTCAAATTTAAGGTGGTCTCACTGAGATTTTGATTTGCATTTCCCTGATGATTAGTGATGTTGAGGATTTTTTCATACATCTGCTGGAGATAAATGCGTCTTTTTCTGAGAAATCCTTAGGTCTTTCGCCTATTTTTAGTCAGGTTTTTTAGGGGAGGAATACTGAGTTCCTAGTATATTTTGGACCCTCCTTGTCAGATGTTTAGTTTGGAAACTTTCTCATTCTGTATGTTGACTTTTTTTTTTGTTTCCTTTCTGTGTAGAAGCCTTTAAGTTTAATGTAATCCTATTTGTCTGTCTGTGCTTTTGAGGTCTTGTCCCGCCCCCCCCCAAAAAATCCTTGCCCAAACTAATGTTTTCTTCTAGTAGTTTGATACGTAGTTTCAGGTCTTACATTTAAGTATCAGTGCATTTTGAGTTGATTTTTATATACAGTCAGAGAAAGGGTACTATGTTTTCTTCTGCCTGTTGAAATCATTTTCTGAATACCAGATATTTAAGGAACTGTCTTTTCCTCCATTGTATATATTCTTGGCACCTTTGTCAAAGATCAGTTCACTGTAAAATAAGTGATTTCTATTGGTAAATAATATCATTGGTGAGCCGGGGATTAGCTCAGTGGCACCATGCCTGCCTGGCAAGTGCAAGATCCTGAGTTCAACTCCCGGTCCCTCCCCCCCAAAAAATTGTTGGTATTTTGATAGGGATTGCATTGAATCTGTGGATCACTTTGGGTAGTATGGACATTTTGACCATACTTGTTACAATAATCCATGAGCATGAAATATCTTACTTGTTTGTGTCCTCTGTTTTTTCAGTCATTATTTTATGGTTTCAGTGTAGGTATCTTTTGCCTCCTTATATTTATTGCTAGGTTTTAGGGGATAATTTGTGACTATTGCAAATAGGATATTTTTCTTGATTTTTTCCAGATAGCCAGAAGGCTACTGTATAGAAATAGTGTATAGAAATGCTACTGGTTTTTGTATTCTGCTATTTTACTGAATTCATTTATTTCTGATGGTTTTTTGATGGGATTGCTAGGGTTTTGTACATATGAGATCATACCATCTGTATGCAAGGACAGTTTTACTTCTTCCCTTCCAATTTGGATGCCTTATATTTCTTGCTCTTCCCTAAGCAAATATTCTGACTAGGACTTCGATACTATGCCGAGTAAAAGTGTCAGGACCGGGCAACCTTGTCTTGCCCATGTGCTCCACCTTTTACGTTGCTCCAAATCATCTTGCCAACAAATTGAATATCACTTTAAGTTAGAATATTTAAATATTATGGCAGAAAGTAATTCTATCTCACAACCAGGAAGTTCTCTGTAGACCTGATTCCGAGTATGGCTTAGCCCTGCCATGGGGTCTGGGCCTTTTCCTCAGCCTTGCTTCCTTCTGTGAGCGGTCGTTTTCTTCACGTGGTGCACAGGCAGACTATGGCGACTCTGTTGATGACTGCGGCTCTTGTTCGGCAAGGACAAGATGAGAAAGACTTAAGTTTCTTCCTGTGCATTTACTGAGTCTGATGGAGGTGCGGTTGTGGGTCCTGACGGGGCTGCGCTCCTCCCCGTCCAGTCGCCGTGGACTCGGGCCGGGCCGAGGGCCACGTGGTGACACGCAGCCCTGGGAAGCAAAGGAGTGGCTGGGCCTCAGAGCCAGAAACGCACTTGCTGTCATCTGGTGAGACATGAGGAGGGGCGGAGAGAATATTGCAAGATGACACTGTCGTATCGCTAGTTCATCTTCCCTTTATTGGGTTAATAGGTTTTCAGAAGGGTTTTTTCCTCATTTTTATTTGGCTTTTGTATTTCTTCTGTGAAAAACAAGTATAATAGTTACATAGAGTTGCACAGTATTTCTGCTTGATTTTTGTACATTTATGTTTTACTTGATATCTGAAATCTCTTAAGATTTTTTCTAGAATATTAATTGATAATCAAAAGCAAATATTTCTTATTCAGATATGAATAATTGATATAAACGTAACTTGGAATATTTTTCATTTAGAAAACTACAAATTGAATTATGTGTTATATATTATCTTTTGGAGGCTTTTTTTGTTACCTGGGATCGAACTTGGGTCCTTGCACTTGCGAGGCAAGCGGTGGAGCCACTGAGCTAAATCCCCGGCCCTGTATATATATTATCTGTGGGAATAAGTGACTTATCTATGTTTGAAAAACACTTTTCCAAAAGTAAGGCAAATTTTTAAAACATTTATGTTTTTGCACATTAAGAAATAGTGATGACACTGAATTTTAACATATAACAACTGTGATGTCCTCCGCCTTCTCTTTAATTTGCAGAACTATGGGGCCTTTGGTTAAAAAAAGTAAATTACAGGCTACTTTTTTGTGTGTGATACTGAGGATTAAACACAGGGTTTCACACATGCTGTGTAAATGCTCAACCACAGATTTAAATTGCCAGCCCTGTTTTTGGTAATTTTGTTTAAGACAGGGTCTCACCTAGTTGCCTTTGCTGGCTTCAAACTTGTGGTCCTCTTGCCTCTGCCTCTGGAGTGACTGGGATGACAGTTGTGAACCACCGCTCCAGGGGTAAAGCCTCAGTTCTTAAGTCAGCTCTTGGGTTATATAATCCAGTTTAACATAGAAGATTGTGGCTCTTGATAATAACTGCATAGCCCCAGGAGTTTATGATATGCCTGGGATAGAGATGATTGGTTGTTTTCATGTGACAGACATTTATTTCATTATTTAAAAATCTAGTTGAAAATGTGACAGCACAGTGGTTTTCAATATATTTGTATATAAGTTGAGATTTTTTCCTGTGAACAACTGAAGATCTATCTTATTACCTTGAAAATGAGATCAACCTGAATTATTCTTGTTTTTACATAATCTAATATTGGTGATATTTAGAGTTTTAAAGCTTGGGTTAATCACAAATTGCATTTTTTAGCGCAAAAGTTTGCATATTTTTTAAGGGAATAAGGAATTGGTTTTAATAGTATAATTAATAAATACGAGGTAATGTAGCTGGACATTTTAAAAATATACCTAAGCTTTTTGTTTTCTCTTCCTAACATTAGTGTTTAATATAAAGAATGTGAACAGTACCGAAATGGGTTAACCCAGTGCTGGTCTCTTGTTCACTGTGTACCTTCCACCTCTTTTGAGACACATATGTAAACCAGGTTACTTGGTCTGTGCTATTGAGGGTTGAGCCCAGCACCTTTGCACTGAGCTACATCCTTGGCCCTTTTGCATGTTTTTCACTTTGAGACAGGGTTTCACCAAGTTTCCAAGGCTGGCCTTGACTTGGAGCCCTCCTGCCCTGGGCCCCCAGGGTGCTGGGATTACAGGGGTGTGCCATTAAAACCAAGATTTACATCCAGCATGTTTCAGAAATTTCCTCTACATGATGTTTGTCCTTCTGTACCTGGTGTATCCCTAAACACAGTGTCACCCAGGTCCATCTGTGTGGTGAAAAGTGGTGAGACTTTGTATCTTTGGTGACTGAATAGCATTCTATTTTGTGTGTGTGTGTGTGTGTGTATGCCCGTGTATGCCCTTGCGCACACACACACGTGCACAGACACGCACATGCACGCAGAGTTTCCCTTAACCTGTCCTTTGGTGTTAGCATTTAGGTTGATGCTAAAACTTGACCGTTGTGAGCAGTGCTCCGATACACATGGAAGTACAGACACCTTTCTGACATACAGACTTCCTTTCCTTTGGATGTGCCCAGCAGTGGGGTTGCCGAGTCTTATGGTGACGCTGTTTTTAGTTCTTTGAGGAACCCGTATACTGTTTCCTGCAATGGTCATACTAATCTGTATTTCCACAAGTAGTGTGTAGGAGTTCCTTGCCAGCATTTGTCGTCTTTTTGATAATAGGCATTCTGAGTGATAAGAGATATAAATCAGACGCAGGATGATAAACACTGTATGATCTTACTCATATATGCCATCTAAAATAGCTGACTTTACAGAAGTACAGAGAAGAGTGGTTAACCAGAAATTGGGCAATTTCACCCTGTGATATTTTATTTTAAATGAAAGGACATAAATTTTTTAAAACTTACTTTGCTAGGCATAAAATTACTCTTCTCAAAGATTAATTCTACATCTCACATGCACTCTTTAACACAGCAATAACTGCATATCCTCATAGAGTTGCTAGCCTTTGAGAAATATGGGAGTATTGTCTAAATTTTTAAAAAATTTTAATACCTTTTTACTCTATCATCAGTTTGTGCAGTGGATCTCATTTAATGAATGTTCTTGCTGCAAAAAACTCTTCAGGCTATTTATAGTATTAATATTGCATTAGCCAGATAATTTCTAAAGAAGATAGCGTTTCCCATTCACATCAGTATTTATGAATCATCGAAGAATGGTAAACTAGTAGAACCAGCTTACTTTATAGATATGTATCATTTAAAGAAACTCCTGCATTTCTGGTCATTTAAATCCTAATGATAGTATCCTTACCGAATTAAACACTTCACTTATCTCCTTGCATTTAGAAAAAGGATTATTAGATTTTTCACTGTCCTGAGAGTAAACTATCATACACTTGGTAAAAGTGTCTCATAGAGAAATTGTCATTGTTTTATTTTGCTAAAATGTAAAGAACCACTTCAAGTTAAAAATTTTAAAACCAAAAAGTAAACTTAAGATAGTTAGAATTTACTGATTTTAGGCATAAAATTGAAATTTTATAATTTTGTGAGCATGCATCTTTATTGAAATACTGATCATTAAGATGATACAGGTAGGGCCGGGGATTTAGCTCAGTGGTTCCAGTGCCTGCCTCGCAAGTACAAGGTCCCGAGTTCAATCCCCGGTACCAAAAAAAAAAAAAAAAAAATGATACAGGTAAAGTAGCCTGACATTTAGAATGAGGGAATTAAAGCCTTGTTGTATCATATTTCTAAAGTATTTCATCATGAAGCATTTAATTTTAAGGATTATAGTTGTGGCATCCTATGAAATTGCATTCTCTGGGCCTAAAATATGAGAATTTAAACACTTGGTATTGTTACAAGACTAAGAGTTTTTACAAATTCACCAGTGGAAAGACAGACACAGGGCAGGGCCTCAGGTGTCAGACTGGGTTCAGACCCCATCTCTAAAGCTTTGCAGCAAGTTGCTTAATCTGCCTGTTCTGGTATCTTCATCTGAAAAATAGCAACTATTGCTTAGGAATTCATAAGTGTCGGGCCGGGGATTTAGCTCAGTGGTTCCGCTGCCTACCTCGAAAGCAGAAGGACCCAAGTTCGATCCCCGGTGCCAAAAAAAAAAAAGGAATTCGTGTCACAGGAAATAATACATTATTTAGACTGGTGCTAATACTTAGAAAGTGCTATTCATGTGTTATCTTGTTATATGTGCATGTGAATTTGACAGAGATAAGCTTTAGAGAAGCTTAGAAATTATAGCACCTGAAATAATCATATTCTTACAAGGATCTTAAAGGGACAACTGGGGAGGGTCGAAACCGGCATTGACCTTGGAAAGAGGGGACCCTTTTGTGGTGCATGCAGAAGCGCCAGATGGACTAGCAGTGGTCCTGGAAATGTGCAGCTCCTTCCGCAGCCGTGGAATGAGCATTGTTGTCTTTCTGAAACAGCGAAGATAACATTTGTGTGGGGTTAAGGGAGGAAGGAAGGTGTGAGAAATTGATACTTCAAAAGGTAAGCCTTAGCCAGGTCACCTTGCTTCCCGAATTGATAATCTGTGATACATTTACAATTTTAAAAATAACTTTTAGGGTGATATATGATTCGAGCTCTGCTGTGATTATTTCACTTCTGAATAGTTGTGAACTTGGTACCTTGGTTTTCAGTTACTCGTTGGTAGGGGCCACAACTCATTAAATTGTTTATATCATTGTCCTAGAATTGTTTGGAATTACTAAAGTAATACCTGTAAGTAGATTTAGCATACTAAATATGTCGTTTATTGGTACTTTTGTGGTTAATAGAAAAAAAATTTTTTTTTTGGTCCCAAGGATCAAACTTGGGTCCTTCTGCTTGCGAGGCAGGCAGTGGAATCACTGAGCTAAATCCCTGGCCCCGGTTAATAAAAATTTCAACTGACCCTTTCAGTACTGATTATTGAGTGTCGGTTGTATTATTAATAACAGGCCATTTAACATTCTAAGACACACTTTCCTTTCTCCTCACAGATGAGCCGACGAGCCCTAGCATTGACCACGATATCGCACACATCCCTGCGTCTGCTGTGATCTCAGCCTCAGCCTCTCACGTGCCCTCGGCAGTGACAGTCCCTCCCAGCCTCACCACTTCAGCTCCTTTAATTCGGCGCCAGCTCTCGCATGACCAAGGTATGTTTAAAGAGTGGCTGTGAGTCCTTCCCACAACAGTGTGGCCAGCTGAGCTTCTCACCATTGAGAGTCTGGAACCCACTTACAGACAGATGGGTGTTGGACTTCAATTACAGAATCTGTGGGACCTCCCAGCCTGGACGGCCAGCCCAGCTCAAAGACAGAAAGGTCCAAATCCTATGACGAAGGTCTGGATGATTATAGAGAAGACACAAAATTGTAAGTTGCAGCTGTGACATATTTATAAAGCCGTATGTGTTTGTGTGTGTTTGTAGGTGTTGGGCACGAACTGGGCATACACTGAGTTTCAAAGGTGGTCTTGTACTCTCTAACTATGTGCTACTAGGGATGCAAATTGCACAGGATTGTCATTTGGCAACATACCCAATGGATAGTATGCAAGCATGGTATAAGTATGTAGGTATTAAATCTACCTCCCAACCTAGACTTGCAGCCATTCAGCACTGCTCACACACAACTATGTTACTATTTTTGTGTGTATAATTCTAGACCTGGCCTGTGTGTAAAATCACTTATACATACATGTACTTGTGTTTTAATTATTTTTATGAGCAAAGGATAGCTGGAGTACACAGTGATCAGGAAATCCTTCAGGCCAGTTTTTGCATGTTTAGTTTTCCATTGAGTTGTTGTACTGTAATCTATTTAACCAGTATTCTATATCCTATTAGTAGGATGTAGAATATCCTTTTATTTCATTTAATTTGCTTGAATTATACATGGTCAGATACAGTGCTTACCTGCCTTAGCATGTGCGTGAACAAGACTGAAAACAGGGTTATCACGTCAAAGGGTGTGCCTTATTTCAGTAGTTCCTGTCAGTTGGCTCTGCATAAAACAATTCACATTGCCACCATTGTATGAAAGTTTCCTTTTATCTCACCCATGCTGTCTGTCATTTAACTTTTGGTTTTTTTCAAATCTCATTGTATCATATTTTAGTTGTAATTTGAAACAAATTGAACATCATTTAATATATAAAAGATTTTCTTGGTTTTGGTTTCTTTACTCTTTTTTTGGTACCAGGGATTGAACTTGGGTCCTTGCACTTTCGAGGCAGGCGGTGGAGCCACTGAGCCACATCCCCAGCCCTGGTTTTGGTTTTTGAGATAGTCTCTCACTATGTAGTTCAGCCTGGTTTTGAGCTTGTGGCAGTCCTCCTGCCTCTGCCTCCAAGTGCTAGGATTACAGGCATGCTCTACTGCACGTGGCTAGATATTTATGTTCTTCTTTGTGAAGTATTTTTTCATATCTTGTCTCTTTTCAGCTGGTTTTTCTGTTGATTTCTGCATGCTCTTTTTTTTTTCTTCTTTTTTTGTGGGACTGAGGATCACACTCAGGACCTTGCGCTTGCCAGGCAGGCGCTGAGCCTCCAGCCCTCGATGTTCTTTATATAAAGGAAGCTAGCACTCTTCTCTGATAAGGGTTGCAGGTCTTTTTTCCAATTCACTGTTTTTCATTTTGTTCTTTTTTTTAACTATGCAAAAATGTTAGACAATGTTTTCTGTAGTTAAATTTAGAAAATATTTTAATGAATTTTGGATTTTGAATCATTGAAAAAAAATGTTTCTATTCCAGAATTACAACAAAATCCTGCCATGTTTACTTCTCGATGTGTGTATTTTTCTTTTGTTTACAACTGGTTCTAATGCAGTTGATTTCTCCTCTCATCCTCCATGGTGACAGAAGTGGCTCCTCTGACCCAGTCTAGCACCCCACTTCCCTTGTTCCATACCATAGGAGGTTGCTTTTGGTCTCTGAAAGAAGAGTGGCCTTCAGTACTTAAGCTGTCCTCTCTTCCAGTACCCTTTTTTTAAGTAATGCATTTAGCCACCCTTCCCTTGCATATTGCAGTTTAGCATTACAGTGTTTCCTTATCCTGGTCAAAGTTGCATTTATGTGTGTTTCTGATTTCCTTGTTATGGGGTAGTTTCTGAGGGGAGTCAGTGACATTTTTAGTTACATCTTAAAATTCTAACTTCTTTAAATGGATTTTTCCATTTAAAAATTTTTTTGTCCTCTATAGCAGTTACATTTAGAGTACTTTATGTGGACCTGCCTCCTGAGCCCCTGACCCATCATTCACCTACCCCCTGAAGACAGGCAGAGTGTGGTGGGCAGCTGGGCGGGCAGTTGGGGTCTCGCTGCTGCCGTATTTATGGATCCGGGTGCCCCAGCTGCACAGGCAGAGGTGCAGCTAACTGCCGATGGCAGCTGCTTACTGATTGTAGCTAGGGTGGTGTACATCCTTAATCCTCTTCTGGTTTGTGTTAACTAATATATAGCCCAGTGTTTATTCTCAGTAGTTTTTTCTGATCTAAAGCAAAGATGGGAGAGCCAGGGATTTAGCTCAGTGGCTTCGCCACCTGCTGCGGAAGCACAAGGACCCAAGTTTGAACCCTGGTACCAAAAAATAAATAAATAAGTAAAAAGGATAAGAAAATCTTACACTTTAAGTAGAAACAGTTTTAATTTGCCAGGTAGCCAAGAAAGCTTTTGTCATTGAAAGTTTATTTCACCCACATTTAAAAATGAATATTGGTTCGATCCCCAGTACCAAAAAAAAAAAAGAGAGAGAGAAAAAAAAGTGAATATTGAATGTAATAATGATGAAACATTAGTGAAAGATTAGTTTTAATATTATTTTTATGCCAGTAAGTATTATTGTGCTTATTACAAATATTTATATGCTTTTTTCCCAACAGATCCTTTAAGCACGTATCTAGCCTGAAAGGAATCAAGGTTGGTATTCAGTACTTTAAAAATACCAAGCGGAAAAAAAAAAAAAACAAGCAAATGATAAACATTTCTCTATCTTAGTTTACTCAGCACACCATGGAAGAGTATTTCTTTTAGCCATCATATACTAAGTATTTCCGTGTCATAACCTTTTATTCTATAAGTATTAACTGCATAATATAAAGGCTTCTAATTTCCAAACACATTTATCAACTATGTAGTACTTTACACACATGATACTGATTTTTCTTTATCGTTCAAGGCCAACAATCTGCCTGTCCAGCATCTTCGGTGTTTCAGTGCACACACTCTTACATGTTCAGAATTATCTCGCACCTTCCCGGTGGGCCCCTCTTTGCAGCCCACACCTGTCCTCTCTGCTGCCCTTTCCGTACTCTTCATCGCAGGCACAGGATGGTCAGGAGTGTTCTTGTTTACCATCTCCAAAACACCTGTGCCCTGCACTTCCTGGCTTTCTTGCTTCTCCCAGAGACACCTTTGCACGCTGCCCTGCTGGAGGCCAAATGCAGTCTTTGCTTTGTACCTCTGCTCTTTCTCTCAAGCCCCTCTTCTACAAGAGCCACTCTTCCTGGGGTCTGCACCCCTCTGTGAACTGCTCTTGCTTTCTTTTTACACTAAACCTCCTTGGAAAACTCGTTTACAGTCCCCACTACTTTCCGTCCACGCTCATCAGAATGGCACTGCTCACGCCGAGGCTGCTACTGGCATTTGGGCCCTAAAGTAATAGTTACGTTTCATTTATTTGACCTCTGCAGCAACTTCCCATTCCCTTCCTGAAATACTTGCACATGCTGACTTCTGTTTTACCATTTTTTTCTGCCTTTCCTTTTACCTCTAAAACTACTTCACCTCCTTTGCTGGCTCTCCTGCTTCTGCATAATGTCCAAAATGTTGACGTGCCTAGAGTCTGTTCCGACTTCTTTATCCATTCTGGTTTTCTCAGTGATCTTAACAGAAGTCTCCCCTAGTTTGTATAGCTGACCTTCCCTCTTTCCCAGACTGCCGCTGATGCAGCTCCTGCCCATTTGGATGTTTAGGGTGTACGTGGCCGACAGACCTCAACTACCTCCAGACTGGTTTACCCCTTGGGTCTCTTTCCTACTCCTTCAGTTCCATTCACCCACTTTCTCAGGCCAAGTTCTAGAAGTTAACCTTGTTTCTTCTATTTTCTTCTCCCCCACACCAGGTCCTTGTACTTCAGCGTATCCTGAATATTTACAGTTACTCTGTTTTGTCTTACAGCGCTTTAGAGCCACCTTCATCCCTCCCCTGGATTACTCCAGTACCCAGACTTTCACGCTTGTCCCTTTCACAGCTGCTCTCCACAGAGCTGCAGAGCAGTCTTAGAGCTGTGTGACCAGATAATGTTGCTCTCTGATCATCACTCACAGGCTCTCCTTCACTCTCCTTGCGCAAACACCCTAAACGATCTACTTAGCTCTTTGACTCACAATGAACAGTGGATATGCCTTCATTAGGTGTGCGTTATCTGAGATGTTCATCACTGACCTTCTGTGGCCCCCCTTTATACATGTCACCTGGTGTTATTTCTCAGAGGCTTTGCCTCATCGATTTATAGTTGCTACTCACTTGCTCATTATTGCATTTATTTTCATTCTCCAAATGGCACAAATCACAAATTCATCATTTTCTTGTCTCTCTTTTAAAATTGCTTATTTCCTACTAAAATGTGAAGTCATGAGAGAAGGAAGAGGAGCATACTGTAGTATTTGTAGCTTTTTTTAATTGTTAAATTCTCTCAGGTAACTTAGTAAAACATTGACTTTTGCTTGGCCTTTTCTTAGATCGTTGACAGCCAGAAGTCATCAGAAGACTCCGGGTCCAGGAAGGGCTCTTCCCCGGAGGTTTTCAGTGATGCAGCCAAGGAAGGGTGGCTCCAGCTCCGACCCCTTGTCACCGATAAGGGGAAGGTAGTGCATCTCCTAAGCTCTTGTGAACTCCCAAAGCACAGGCCCTGTGTTCATGAAACAGGAAGATATCCAGATTAAAAAGTGAAAAAATCCAGTTCTATATAAAGGCAAAAAGTTAAAGAAGACTTGAATCCTTGAGTTAGCTTTATGCTTTTCATCCTGTGCATCAGCTGCATGTGGAATGGATTGTATATTTTGGCAATGTGAAAAGGAACTCTGGTGCTTTCCTTGTCACTTTGCTAGGTGCAGGTTCTCACAGTTAGGCTTTAAGGAAGTGACAGTTCTCCAGATTAATAATTGTAAAATACTTGTCTCAGTTTGTTGTTTTAAATTGCATTTATAATTTTTATTTACAAATACTGATTTATGTAAACACATAAAAACATCAGTATATTTCATTAAAAGATTCTAATACAATAATTTTTACCATAAGAGTTTTCTATAATATTTAAACATTATAAGACCATTTTAATACTGCCAAAACTAATTTTAAAATTTTAGGGCTGGGGATTTGGCTCAGTGATTCCGCCACCTGCCTCGCAAGCGCAAGATCCCGAGTTTGATCCCTGGTACCAAAAAACAATAGTCTGTTTAAAATTTTAATAACACTTGTCTGTGATATGGACATTGGTGCTTTACCGTATAAAGTGAAGCTGGTAACATTTTATTTTACATGTCTTGGGAATTCCATCATGTTCATGCTCTCAGACGTGGGTTAAGTCGTAGTCTTATTTGGGAAGATTTTTTATTTTTTTTCCCTTGTTTTCTATTTTTTATTTTAGTTACACTTCGTTCATTTTTTCTTCCCAACTGAGTTAAAGTTGGGATTTTACTATCCTTGATTTTGATAGGGATATTTCACCTAACTTCGTTTATACTCCAGTTTTTCCTTCGCTTTCCTGAAAAAGCATGCAGTGAGGTAAATCAGATACCTGCTGCTCTGGGTGTCCACACAGGGTGTGTTAGGGGCTTGCCGTGTGCTGTTCCCATCACGAAGACTTAGCCACGTATTTCCTGTTAACGAGCCAATTCATGTTTTCTAGCGAGTTGGTGGAAGTATTCGGCCCTGGAAGCAGATGTATGTTGTACTCCGAGGCCATTCGCTCTACTTGTACAAAGACAAGAGAGAGCAGAGCACTCCGTCTGAGGAAGAGCAGCCCATCAGCGTCAACGCCTGCCTGATCGACATCTCCTACAGCGAGACCAAGAGGAAGAACGTGTTCCGACTCACCACATCTGACTGTGAGTGCCTGTTTCAGGCCGAAGACCGAGAGGACATGTTAGCCTGGATCAAGACCATCCAGGAGAGCAGCACCCTAAACGAGGAGGTACGTGTTCACAGGGCACAGATGGGAAGCAACATGCTCTCAGTACGCTCCTGGTACGTTATTTTTGTAAAAAATTACAATATGCTGTTTTCATTTACAAAACAGAAGGAAAAGGCAGCCATACTTAGATTAGACCGCCTTTACTTACTGAAAATCACCATCACTGAACTAGCAAAATAGGCTAACTGCACTCTGCTACCTTCTTAGAAGCAGTGCGTCACAGACAGGAGACCTCGTTCCCGGTCCTGGTCACTGAGGGCTGTCCCTGGGTGTTTGTTCAGGGTTGGTTCTAGGACCCTCGAGTGACAGCTCAATTTGTGGGGACTCGAGCTTCTTGTATAAAATGGCACGGTGTCTGCACATAAGCTAGCCACATCCTCCCGTGTGCTTGAAGCCGTCTCTAGATTACAGTAACCGATACAATGTTAATGCTAAGCAAAGATTTGTTATACTGTGCTGTTTAGGAAATGATGGCAGAATAAAAGGTCTATACGTGCTCAGTACACGTGCAGTTTTTTTGCAAATATTTTTAGTCCCAGCTTGGTTGAATCCTCAGATGTAGGACTTTCAACTAGGAAAGGTCAGCTGTGCCTTTATGACCAAATTTTCTTTTTTCTTTTATGTTGTTTTTTGAGATAGGGTCTGGCTGTGTAGTCCAGGCTAGCCTTGAGCTCTGGACAGTCCTCCTTCTTCAGCTTTCTTTTTTCTTTTCTTTCAGTATTTTTAGATTTTTGAGACAGGGTCTCACTATGTAATGCAGGCTGGCTTTGAACTCACCATGTACCCCAGGGTGGCTTTGAACTTGCAGTGATCCTCCTGCCTCCGCATCCTGAGTGCTGGGATCACAGGCATGTACCACTATGCCCAGCAGATCTGTTTTGTGATCTCAAAAAACTGGATTGTTGTGGGCTTAAAATATATTAAAAATACTTACCAAAATAAGTTTCCATATAAAGGCAAAGAAGTACTGATGATTTTTATTAATGAAATTACACAGGCAGGGCACACCTGAAATCTCAGCACCCAGGAAGCCAAGGCAGGAGACTCTGAAGTGCGAGGCCAGCCTGTGTAGTGCGACCCTATCTCAAAAACAAACAATCTGAGAAACATAAGGCTGTTTTGAGGATTGAATGAGATATATTACATGTGAAAAATGTAGTGTAGTGCCTGGCATATAATAAGCATTTATTTAATGTCCGCCATTGTCATCATCTGATTTTCCCAGATTTGTAGATGAAAGAGTTCACCGAGCACATACCACATGGCAGGCTCTATTCTTAAACATTTTTCATGAATTAATCTCAGCAACCACGTGAATATTTGTGTTATCATCGCCACTTTATAAACACAAAAACTGTTTGAAAGTAGTAACTAAGTAATTTCCCCAAGGTTACGTAGAGTAAGTGTCAAGGCTAGGATTTAAATCCAGGTTTTCTTATTCTAGATCTTGGTCATGTGCTCTCTCTGACTGGACAACTGGAAAAGTTAGTCCTTCGCCCAGGGCCGAATGTGTGCTGGGCCAGCACTGCCGCTGAGCTACGTTCCCCGCCCTAGCAGAGTAGTACATTTAAATTTAAGACAGTTTTCCTCCAAATTATATGGTAAAATATAATATAATGAAAGACTCCAAAGCATGTCAGTATAATGAAAATGAGAATTGGAAGACACATCTCAATATATAATTGAAATGGGTACAAAAAGAAAAGTCCCTTCATGTTCAACTCAGGGTTTACCGTGCAGTATATTATAAACATTAACTTGGGCTGGGGATTTAGCTCAGTGGCACCGTGCCTGCCTCGCAAGTGCAAGGTCCTGAGTTCTATCCCCAGTACTGGCAAAAAAACCAAAACATTAACATGCTGAGGTTTAAAAAAATACAGATTTCAAGCTTTTCTCTTGATAATCTAACTGCCAGTTATGGTACTAATTGACTCATTCCCACTGCTTCTACAAAGTAATCCTTAACAAATTCTGGCGGTATTTTTCCATCTTTGTCCAAGGGTATTATTTTTAATGCTAACCATTCTTCCTGCAGTTAGAGGAAAAATGGGCTCTCTGCTGCCAAGTTATTAAAAATGACAGATCAATAAGTATTGAACACCTGTGTCTTGCTGGTAGTATTCTAAGAATTGCACAGAGAAAACAATCAGAAAACTGTTGGGAGGAGGCTCTTAGGACATTTGTCACGTGATGTGAAATAGAGGCTTTGAAACAACTCCGCAGAGAACACATGACCGTGTTCATGTTGGACAAGCACACTAGTATCCGAGAAAAGGCATCATCTCTTCACGTTTAGAATTGACTTTCCAAAATTACCTTGTGTTTCTTCTGTAGGATACTGGAGTTACTAACAGGGATCTAATTAGCCGAAGAATAAAAGAATATAACAGTTTGATGAGGTGAGAATCCCATCATGCCCGTAGTCAATTTGGATGTAAAATAGGAAAGTGTTAATAAATGTTCATTTCTTTCAGCAGCAAAGCAGAACAGTTGCCAAAAACACCTCGCCAGAGCCTCAGCATCAGGCAGACTTTGCTTGGCGGTAAATCAGAGACAAGGACTCAGAGTCCACACTCCCCAAAGGAAGAGTCAGAAAGGAAGCTTCTCAGTAAAGGTATTGATGTCCGCTTTCCGGGCGAATCTGCCAAATGAAACGTGGGATTCAAGGCACCGTCCAAGGGTGCAGTTTGTCCAATCAAGACAGAGAGGGATGTGATACATAGACCACTGCAACTTTGAAGGGCTCGGAGGACACAGGCGCCACCGTTTTTTAGCAAAACCAGTATTTCCCCTTTGCTAAAATCTCACTAAGAAGATACACCGATTCTGCTTTCTGGCTGATTTAAAGGATCACAGTGCATATAAATAGTAAAAGAAAGTAGTTTTGATAAATGTGTAATATTTTATGGGATTCTAATTTTTGTAAACATTGATAAAGATTTTTAAATTCATGATTTAAATGCTCATGTTTTCATTTTCTTTATGTCATTTTGTTTTCAATAAGAATCAAAAGATGATACCAGTCCCCCAAAAGACAAAGGCACATGGAGAAAAGGCATTCCAAGTATCGTGAGAAAGACATTTGAAAAAAAGCCTGCTGCTACGGGGACATTCGGCGTCAGACTCGATGACTGCCCTCCAGCTCACTCTAACCGGGTAGGAGACACAGCCAGCCGGCTTCCTGCTGTCATTCATTCAACTGTGGCCATAGCCTTTCAGACACCAGGGCCCGCCTGTGCATCTGCTGAGTGCCCTCTTCTAGCAGACCTTGATTTCCCAAGTTCTTCTGCCTGTGCCTGCAGAGTAATTTTATCTGTAGAGTTTTTCCTAATGTATTGACCTGAATTGAATGATGACTCAGTCATTAGGGATACACCTGAAAAGGTCAAAAAGAATTCAATTTCAAATCATGTGTTTGGGCCGGGGATGTAGCTCAGTGGTTCCACTGCCTGCCACACAAGCGCAAGGTCCCGAGTTCGATCCCTGGTACCAAAAAAAAAAAAAAAAAGAAAAGAAAGAAAAGAAAATCATGTGTGTTTGTGCTTGTAGCATCTTAAGATGAGAACAACACAGGCTCAATTAAGAAAGTATAGTAAATGCACATGTGAGGGCCTGGGTTCAGCCTCCAGTGCCCCACACACAAAGTATAGTAAATGTAAATGCGCATGCATGTTCAGCTACAGCCATGTTAGGATTCATATCCTGAGCCGCTTGATGTTACTCTTCCTCGCTGTTTTCTTGACTCTGATTTATTCACCTGAACTGTTTCCACCTTTTCTGGGTTGCTCTTGTTTCCTCGTATCTCCTGAGGGCCCTTCTTGTTCTGTCTTGGCCTATTCCTTCTCTTCCCACTTCAAGTGTTGCTTGCTGCTTTTATCTATTCCCAGTTCTCCAGTGGATATATCCTGTATTTTCTCCACACATATTTCTTTCTGGATGAAAAGGGCCTTTTATAAGCTGTGATACACAACTACTAATTGAATATAAACCTTTATGCTGTGTTAAATAAAATGTTTATATCTTGTTTTGCAGTATATTCCATTAATAGTTGACATATGTTGCAAATTAGTTGAAGAACGAGGTCTTGAATATACAGGTATTTACAGAGTTCCTGGAAATAATGCAGCGATTTCAAGTATGCAAGAAGAACTCAACAAGGGAATGGCTGATATTGATATACAAGATGATGTAAGTTTATTTTAATAACTAGTCCAGTTGGTATTGTCCTTTGATAATACTGATTACAAAAATGCTATATTTCTGTTTTGCATACTTAGAAATGGCGAGATTTGAACGTGATAAGCAGTTTACTGAAATCCTTCTTCAGAAAACTTCCTGAGCCTCTCTTCACAAATGGTAAGTTAACTCCTAGGAAAGAAGCCAGAGGAGACAGTTCATATTGCAACTGTTGGAAAACTACAGAATTATTGGTATTATATTGAACCAGGCAAAAAACATTTTTTGTCAAAGAAAACAAGAGGTTCTAATTCTAATTTATTTATGAAATGCATAATTTTGTGATGTGGGTTTTTCTGCTGATACATTTCAGTGAAAAAAGACTGATATCTAGAGTATATAAAGAACTCGGACCTAATCAAAATATGGGCAATGAAATGAATAGGCACTTCACAGAAATACAGTAAATATATGAAGAAATGTTCATCACTGGCCATTAGAGAAATGCACATTAAAACAATACTGAGATTCCATCTTACCCCAGAAAGAATAGTTCTCATCAGGACATCAATAACAAATGCTGACCGAGGAACACTTCTATAGTATTGTTGCGAACATAAACTAGTACAACCACTATGGAAATGTGTAGAGATTACATTTGACCTAGCTGTTCCCCCTCTAGGCATCTTCCCAAAAACAGTTAAAGATACCACATTTACAGTGACACATACATACCTTGTTTATAGCAGCACAATTCATACTAGCCCAATCTTGGAAGCAGCGTAGATGTCCACCAACTGATGGACAGATAAAGAAAATGTGGTGTATATATACCCAGTGGAGCACTACTCTGCCATAAACTTGAGTCACTTATAGGAGAATGGATGCACCTTGAGACCCTAACATTAGGTGAAGTGAATCAGATAAACAAGCTTAAATATCTCATGGTTACTCTTACATGTGAAACCCAAGTTATAAACAAGGAGCAAAATAAAAGATAACAGAAAGTAGGAAGATAGATCAAGACATGGAGGGAAAGGGATGAAAAAGGGAATTGAGATGTGTATGTATACGGACCAACTCCACACAAGATGCAAACATTATGTACTTCAAACAGGTAATAAAAATAAATTTTTTAAATTAACATACCAAAAAAAGTTGTTTCAGGTCAATAAAATATATATAATCTGGGTCCTCTGTGTTGGCAAACATCAACGTCCATTGTGTTCAGTGAAAAGTCTTAAGACATAAAGTATCATTAATAGAAAAACACTTTTTCAGTTAAGCTGAATAATTGAGTGCTGTGAGCGACACTGTCCTAGGAGTTGCTGAGGGTAGGGAGAATGGACAGACTATATAAAATTGGGTGAGACCCTCAAGGAACTCACATTTTTGTGAATTTTCTATTTGTTGATAAGACGGGGAGGATCTTAAAAACCATAAAGTCTATGAGATCTTCCTTTTTATGTGTGTGGCCTTAAACCCTAAAACTAGGTTACAGTTCACACAAGCAATTTAAGATAAATTTGTTTTATTGTTATCGTCAGATAAGTATGCTGATTTTATTGAAGCCAATCGTAAAGAGGATCCTCTCGATCGACTGAGAACATTAAAGAGACTGGTAGGTATCGCTTTGTATTGCTGGAGCTGTGGCTGAAATGCAGCACTGAGACCCACACGAGCACAATGTGTTTCAGATTCACGATTTGCCTGAGCATCATTATGAAACACTCAAGTTCCTCTCGGCTCATCTGAAGACGGTGGCAGAAAATTCAGAAAAAAATAAGGTACGTAAGGTGTATATTGAAGAAGTGGACTTTTAGGGGCTTTGGTTTAAAAGATATACTTCATTCCTTCGTTCCAAAAGTCAAAAATTCAACAAAAGTTCTAAAATTACATCAACTTGAAGAGTTCCCTTTGAAGATCATTCTTAAAAGCAAAAAATCCACTATTTTCCAAATGTATTTCATTTTGGAAAAGTATTTCATTTTACATTTACTGGCCAAGAAAAACAAAAAAGTCAAAATTAAACTTGGAATTTTCAGCTGTATTGTCACTATTGCAAATAGGTGACTTACGTACATCAGTCGCAAAGGAGCCACACAGTCCCCAGCTCAAAGCAGGACCTTTACTTTGGTTTAGTTTTAAACAAGCCCCCCCTTAAGGCTGCTCTATTATTTTATCAAATAAGATGTGCTGTAAATATTGTCTCATCAGTCCATACTGGATTTTTTGCAGACAGGATCTCACTGTAGTTCAGGCTGGCCTGGAACCTATGATATCCCGTCTGCCTCCCGAGTGCTGGGATTGCAGGTGTGCGCCACCACGCCCAGCACATTTTTAAGATGTCTTTTTACAGGTATTTGTTTTACTATGCAGACGAGGTCTACACATTATATTTGGTTGATACATTAGTCTTAATTTTTCGTCTTTTTCCTGTCACTAATGATTATTACTTGAATCCATTTTATCATTAGAAGGTGAAAAACGATGATTTCCTAACTCTAGAGCCTTACTCCTTAGAGTACTGAAATAGGCATGTTGGTTTCCGGAGAAGAAAATAAACACAGCCAGCACTCCCTTTTCTGAGAATGACTCCAGCGGGCCAGTCCGTGCCCCGGAAGCACCCAGCTGCTGTAAGGCCGGGTGAGAGCAGGCTCCACCCCATGCCTGCAGAGCACGAAGATGACAGCGGCTCCCCTTTCCTTTAGATGCTCAGCACCCTCAGCTGTGACGGGAGGGAAAAAGGAAATGAAAACTTATCAGTTTACTATCCCGTTTTCGACAGTTCATAAGTAGAAGTCAAAATTTTTTCAATTTAATTCTAGGTAAAATACATTGTAGTTACTTCAGTATTGCCTGGAGTATTCATTCATCAGTTTTGCTGGGTGTTAGGAGGAGATACTGGAGAAAGAATGGGTGATTAAACTTCCACAGGTTTCGTTACTGTAGAATTTCTTAGCCATTAAGTAATACAATCTTGAAGGAACTATAGTTTTATATCCTTTTTTTAAAACCATATTTTGTGG
Organism: Heterocephalus glaber; assembly: GCF_000247695.1. The sequence continues at coordinate 4,312,133 of NW_004624796.1, forward strand.
AACATCTTTGAATAAATACAGAATTTGTTTTAAGTAGTAATCCAAACTACTTAGTTTCATGTAGGAACTAGCTAAAACAACATGCTCAATCATATCTGTATACAATTATCATTGTCTGAAAATTTGACATAAAACCTTCGAGATGGTGAACTTAGTTTTTTGAGCCACCATTACTGGTACAGGTAGCAGAATAGGACACCGGCGTGTCCAGAGCAGACCGGAAACACACCCTGAGTGCAATTTAACCATTCCCTTCGTCCACAGTCCTGTTTTAATCCTGCTAAGTCAGTATTCTAGGAAAATCGTGATTTCAGCCACAGTTTCTTCTCTCTCAGTGAGCATGTTATAATAATGCATATATCATGGATGGCATCTGCTTCAGGTAGGGGTGGAGGGTTGCGGGTTTGCCTATTTGTGTCACTCCTAACAGTGCTAGCACCCCACAAAACACTAATGTAGGCGTGTCCACCCCAAATCCATTTTGAGTTCTTAAGTTCTGTGCTGATTTTTTTACCCCTCGGCATATTTTGGCTATTTATAAGACATAACAAAGGAAAACAAAAGATCTAATTTTTTTTTTGGTATCGGGGATTGAACTCGGGACCTTGCACTTGCGAGGCAGGCACTGGAACCACTGAGCTATATCCCCGGCCCCAAAACATCTAATTTATGATAATCTTACAATTAAGGAATTCAAAACGATATACAAACATGTAAGTATGTAAAATTAAGGTGGTTTTTTTTGTTGTTTTTGTGGTTTTTTTGGTACTGGGGATTGAACTCAGGACCTTGTTGCCTGCAAGGCAGGTGGTGGAACCACTGAGCTAAATCCCCCGCCCAAATTGAGGTGTTCTTGTTGGAGCCAGGTCAAGCAAAGAGGTTCAGAGGATTTGGTGGAAGTAAAAATTGGTCAAAAAGATTATATCTAGATTGAGAAAAATGAATGCCAATTAGGCATTGCACATTTTCATTAAAGCATTTAGTTTTTACCTTCGTTAGTCAACTCTTGTTTTTTCATCAAAAAGAACTTTCTAGAAATGCCAAACCTGCAATGAGAATTTAAGTTTAATTCTTTAAGGAAAATTCTGATATCTTCCAATTCTTTCAGATGGAGCCAAGAAACCTGGCCATCGTGTTTGGCCCAACTCTGGTTCGGACATCAGAGGACAACATGACGCACATGGTCACCCACATGCCGGACCAGTACAAGATAGTGGAGACGCTCATACAGCACGTAAGTCCTCCTCCACCTCGCGTGAGCACCGATGCTTCGCAGGACAAATGCTGGTTTTGATTTTTTCATCCTAAGAAATACCTTTTCTGTCCTATCTTCCACGATAAAAATATATTTAGGAGGTTATTTAATGTTTCTTTTCACCTTTTTTATTTTAAATTTTAGCATGACTGGTTTTTCACAGAAGAAGGTGCTGAAGAGCCTCTTGTAAGTATTGTCCATCAATATTTTTACTCACTTATTGTCACTTGGGACACAGATCCTGATGCTACGACAGTGTCAACCTCCTGCTTTGTACGCTATTGTCCGCTTTGCACCCTGGAAGCAGTTCTCTACCTCCTCAGTTTCTGATCTAATGAAAATACAAGTACAATGCATAATTTTCAGTTAATGGTATAGAAGTAATGTAAGAAAAGCAAGCCCAGGTGTTCTGTTCAGTAATGTGCCTTTTATTAAATGTTGCTTGAATTTTAAAGAAAGTATCTTTGAAGCGATGATGAAGAGATCTTTGTTTGTTAACCATAGACGACAGTGCAGGAGGAAAACACAGTAGACTCCCAGCCAGTGCCCAACATAGATCACTTACTCACCAACATTGGAAGGACAGGCGTGTCCCCCGGAGATGTATCAGGTAACTCCTTCCTGGGCAGTGTGGATTCCGAGGGTCAAAACCGCATTCTTATAACAGAGCGAATCAGTCATGTAATAATTCACTGTGATTTTGGTTTCTTTTCCTTTTTTTCCTTTCAACTAATAAAAGGCTTCCTTTTCTGATTGATCACAGTTATCTTCCAGTGACTGTAATGCCATTGACAATGCATGGAGTTGTAGTGTTTGTCAGAATGGAAATGGAAGGGAAATGAGCATGCAAACCACTGTTTCGTTCTTTTTTTTAATTCACAGTTTCCATGTAATAGTCACCACAAGGTAAAACAGAGACATGCTATGAATATGTGGTTGCTGTGATGGCAGAAAGTATGGTCGGGGCTGTACACAGAGCTCTTACTGTGGAGCTAGAAGTTCTGTTAAAAGCAGCAAGTTAACATATGTCAAACTGCTAATGGACACCGTTGTCATAAATACAGTGTCTGTCACTATGAATGTCACAGTAAAAGTCACTCTTTGACCTTTATTTTCTTCTGTTTCCTATTGCCACCCTAATGCTTGGTTAAGTATTAGTTTTTATAGGCTCTTTTGATGCAAACCTTTTCCTCCCAAACTGTTGCACTAATCTAGCATGTTGTTTCACACAGTGTTCTCCCTTTGTCTCTAGTTTTTGTTTTAGTCCTAAAGGGTTTTTTTCAGCATTACTGACACAGGCAAATCTGTACTGATGTTGAACAGGCGAAGTGGGAGGAGTCTATCACACGGTAATGTCACTAGTGGATTCTGTGATGTCCCTGATGGACAGCTGGAACTGTAGGAAGAAGGAGGATTGTTGTCCACACTGTAGCTGCCTTGTCTGCAGAAATCCCCGATTCTTGTAAATTCATAGTTGATCTGTGGTGTAAAGTTTCTCTTAAGAATATTGTAAACAGATCAATACTACTTTCTTAAAAGTTTTTCTGCTGTTTCTTGTTATTTCTGAAGCAGACCCTGAGGAGAAATAGCATGGTATGGTCTACCAGTTCTTAAAGTCATAAAGCATTTAGCCATGTGTTAAAAGGGGCGTGGCACGGGCTCAGCTCATTACTTTTGAAGACCAATTTCCCTAAAGTTGAAAGATAAAATATCAAAATTGGTATTATTTTGCATAGTGCTGGCCCCTTCCTCCCCTCTTTATAATTGTATAATCTGAGTTTTGCCAGACAGTAAAATTATGGTCTCCATTTTCCATTTCCATAATAGCATCTGTTAATAGATAAGTTATAAAACTGGTAGCAGTTTAACCAAAGTAGTCAAAAGATCCCTGACTACACTGATGTGGAACTGGGTTCTGAAGCACAAAAATCAGCTTTATCTAAAGTAAAACCAAAATTACCTGGAAGCAGGGTTATCCTGAGGCTATGCATACAGTGTATGCTTATCAAATTTAAGTCTGACAAAAATCAATAAAATACACCAGTATCAGTGTCTCAATTTGTAGCTAGGGCAGCCAACAATCTCAAAGTTCTACATTGTGTATCAGTTTGAGATACAGGATGTGGTACATAATATAGTTCTTACAAGGTCTTCAAGCTTCTTTATTGCTAGACTTAACATTTAGAAATAAATACTAGTGTTTCTGTTTTGTTTAGCACAGGGCTCCTTTGCCATTCCTCTCATTGAGCTGGTTCTGCCTACAATTCACAGCATCCTTTCATGGCGGTGGCTTTCTGTGGTGCAGCTTGCATCTTTGTGAGCTCTGACTATCCACTGTGTTGTTGTTTTGAGTTTTGCTTTCACATTTTGTTCCGTGCCTGTCTTCTCCGCAAGTTCTGCATTGTTTGTTGAAAGTAATGAAGATTGGCTAATACTGATCGTGTTTCATTTACCTTCTTCACAGATTCAGCTACTAGTGACTCAACAAAATCTAAGGTAAATTTGTTTTTGTTGTTTTTCTGGTACTGGTGATCAAACTCAGGTCCTTTCGCTTGCCACACAGGCATGGTGTCCCTGAGCTCCATCCCCGGCCCGGTACATTGTTGTATACAGTTTGGAAGTCCTTTAGGGAGGAATTGCTTTTGGACTGGTTTCTGTGATTAATATACAGGTGTATCCTTATCCATACCTGGTGAGCCAGAACAACAGATTCTAATAGAATAGGTTAGAACAGCACTGGATTGAGTTGGGCTGTGGAGTTCGATAGAATAGTCATCAAATGCAGACAACCAGGCTTTCCCCTCGTTCTTAAAGTTTTAACAGGGAGAAGGTAGAATAAGCCTCCATGCACCATTACTCTTCCTCAGCAGTTTTCAGCACAGCCGATCCCGTTTCTTGTGCATTCCACTCACTTTCCTCTCCTGGAGCTATTTTCACGTGAGTCCCAAACATGCCATTTTATCTGCAGATATTTCAGTGTTACAGACTTACTGTACACTCATGCTTTCTTTTTAGCATAATATTGTTTGTTTTTATATTTTTACGTAATTTATATTCCATCAACAACATCAAGTCAATTTTTTAATTATTGTACTTTATAATTAAACATGAACTTTACATGTTATGTTTAAATATCTTATCACATAGGATTGCCTCCAGCTTTTCAGTGTGAAAAATGTTAAGCCTAAACCAAGCTGCTAAAGTAAGAGCACTGAAACCTTGTACCTTAAATCCTCAGTTGACAAATTCTGATATATAGAAAAATACAGTAAGCCCGTTTTAGTCAGGAAGATTCAGCAAGGGAGTACATTAAATACAGGACACACAACTTATAAGGTTATTTTGTGACAATACCCAAAGAATCAAATGCAAAGGAGTGCAAGAGATTCACCGCACACTAGGGGCCCAAAGGATTCAACTGAGGGCCTAGAGCCCAAGACAGTGTCCTCCTGGAGTCCATCCAGTGGTGGAGCCAGAAAACCTACGCTGGTGAGATGAAGGATATGCAGGCCACCAGACTGAGGGATCTGCACTGGAGCCAGGAATTGACGCTCACGGTGAAGACCAGAACTCCCCTGAGAACAGCAGCCGTCCCCAGGGACAGCGAGGCCCCGAGCTCCTCCTCTGAGAACAGTGAGCTTCTCCTACCCAATCAACAGGCCAAGATCTTCCCCTCCAGTTCTCTTTTTATGGCTATTGGTAACAGTCTTCAGGTGGATCCTCCACGCCCAGACCAGGCAGATTCAGTTCAGTGGGGTGTTATTACAAGTTGACCATCAGTCAATCCACCACAGCCCCCAACTTACGACTGAGTTCCGTTCTGGAGAATTATTTGTAAGCCTACAAAGTGAGTCTTATACAGTACATGTGTGTAAGTCTGGGACTTACTGAAATGTCTGTTTTTTTCCTGAGTTATTTTAGTTGTACACAAAACTGTACCCCCAAATATTTAGTATATATCTCCTGAGAACAAAGGCATTACCCTATATAATCCCAGTATAATTTACTCAGGGTGCTAACATCGTTATCTAATGTGCAATTGTTATCCAGATTTCCCCAGTTATCCCAATTTAGGATGCACAAACTATTCCTCGCACTTGGTTGTCAAATCTCTTTAGACTTTAGAACAGTTTCCCAACCTCTTTTGCCAGAAGGTGAGATTTTAAATCCAAAAGGCATATATTAAACCTCTGCCGTCTTTCACACTAGACACATGCTCCTTCACCTCTCTCTTCATCCTAATTATGGTGGTATTTGTGATAATATTCCTAACAGTTTCCCAGTTCTGGACAAGACATCTGCTTCATCACATACGTCATCACAGATTTGTTTAAAAGTGATCAGTAACACACTAAGCATGCTACACTGCAGGCCAGAGTAAGGAACATCAGGTCCCCCTAGTCTTCAGCAGAACGTGGAAACATAGGAACCACCATTAGCAAAGTATTAGGTAATAATGAAATCCCTTGTAACTTATAAAACAAAACTTGTTAATGTGTGATTCCATCACTACAGCCTTTTAAAAGACCTCAGTATAACAGTTTTAGCTTAAGTTTTTTGTTTTTTGTTTTTTTTTGGTACTGGGGATCGAACTCTAGTCCTTCAGCTTGCTCAGCAGGCGGTGAAACCACTGAGCTAAATCCCCGGCCCACTAAGATTTTTATAGCAAGAAAGATATACTTTTGATCTGTTACTCAGCCTACTTCCTGCCTGCTTTCTTGTCATAGACAGTATGTGCTAAAATAAGTATCTCTCGACTCCCCTAGCCACTCACTCGACATACAGACATTATGAACAAACTGATCAACCCATTATACATTGCAAACAAGTTTACCAATAAGAATGAACTGAAGTGCTGCAGGGTGCTTCCATGGTGAGGATTTCAGATGCTTTGATAACCTGTATTATTTGAAGTTTCCAACTCTTATTTTTGCCTTGAGTCTAAATAAAGATGTTACTATTGACCAAATCTACTGAAGGCAAATCCCTAAGATCCAGTCTCGCTGAACTGCTGGGAGCTCTGGGTTCTCTTGCCCTGCACAGTATCTGTATTGTAGGTTGTCTGTGACTAGAAAACTGAAGGCAGCCATAAAGTCTTAACAACCTATCAGAACGTTGTTGAACTCTTGCACCTATGTTCATATGAAGGAAACTGAAGGATGTCGGTGCATTGTGGAGGCAGGAAAGTCAGTAGTTTCAGAGAAATTAGTAAGAAGAGCTGGGTGCCACTGAACACACAGTATTACCCTGAAAGGTCAGGTGGAAGTGACTTGGCAAACGAGGGAGTGTAAATGAAGATAGATTTTCAGTACAAGTTTAACCGGAGTGTAAGAAAACAAATTGCACTCCTTTTGTGCTTCTAGAGCTTTAGTAGATTTAATTCTTTGAGAAGTATTTACGGGAAAAGCCTCCGAAAAGCGGGCTGAGTAGCGTTAGGCTCACAGTCTCATTTCTCTGTTGCTCCCCAGGGCTCTTGGGGATCCGGAAAGGATCAGTATAGCAGGGAACTGCTTGTATCCTCCATCTTCGCAGCTGCTAGTCGCAAGAGGAAAAAGCCAAAAGAGAAAGCACAGCCTAGCAGCTCGGAAGATGAATTGGATAGTGTATTTTTTAAGAAGGAAAACGTGGAACAGTGTCACAGTGATACTAGAGAAGAGTCCAAAAAAGAAAGTGAGACCTCGGGCAGAAAACAGAGGATCCTCGTTGCCAAAGAAAGTAGTGCTAAGAAAGACAGCAGCGCCTCAAAAGAGGAGAAGGCGGTGTTGCGGAGAGAGAGCACCCCGTCCGAGGAGCGGTCCCCCCCGCACAGCGCGGAGCCCAGCCGGTCACCCGCCCCGGACTGCCGCTTCGCCGCGCTGAAGGAAAGCCCCGGAGGCCTGCTGACCCCGAGGTCCTCCCACTTGGACGAGACGGGGTCTGACTCGGGCACGCTGCTCAGCGCCTCTTCCCGGGCTGCTCTGGCCAGGTTTCCCGCGAGGAGACCCACCAGTCCAGAGAGCGGACACAGCGAGTTTCTGGCCCGTGTCGGCACCGTCACCTCCGATTATCCCACCACGGCGTCCACCGCGTACCTGGCCAGCCTGGACTCCAGCAGGCTGAGCCCCGAGGTGCGGTCTGTGGCCGAAAGCAAGGGCGACGAGGCCGACGACGAGGGGAGCGAGCTGGTGAGCGAGGGGCGGCCCGTGGAGACGGACAGCGAGAGCGAGTTCCCCGTGTTCCCCACGGCGCTGGCTTGCGAGCGGCCTTTCCGGGGGAGAGCAGCGGAGGCCAGCAGGCCGGGCCGCAGGAACTCGGAAGACAGCGAGGCGAGCTGCACCGAGGGGAGCTTGACGCCCAGCCTGGACAGCCGCAGGCAGCTCTTCAGCTCACACAGACTGATTGACTGTGACACCCTGTCCAGGAAGAAGTCCGCTCGGCTCAAGTCCGACAGCGGCAGTCTGGGCGGTGCCAAGAACGAGAACGAAACCCCTTCGATAACGAAAGTGTTCGAGGTCATGAAGAAGGGAAAATCGACCGGGAGTCTGCTGCCGCCCACCAGAAATGACTCGGAAAAGCAGGAGCCCACCTGGAAAGCAAAAATAGCAGATCGGTTAAAACTGAGGCCCAGAGCGCTGGCTGACGATGTGTTTGGAGTGGGGAATCAAAAAACAAACCCCGAGAGCGCTAAAAGGAAAAGCATCAAGCGCAGGCACACGCTGGGCGGGCAGCGGGACGCCTCTGAGCTCAGTGTGCTGGCCTTCTGGAGGGCGCAGGAGCAGAGCGGGGAGAGAGACTCCGAACTGTCGGCCATGAACCGGCTGCAGCCCCGGTGCGCGGCGCAGGGCCTGTCCATCTCCGACTGGCTGGCCCGCGAGCGCCTGCGCACCAGCGCCTCGGACCTCAGCCGCGGGCCGGCCGCGGAGCCCCCGCTGGAGCTCCCCAGCGCAGTGGAGACGCAGCGCCACGCCGCCGGCAGTTCCTCCCGTGCCTCGGCTTCCGCCGCTTGGCGCCTTCTTTCCACACCGCCACAGTCACCCGACCAAGGCCACGGGGAAGGCTTCCGGAGCGCGAGCCCCAGGCCCAGTTGCGCCACCGATGCCCCTCCTCACGAACCGTCCCAAGCCCCTGGCGGTCAGGCCTAGCCTCGTCCCTGTCGCTAACCTGGGCGCGTCCACCTGACAGACACAGAGCCACTGTTACACGCTCCGGTAACGCTGTAAATATTGCCTTGTACCAGAATTGTTATTATGCAGCCTTCATTCGGGCTCGTTTCATCATCTTGCACTGTGAAATAGCTTTGCAGTGCATTACTCCAGCCAGAAGAACACGTACATGTATTTAAGAGTATATGGGATAGCTGTATACAAATGAGCAAGGCCTCTGTTGCAACGTACTGCCTAGTATACCCCCAACTCACTGAAGGAAAGCGCCGGCATTAGGGTGCAGCAAATCTGTTCTCGGTTTCATCACTAACAAAAGTGCCTCGTGAAAGTACGTTTGATTTTTAGGGTGCCATATTGTTCAAATTAGATAACTCACATTGAATGAATGAATGCATTTTATCGGTAACACATTTCATTACATTGACCAGTTTTAACACAGGTGGATACAGAACTTCCATTCTTTAGTCATTCCAAGTGGATCTGAGTTTTATATTCAAAGTTTTAAAACAGTTTTTGAGTTTTGTGTGACTTGAATTTTTAATCTTTCTGTAAAATACGTAACTTAAATGAACATATTATATGTGTATCTTTTCTTCAGATACCAGATTTGATATAAATGCTGTAACATAGGTGTGTAGATAGTGGACCCTGGATGGAACTGGCTTCTTTATGAGAAGAATATAATTCTGCATGAGGACTTAATGAATCCAAACCTGTGTCATGCCTGTGTGCACACCCAATTAAACACTGGAAATAAAAATTGTTTTGGTGACCTTTGCATGGCTTCAGACTTTGCTGTTTTCAATGCTGTTACCCATTTCTGTGACTCACTGGTCCTGGCTTCCATCTCTCAAGCTGTGGCTAGCAGGAATCTCTTACAGATGCCTGCATCAGCCTCGCCTCACTGCTGCACACACAAACGTAACTCTCCCAGTTAGGGCGTGTGCTGTACCTTTTCATTACATCATGTTTGAGTCCAGCCCTGACCTCAGGTTGTCTTGGAACGCTGCTCCCATCCTAAAGGTGCCAGGTGATGGATGGCCCACAGGTAGTTTCCATCTACCATTGTACGCTTTCTTCTATAGACTGCAATTTAAAACCCTTTAAGTTGCAAAAGAAAATGTAAGAAAGAAACCCTGAAAACTAGAGAGGAATGACAAGCCCGCCACATCACTCGGCTCAGAGTTGCTGATTGGACATCCGGTATGCGCTGCTGGGGGCCTGCTCACCTCATGGCCTTTGAAACCCTGGCACTGTCGGGATTTCACATTTTTATTTTGTTTTAAGACAAAATGAATGGATGTGAGATATTTCCTACATTACCAAGCAAAAGAACACCCCCCACCACCACCCCCGTGCCATTCCACTTTCCTGAGGAAATTTTATTAGCCTTTGACCATTTTCCTCATTTGTCTTTCTCTCGTAGGTCCTTACATAATCTGGCTACTAGTCCTGATTTGAAATACTTTCAGTCTGTTTTCTCCACTTTTAATTTCTTTGCATTGTTTTTCCTTTTTTATTTAACCAAATTTATCAGCTTTTATGTGTATCTTTAGACCCACTTAGAAATACTTACGTATCCACCAGTAGAAGTTACTTTTTTTTCTAGTAGGCTTTAAGGATGATTTCCACATGTCTACCAGTTATTCGTGAGCTCTTATGTAAGAGTTGATGGATCTAAAATTTCTGTAAGACTGTAAGCTGTCCCTAACTTGCCACTTCGCTGTGCCAAGATTAAACTACAACAGCAGGGCATCCTTACACTGCAGATAACAGTGCAGTTGGGCCTGGTCACAATACAGACATTCAGCTGGCTGTGCAGAAAGGGCGGGCAGAATCGTACCAGGGAGGGGTACCTGTTACGTGGCCTCCCCATGCCTGCTACGGATGCCACCCTGACAGCCACAGCAGCGTCTTGGGAGAGAGGACAAAGAAACACAGCAGGAGAAAGCTTAGTTCTGTCCTGCCAGGGAGCAGACGGAGATGTAGAATACGCATAAACCTCCTATTGTGGAGCAGTTAAGGGAAATACTGGGAACTGGGGGTGGAGACTTGGCACTTGTCAAGTTTGTTGACTGGGGGTGCTGGAGATGCTTTGCTAGTAACTTGGAGGTGAGATGATTTGAACCTTTACTTTCTGAGAATAAAGATGGTGGTTGTGAAATTCTGCCAACATCATAAAGCAGAAAAACCTAGGTGTTCATGTGCTACATTGTCTGGATTGCATACAGGTTAATTAGCATTAGATTTTGAGGTGTGGATTGACCTTGCCTTTATATCCCTATGCCTCAGTTCTTGACACAACTATGTATATGTAGGTATTTCTTTATATAATAATGGTTTCATAAAATTTTAAATTTGTAAGTCAAAGTTAATGGTCACTGAAGGGTCCACGGGATAACCCAACCACACTTGAACCTCTGTACCGTGCCCACCAAGCCCTTTCCATTTAGATCATTCCAGCTGCTCTGACACCCAGCAGTGCTGGCTCAGATTCTCCATCTCTAAAACACTGTGGCCCAAGGGCACTTGCTGTGCTGAAATGCCCTTGATTATGGCTCCAGTTGTAGGCCGTCAGACAAAGAAAATAGAAAGCGGATTTGGAAATAAACCCGACTGGGCTCTCACAAAGACTTGTCCTCAATACTGGTTATTTACAAAAGGCCTCAGACTGGGCTTTTCACTTCTATCTTCTGTGTAAACATCAGTGAAGCAGCTCGAGGCATGCATTACTGACCACCACCAAGAAAAGTGGTTCATTTGAAGAAATAGGCAAATTCAAATGCCCCTAAAACCAACCTGGCCTTTAGTCTGTTAGGGATTTCCAGCCCTAGGAAATAATTTTCTCCACGATGCTTAAGAAACATTTCTGACAGCCACTGCCATGGCAGCAAGTATTGTCATTTAGGAAAGAATATAATGGGAAGATTCGAAAGAGTTCCGACTCGGGGATGCTGTTCTTCAGCACTGCCGTAATATGTCCCAGCCTTTATTGTTTTCTGAACCATGCAACACAGAAAATGCTTTGAGAAGGTGTTCTCTGAATTATCCCAAGGGTAGATGGTATGTATCCATTTTAGATTCATGCAAGAAAAGCCATTACGCACAGTGAATGTCTTTCCATCACATGTATTTAAGCAAAAACATTTTGCAGCGCTGAAGAGGTGGCACAGGAGTAGTGGGGATTTTGAGGGCTGCCAGACTAACTCCCCACTGTCGGCACGTACCAAGGGTCAATCTAAAAGAATTAGAAACTGCCCAACTCGTCTTAAGTGCGTGTATGTTGCCCACAGGAATGTAAACCCCACAAGAGTGGAGATTTTTGCCTAGTTTACTGCTGTCTCTGAAAAAAGTACATTCTTCACAGTGCATTCTTCCAAGACCACCATTCTGTGTGTGTCTGTTTCCAACCTATTCCCTGAGTTTCGAACTCCAGAAATCACTGAGAAAGGCTGCCCTCTAAGACAAGGAATTGGTCACTTTCTCCTGTTCTTTTGTTTCTGGTGTATTGCTTTTACAGGCTCAAAATTGCTATGATTTCCTGTCTGTCTCTTAGAAGGCCACTTGGATTATGTAATGCTTAAAGTTGTATCATCTCCTGGTGATTCTTTAATCTCTCTTTACATCAAGTCTGTTTTGTCAGTCTGGCTCACTCGCCTTGTTTTGGTTTGTATATTTTCTCTTTTGTATATTTTTCCCATCCTTTAAACTTTTCCTCGTCTCTACTAAGTTCTTTATAAACACCACACAGCTGCATTTTTCTTTTTCTCCTGTTTTTTTAAAAAATCAGCTTGACAAACTGTCATTTAACTCCCATGATTAGTTTTTTCCACTGAAAGTACTTACTGGTTTGTTTCCATCTGTTGAATTGGATGGCTTTTAATTTTTTTCTTTTTCACTCGTAATTTGGATTGATATTTTCTACTCTTTCCATTTTCTGCTCGGTTTCTCTTTCCTTTTGTCCTGGTATGTCTGCAGTACATAATGATGACATACACCGTGGGGAGGCAAGGCGTGAGCACAGCATATCCCAGTCCCTTTCATGCTCCTTCCCCTCATCTTTTTTCCCCCTTCTCGTTTGCCAAAGATCTAGGTCTCTGTTTCGTGTCGTCTTTTATTTTGCTCCGTATTTATACTTGGGGTTTCTCATATAAGAGAAAACATGATATTTAAGCTTGTGTGTCTCATTTATTTTGCTTAACATCCTTTGTCAGGGGATATCCTAGAAATTTTTTTTGAGATAGGGTCTCACTGTGTAGCCCAAGGTGGCCCCTCTTGGCAATGCTCCTGCCTCAGCCTCCTGCGTGCTGGGATTACAGGCATGCGCAACCAGGCCCAGGCCTAGAAACTTTAATACACACACTAAACATTTAATCAATAGCTGTATCTTCCTTTCAAGCAATACAAAGATCTCAGCATTCTCTTAATTCTAGTTGTTCTGTCCCAACTTACGTACCAACATTTTCAAGAATTTTATTTTTTACTCCATAAACTAGACAATATTGTTGTATAGAGTCACTATCAATGCTTAGATTTATAATCAGATTTACCATTCTCATTGACCCTGATCCTGCCATCGCAGGCCTACCTTCTAGGATCACTTTCCTCCTACCAGAGTTATCTTCAGAAATTCCTTCGGTGAGAGTCATCAGTGATAAATATTTTTAGGTCTCATCTTTGAATGTAATTAATTTGCTTTCACCTTGAAAGAATCCATAGCTGGATACACCATTATAATGGATATACCATTACAGGATACACCATTCTAGGCTGACAGCAAGATTTTCCCTCAACATTTGGAGATGTCGATTCACTCTTGATTCTGTATTGCTGTCTGTGTGATTAATCTACTTTTTAAATTCTCAGGCGGTTTTAAGATCCTGTGTGTTTGGTCTTGTGAGGCTTTGCTACAGTGTCTCTGGAGTTGGGTTTCTTACGCTTGGGATTTGTTTAGTCTTTTGGAACTTGGGATTGATTGCTATTCTTGAGTTCTGGAAGATCTTCAGTCCCTGCTCATATTGACTGACCTCACTGTTCTTTTTCGGAAGCCTCTATTAAACATGATGGACTCAGTGTGCTCTCCATGCCCCTTGCCTTTTTGTTCATATTTCACTTCTCATTTTCTCTGAGCTGCATCTTGGGTAGGTTTCTAAGTTACTTTTAGCCAGGTCTAATCTGTAATTTAATCTGTTCCATAAATTTTAAATTTCACTAATTTTATCTCATTTCTAGAAGTTCTATGTAATTGTTTTTCAAAACAGCCTAGTCAGTTTTGAGATCTCACTTTCACCCCATTATTTTGTAAAATATGACAACACTTGACTTAGCATGAACTCTAGAACCAGACTGCTGGCTTTACAGCTGCACTGCCACTTACAAAGCCCGTGGGTTTGGACAGGTTGTCAAGTTTGTTTCCTCATATGTAAAACGAGGGAAATGTAAACCCTGTCTTATAGTCGCCATGTGTTTTCGTTATATTTTTGGTCCAGTAATTGCCATAATTCAATAATGGCAAATCTGATTCTTTAATCTTACATTTCTACTGTTACTTGATGGTGATTCATTTTTTCCATAAAACATGTCCAATTTCTAGTCATACAAATCAGAACACTAGACTTACAGTTTTACCATTGTCATCTTTGATCTAGAAAGGTAAACATTTGTCATGGTGTACATAGTTTAGCATACCCAAATGGTATGTTTACTCTCTTACTTCTCTCTTCATCAGCCCAAAGGCTGATGTTTGAAGATGAAGGGAGAAGAGGACTCATACAGACATTTGTTGTCCACTTACTCTGATTTAGGAAGTCAGCATAAGATCTGTAGTAGCTGATAGAGTCACACAGGAGTGTGGGAGAGCTCTGTTTAGGGAGCCTTTATCTTAATCAGAGAGCCCTGTATTCAGTCCCCAGTACTGTTAAAAAAAAATCAATGAAAGCCTTCCAACCAAGAGATTATGTAGAGGTGCCGATTTCCAATGATGAATGTCATATTGCATACCTAAAATGTACCAATGAAACATTTTTTTTAAAAAGCCACTAGTGGCTGCACCCCGCCCCGCCTGGCTTGCCCTGTGCACTTGACCAGACCACCACACTTGGCAAGTTGGAGGAATTGTCACCTCCTTTGGCATAGGAAAAGACTCCATGAACAAAACCTCAGTGGCCCGGGAACTAGCAGAAAGAATCGACAGCTGGGACCTCATCTTATTAACAAGCTTCTGCACTGCAAGAGAAACCACCAACAGAGGTAACAGACAACCTGCAATGTGGGAAAAAATTTTAGCAGCTGTACCTCACACAAAGGTCTACTATCTAGAATATATAATGAACTGAAAAAAACAGACACCCCCCCAATTCAAAGATCCAATTCAAAAATGGGCATCTGAAATGAACAGACACTTCTCAAAGAAGTAAAAGTAGCGAATAAATGTATGAAAATATGTCCAACATCACTGGTTATTCGAGAGATGCAGATGAAAACAACACTGAGATTCCACCTCACCCCAGAAAGAATGGCTGCTATCAAGAAATCAACCAATAACAAATGCTGGCGGGGGTGTGGGGAGAAAGGAACCCTTCTCCACTGCTGGTGGGAGTGCAGACTGGTGCAACCACTGTGGAAATCAGTATGGAGATGGAGATACCTCAAAGAACTAGGACCGGAGGTCCCATTTGACCCAGCTATTCCTCTGGTGGGGATCTTCCCCAAAGAATTAAAAGCATCCTACCACAGTGATATATGTGCACCCATGTTTATGGTGGCATAGTTTGTAATAGCTAAAGCTTGGAAACAGCCCAAGTGCCCATCAACTGGAGACTGGATAAAGAAGATGTGGGGTTTTTTTATAAAATGGAGTACTACTCAGCCATAAAGAACCAGAAACTAGAGACATTTATAATGGATGCACAATGAGGCCATACTCTTAAGTGAAATAAATAGGACACGTGTGTAAATACCAAATAGTTTCTCTGGTGTGAAACTGAAAGTGTAAATAAGGATACACACGGATGAAATAGCCTAATAACATAGTTCTCAGATTGTGTTTCCATCACGTGTCATATGACTGTATCGAAATTTAAATTAGGAAGAAGCTTGGCTCATGTGGAGTCTGCTAGCTAACCAGAGTTCTTTTCCAGATCACTGTTTGTTCAGTGTTGGTGTTGGGGATCTTTCTGAAACAAATCACATCCTCTGGTGTCTTGTGGGTGCTTGAGATGTTTTTTTAAGTTATATGGAAAAATGTTTAAATGCTTTTCAGTTTTGTTTTGGTTGAGTTCTACTGAATTTGAATATTACTGTAGGTTTTTTCCCCTTGCATTGTTCTTCTTTGAATGGTTTTAATTTTTGTATGTGTGATAACAAACTTATTTTTTAAAAATAAGCCTTCCAGTAACAACCCAGACAGAAGCACTGTAAAGCCAGGTGACTGGGAGGTGTCAGAAGGGCAGCATTCTCTCTCGAAGCAAGGAAGGCAGGGGAGTCTGGCCCTGGTAGAGAAGGCACAGCTAAAGCCCAGGGTGGCAAGTGGCGTGGATGCACCCAGTATGGTAGTTCCTCAGGAATGCTAGGAGCTGATCTTTTCAAAACTTTGGTCTCCAAAGTATAAAGATCATGTTTAGTTCACTCTTGTGTGGTTTAAATCACTCCCCAAGAAACTGTTAACCACGGCAATAAGGATTGGCCATTTTAGACTATATCTTTGTCTCCTCTCCCACAAGAAAAAGAATCAATCTCCCTCCATTTATTTTATGAGCAATCAGAAAGATCCTTAAATTTATGACTTGTTCATTATCTTGTTTTGGCCAAAATACCTTATTTAAAGAAGCCTAAGATGCCTTATGCTATGTTGACACTCTTACAACGTTCCACATTTTCCCTTCTCATGAGTTGTGTGTGTGTGTGTGTGTGGTCCTGGGGATCGAACTCGGGACCTTGCAATTGCGAGACAGGTGCTGGAACCACTGAGCTAAATCTCTGGCCCCCTTCTTATGAATTTTTAGGAGGAGAAATAGCAAATTATTTCCTTGCCATAAGCGAGCTACTCTAACAACCAACTGTAGCCCAGAGGTCTCCTTAGTGATGACACAAGGAGGGGCCAGGGCTTTGATTCCAGCCCTGTGGTTCCTCTGGTTGATTACTACTGGTTGGCAGACATTCCCATCCCCAACATGGGTCATTCAAGCACAGAGGGATTTGTCCTCGATCGAAGGAGGGGTGAGCAGAGGTCTCGTGCTAGCAGGTTCCTCATGGGTCAGAGTTAGGCAACAGAACAAAAACTCAGGCAGCTTCGGGTGAACCAACCCCAAGAACAGGAATGTGGCTTTGTTCTGTTTCAAGGAGTGCCCTGTTGTATTTCTAGTCTAGAACATTTTAAATACTGGAAAATGGCAATCTTTCCATTTCTCCAGTCCACTTTAGCAGACAGCGTGTAAACAAAACTCCCAAGTCATAGAACTGGACTAGAGACAGCCTTCGGCCTCCTTGCTAGTCCCAAGCTAGGCGTCTAAGTCATGGATAAGCATGGGGAGGGACGCCGGAGGAGGCAGCTCCTTCAGCGCAACGTCTCCTGGGGGCCACACCGCCCACCTCCACCACGTCCCGTCTGGTGACAGCAGCCAACATGGAGGCTCACGCAGAGGGTGCAAGCCCTGCTCCAGGGTGACCTGCAGCAGCCTTGAGCTCTCCTCACAGTGAGGCAGCTGGGGCACTTCGAGGCTGTGCCTCCCAACCTCTTGCAGACCCTTTTCTTAGGTCTTGCCTGCATCCTAGAAGTGCGGTATGCAGCTTCCAGGCGGTGTCCTGAAAGGCAGGCGACATGGGCTTCCGCTTGCTTTCCTCTTTCCACAGACTGGACACAGCCTGGACCCTCTCGAGCCACCAGGTAGCCTCGG
The DNA here is from genome assembly GCF_000247695.1 of Heterocephalus glaber. The sequence goes on from NW_004624796.1 coordinate 4,329,424, forward strand.
AATGGGGGTCTTGCGCCGTGGGCCCCAGGAATGCGACACCGTGGACAGTCACCCAGCTGCGAACCTACCTCTGAGCTGCTCGGGTGTGAGCAAGAAGTAGGCCTCTCTCGCTTACGCTGTTATTTATTATTTGGGGTACTCTTGCAACTGAACCAGTGGCCCAGAGCATGATGCCCCTGCCTTACGGAAGATGAGACTCACTCAGAGGCTTAGCCCCATCAATGTAACTGACACAGACAACCAATCCACCGCCTCGTCTCCTCCCAGGGCAGCAGCGTCTCATGGCACTGTGGCTCCAGGGCTCCAGTTTTTGTCACAGGTACAATTTGAGAACCTATAACATTTAGAAATGCCCACCCCTTCAGGGTGTGCTGAGAAGACAAATGTGAAAACGTCACATCTGAATAAAATCTAGTCACTTGAGGACCTTAGGTGTAACACATGTTGTCATTAGAAATAGTTTCTCTAAAGTGAGAGAGTATACTGGGTGAAGTGTGTCCCAGAAACCGAGAGCACAGAGTACACAACCCGAACCATCTAAACACTAGTTGTCATGTGCTTTTAATTGCTAATACAGCCATTTCCCTAAGTGATCTCACTTTTTCATAGCAACACTACATTTGGAGTAAAGGCTCTGACATACAAAACTCCCTCAGGAAAAGTGCTTTAAAGTTTTATTTCTTGCTGCCAAAAATCATTTCCTAGAAAGATATGTGTATATGATATGTGTGTGTGTATATATAGCATTATGTATAATAAAATTATCCAAGCTGAACATACAACACACACCTCAATTCCTATGTCATTTTCAAACAATAGCTTGGTGCACACAAATCCTTCTCTTCAAAACGCAATCTGCCAGTTCTGTACAGGAGAAGCAAGCCCAGTGTCCTCGCTCGGCCACCTGGTCTCCTTTGCTGCCCGGAGCTCCCCCAGAACAGCCCTGGCCTGGATTCAGCCTGCGAGAGGGAGGCGGCCGGGTCCTCCCTTTGCCTCCCTTTAGGCAGCTCCTGGTCCTTTCTGCTTCTGCAGGCAGGAGGGTCGCTCCTCTTATTCCCGGGAGCCTCTGCAGCTGACCTAAGGCAGGAAGCCAGGCTGACGGTGACGGCGGGCGGGCTTGCTTCTCAGCTCAGCCACACTTGTCTTTAGGTGAGGGACTGAGCCCTTCTTCCCACAACAAGCGGAGCTGCAGGAACCCTGTGGGTACCAGAAGCAGGGCAGGGCAGTTGGCCCAGGGAGGGAGGGATGGACAGAGCCCAGAGAGGCAGCTGGGCGGATGCACACTGGATAGGATCCTCAGTAGGCGGCAAGGCATTCGTCAGGAGCCCCTTAGCCTCTGATGCTCTGACCCCAAGACAGCAGTTGGGGCTAATCATCCAAACCTTGGTCTCCAGGGCAGAGAGATCCTGGCAGCTATCTCAGCACCTCCATCTTGACAGAAGCACCTGGCATTCCTAGGGCAAGAGACTATGGGACCAGCTTGGCTGCGTGCTGTGGCTCACATGCACGGGGCTCAGGTCGCCCCTTGGGGGTCCTCTACAGACACGCAGCACATTTCATTTTGCAGAGGTGAAGGTGGAACGGAGGGGTAGGAGAAGTGAGGCCGGGCAGGGCGAACGCTCAGATGCCCGCGTGTCCATGCAGGCACCAGAGGGTTACCGTCAGCCTCTCTGATCTGTCCCCGTGGTTTGTGCACAGCCACCATCCAGGCCTGGGAACCAGGCTGGCTCTTCCTGAACTGCCATCTCCCTCCCATCCGTCCCGGCCGGGCCGCACTGCTTCCAAAATGCTCTTTCAATGCAAGTTCCACCTCTCTGCTGCCTCATACCCACTCACACTTTGCTTTTGCCTACAAAGCAAATGGCTACCTGGTTGCTTAGCATGCAAAGTGGTTCCCAGCAGTTCCGCTGCTCCTGCCCTGAGGTACTGTGCCTGGAGCCAGGTCAGACTGTCCTGGCCTGCCCGTTCTCTGGGTGGGCTCTCGGCAGGGCCACCTCCTCCCCTTGGTGAGCAGGGGTCTAGCTGCCCCCTGCCTTTCCTGCTGGGCTTGGAGTTCTCTAAGAGCAGGGTGGGTTTGACTTCAGGACTGCAGGCAATGATTAAATGGTGAACCAGGCTCACAATAGGTCCCGTGGCCCTGGAGGTGGCCGTGGGAAAGGCCAGATGGAGCCCCCTACTGGGCGTATTTCCTCCCCAGGCAGTACACCTGTCTCCCCCGCACCCTGCAGGCTGCCATGGCCAGGCCAAACTGCCAGCCGCCCACCATGGCCAGGCTGCTGGGACACATCTACTGGCCACCAAGCCTCCTCTCAGGTGACAGCTGCCCTTCCTCTACCCTGAGGTTCTGACGGCATTCTTCATACCCTTCTTCTCAAGGAGTGGGGTAGGGGGAGAGCAAGACTCCAGGTCACCCCTCCTCGGATGGGGCCCTGGCTTTCCAGGGACAAACTCCTTAGGCAGGACTTCCTGAGGCCCCTTAGAACATGCCAGAAGGTAGCTTGTTCTATTCAGAAGCAACAACCCTTTGATCATCTCAAAAGTAAAGCTGACGGCGGCTTGGAACCAGCCCTGGGCCTCCGAAGCTGCTGGGCAGGGGGCTCCACCTGGCACTCAGACCCGCAACCCCCCCTTGCTCCTCAGGGGCTCGGCACCTTCACTAACCAGACTTCATTTCTGACAGGGATTAAAAACAGTTCGATGGAGAAAGAGCAGCTTTTTCAACAAATAACCCTGAAACAGGTAGATATCCACATGCACACCAACAAACAGAAAACTGGATGGACTCATCTCTCATACCACGTTAGAAAGTTAATATAGAATTGATCAGACTTGAGTGTGATAGCTGAAACTATGAAACTTGTAGAAGCAGATGTAGGAGAAAGTTATGGTGATATGACACCAAAAACAATAAATAAAAGAACAAACAAACTATATGAGCAAAATTTAAAATTTCTACCTCTCAAAGGGCAAGTTTCAGGGAGTGCAAAGACAAGCTACATAATGGGGAAAATATGTTCAAAGCTCACATCCAATTTAAAAGATCTAAGATATAAACTTTAAAAATCACTGAACAACGTAATAAAAGAATGTGTGAAAGATTTTGGCGAACACTTTACCAGAGAAAATATATGGGTTGCAAATAAGCACATGAAGACATGCTGTCATGATTGGTGACTAAGGAAATAGGAAAATCAGTGAGATCGAAACCACTCCACACCCACTGGAACAGCTAAAACGTAAGATTGACCACACGAAGCGTTGGAGAGGTTGGGGAGGAACAGAATTGTCATACACTGCTGGTGGGACTTAAATGTACAACTCCAGAAAACAGTCTGGGGGGTCCTCAAAACATCAAGCAGAGCTCCCACAGGATCGAAGCATGCCACATCTGAGTGTTTGCCCACACAAACACTCCCTGTACCTTCACTGGTCACAATCCAAACCTTGAAGTCACCCACAGGCCTACCATCAGGTAAGTGCATAAGCACATTATGGATCAGCCCTGCAGCAATATGACTGTCAGGCAAAGAAGCGGACTATGGTACTCACAATCACGTGGACGGATCTCACAATGACTACAATCAGGGAAAGAAACCAGACTAAGGATGGTACAGGATCAACAGTCCTTTACCCAGGGCTCTAGAACACTCAAACCCATCAACCGTGACAAAGCAGCAGATTTGGGTTTGGGGAAGAGATGGGGAGAGAGAGGAAGGATCACCAAGAAACACGGAGGAATCTGGCGCGTGATTAGCATGCTCCATCTTTATTCTCACGATGGCAGTGCAGGTGCCAAGACTCAGGAAGCTGTGCACTGTGAGGGTCAGTGTAGCTCGTCGCATGCCCATTTCACTCAAGGGAGTGAGCAAAGGGTAAGACGGGCCCGCGACCCCTGTCTGCCACCTTCACAGCCTCGCCCAGCGCCCTCTCCGAGAGCTTGTTCTAACCAGTACACACCTGCCTGTGAGCGGGAGCTCCCTGTCTGGAGACCGTCTCTCACTCACAGCCTGCCAACAACCACTGCAGCTTGGAAGCAGACCCTGCTGCAGCCCCAGCTGACAGCGTGCTTGCAGTCTCATGGAAACCCAGCAGCACATACCCAGCTAAACTGTCTGGACCCCCAACCCACGGCAACTATGTGTTGCTCAACACACTAGGTCCATGGTCCTTCATTTCAATAATACAGTGGGTAACAGATACAACGAATAAAAGCAAGCAAACCAAGCACCTATAATGACTAGCCCTTACAGCCACCCCAGTGGCTAAAATTAGTGACTGACAATGCTAAATGCTGACATGTGGAGTAAGTAGAACGCTCCCACACTGGATGTAATAATGTGATGCTGCCATTTTGGAAAACTGTAAGCCCTGGCAATTCTAAGTATAGGCCCAGCACAAATATACACATACATGCATCAAAAATATATACAATAGTGCTCCAAGAAGTTAGTAAAAGGGTCAAACTGGAAGCAAGCCAAGTTCCAATCAACAGTAAAATGGATTGTAATATTTTTGTCCAATGAAATGCTGCACAGAAATAAGAACAAGCTACTAATATGAGCAACATGTTCGATAAACCTCACAACCACAAGTGAGTGAAAGAAGCAAAGCACAAAGCACTCAGTTCCTTTATTTAATAAAGGTGGCAATCAGTAACTATGGTCGCAGACTCAGTAACTGAGCTCCGGCTCCTTGTGGGGCACTTGGGAGGGAGTAGAAGGGCCCCGGGGGCGAGGTTTTATTTCTTGAATCGACACACCTCGGGGCTGCATGGGGGACCTCCAGCTGACCGAGCACCTGGCACCTGCACTGTCCCGGTCTGCTGGGGCCTCGGGACACACTGGAGCCCACGCCGCTTACTATAGCGCCAGGGCGGATTTACTTCCCAAGCTCCGGAGGGTAAAAGTGCAAGCTCCCTGTGCAGCACCTGGAGCCAGGCTGGGCCCGGCCTGTGGGAGGAGCCGCCTTCTCCAAGGAGGTGAAGGAGCTTTTCATGGGCCTCATCCCAGTCACGCACTCCTGACCCCTTGCTGCAAAGCCCCAGTCCTCTCTGGGGTTAGGGTTTCAACACACAGATTTAAAAGTAGACAAGTAAGCGGGGCGTGGTGGCGCACACCTGTAACCCCAGCACTCGGGGAGGCTGAGGAGGGGCGGGGGGGGGGCAAGGTCAAGGCCAGCCTGGGCAACTCTGGTCAGACGGGCACGGGGACGGGGAGAGAGGGGGACGGGAGAGGGAGAGGGAGGGAGAGCGCGCGAGCGAGCTGGGGATGTAGCCCAGGGCAGAGGTCCTGGGCCCACAGCACCTGGAGCTATCCGTGTTTGGACGATCAGCAGCAGGAGCAAATGAGCCACGCGAAGTCTTCCTTCGCAGCGACTCCCCACCGGCCAACCCTGAGCTGTTAGGAGAGGCTTGGGAGCCGTCAGCACGTTCCCACCAATGGTGGGGCAGAGGGGACGCAGGGAAGGCCAGAAGGGCCCCCTGGGGTCCAGGGGAGCCTGATACCCCTTTGCTGTCTGCCCTCCTCCTATCCTGCGCCCCCCAGTGGGGTGTGCGCTCGGAAATAGAAACAGACTTAGCTCGGAGGTGGGACAAAGACAACCCAGAAGGCCCAGGGAAAGGCCGGTCCCTCCCAGCACAGGCCGAGGGCTGGGTCCTGCCCCCCGCTCAGGCCAGTCCGCCCCAGACCACGCCAGCAGTCTCAGCAGCTCCTGGCGGCCTCAGTGGTCCCCGCCTTGCCTAAGATCGCAGCTCTCTGTGAGGCTGGGGCAGGAGGAGCTCAGCCTGGCAACTTAGCAAGGCCCTGTTTCAAAGTGACTTTTGAAAAAGGGCTGGGGACGTAGCTCAGTGCTAAGGGCCCGAGTACAAGCCTCAGTACTGTACCGCACCGGGAAAAGCCGAAAGCACCGAGGCTGGCCGAAACCCCGAACCAAGGTTAAATTAAAAAAACCAGCGCGGCTCAGGGCTGGGAAGGCCGCCCCCCCCCCCCCGCTTGGGCCCCCACGGCGGGTTCCGGGCCTGCCCCTGCCCCAGCGTGGCTTGGGGGAGACCAGCTCTCCCGGGCGGCCGGGCTCGGGCAGGAACCGCAGCGCAGAGCCGCGGGGCTGAGGTGCACCCGGGCCGGGCAGCCGGGTGCGCTGGGCGAACGGAGCGGACGGACGGCGGGCAGGAAGGCGGCCTCTCCGGACGGGTGTGTGTCCGGCCCTGTGCGGGGTTCGAGTCCAGGAACCCCGCTGGGAGCCGCCCCACGGGCTCACCCTGCCTTCTTCCCGCAGGCCCAGTGGGTCTTAGATTTTGCTTCACTTTCTCCAAAACAGCAAGGATGGGAGGCCCTGGGCGAGGGCAAACGCCGCTGCCTCGCCGCTCCGTCCAGAGTCACGGCAGAAGCTGCCAGGAGTGGGGCAGCCAGGCTTCCCGAGGCCTAGAGGAAGCCCCAGCCACGCCCAGCAGGTGGCAGCAGAGGAACACGCGTTTCCTTTGGACTGGGTCTTGCTCTGGAATTCAGCCTGCCCTGGAACGCACTGCGATCCTCCTGCCTCAGCCTCCCAAGTGCTGGGATTACACGTGTGCGCCACCACGCCCGGCTAATAGTGCTGTATTCATGGAGGAGCCTTACGTCGCAAATCTTAGAGGGGAGTTTAAATGTGGATGACGTGGAAATGTGTGTCTACACCCCCACGCCCCCTCCCCAGCCTGTGCGCCCACAGGAGGGTGGGCGTCCGAGATTCGGGCAGACCTTGCCGCGCGGCCTCCGTGTGGACCCCAAGTCCTGTATTCCACACTCACTGACCACCCCGGGGTCACCATCTGCCTCCGTCCACGAAGGCTTGGAATAAGATGGAATTGTATAACCCTAAGTGTGCTGTAACCCTAAAGTGTGCTGTGACTTTAAGAGTGCTGTAACCTAAGTATAACACAATCATAAGAGTGATGTGTAACCATAAGATATGAAAGTAATGAAAGTAGAACCTTAGGTGGTATGGAACTGATAAGGGTGTAGCCCGGACTGGACAGGGCGTACCCCGAATTGGGCAGAGTGTGCCTCCAAGCTGGACAGTGTGATAAGTCTGAACCAATACCACGAACGCCCAGCTAGAATAGTATAAAAGGAGCTGAAGACCCCAAGCAAGTCGACGATCCGTCCCACCGACCAGTCAGTCTGATGATCTGACTACCGATCGATCGAGACATCTGCACACCTGATCCCGCTGGGAGGAGCATCGCCGCCGACCAGAGGAGACCAGAGGACCAGGAAAGCGGAGAGGCGGACAGCCTAGCGCCGACTCGACGCCCTTCGTCTACGGATCGGACCCTCTGACCCTGTGGGAGGAAACGTCGCGCTCCCATTAAGGACTTGCGCAGTACAGGTACAGGGACGTGGTCATCGGCAGACTTAACATTGTGTGGTAATTGTATTGAAATGAATTAGGATGATATAAGATAAGTGTGTGAATTGCCATCCGAGTCCGAGTCCTCTTTAGCCACGGTACCTGCTCGCGACAGTAGGGGAGTTTGCGCAACAGCAGGCCCCAGAGCAGGCTGGGCCCCGAGGACCCCCTAGGAGGCTCTTGGGGCCCCCTCGGAGCACCCTGCACCCGGTCACCGGAGGGCGCGGTCACCGGAGGGGCGGCGGGGGCGGGGCGGGGGCTGGGCGGGCCCTAGGGGCATGGAGTGGGCGGGGAACTGGGCGTGATACAATGGGGCGGGCCGGGAGGGGGCGGGGCCCAGGTGGAAGATGGCGGGGGGGGGGAGTGGCCATGGCGAGTCCGGGCTGAGCGTCTCTGGGCGTGGCGGGGGTGTGGCCGGAGGGGCGGGGAGGCGGACAGGCTCCGCCCTCTCGCGGACGCCCGTCTCGGCCCCGCGCCTAGAGCTTCAGCCGCTGGCCCGCGACGTAGGGGCCGGCCGCAGCCCCCGAGGCCACCTCTGTCCCCAGACTAGGCCAGCCGCGCCCGCCTCCTCCTCCCCGGGCCCGGAAGCTCGCTGGGCCCGGGCCAGGGCCGCCCGGCTGCTCTCCAGGCCTTTGCATTTGCACCGCACTGAAGGTCGCTCCGCTGCGGGGCAGGGCCCTCGGGAGGGCGGGGTTTACCCCGAAGTCTGCAGGCCCGAGGGGCCCGGCCCGGCCCGGATGGGCAGCACCTTTGCCCCAGCCGGGGAGTGCGGCTTCCCGAGCGTCCTCTCCTTGGAGCGCCCGTGGGCGGAGCCCGGGCCTCCCTCCAAGAGATTAACGGATGGTTAAGTGAACCCCCAAGCCCGTGTGGTTTATTTCTAAGATGCAGAAAACCACTGATAATTTAAAAGACCCCGTCTTTGTGGTAATACTGAGGATCGAAACCAGCATCTTTGCACTGAGCTACATCCCCAGCCCGTTTTACTGTTTCAGACAAGGTCTCGCTAAGCTGCTAAATTGCTCAGGCTGGGCGCAACCTTTCCGCCTCAGCCTCCTGGAGTGCTGAGTTACAGATGAGTGTCCACACTTGGCTAAAAGACACCCCCTAAAGTGAGAGCCTGTTAACAGCGGAACAAAAAGTAGCGGCTAACAGCTCCACTTCCCATGTGAATGGAGGCGAGGTGTTGCTATGATTTTCATAGTTAGCGTTTCTAACTGACCTCGTGGTTCCTCGGCTTAGCGGGGCCAGAGGTCGAAGCAATCCTGTTGGTCATTTTGGGGAGGGTCAGCCAGGAGAGCTGTGAGGAGGGAAACCCAAAGTACTTGACAGGAGAAATGCATTACTTACAGGTCCCGGCGAGGCTCAGGGGGCGCTGGTGGGGTCCAAAGGGCGCCCTGGCGGCAGCAGGGGGCTGCACTACGGAGGGAGGAAGAGCGGCAGGGCACCTCGTCTTTATCAAGGGCCACGGGGCTTTCGGGTGGGGGCGTGGGTTGCCCGGGGAGGGGAGCTGCTCCGGGACCGGTGCTGCCGTTAGGTCTCATCAGCTCATCAGGGCCTGCAGCTGCAGGGCGAGCGGGGCTGCAGGTGGGTCAGAGGCAGGGGCAGGGGAGCTCTCCCGCCGGCACCAGGGAGCTACCAGACCATGAACCGCAGCGAAGCTGTGTCCGGCGAGCTCCTGGGCCCGCGCGGCCCTGGATCCGCAGCCCGGCTACGCCAGGCTCCCCTCTCGTGAGGCCGGGGAATCGGGGGATCCGTCGCTGGCTGAAGTGGACCCTACCCACGTTCTCTGACCGCCTGAGCTCTGCGGAATCCGGGTCGAACTGACAAAGGGAGCCAAACTGCTGTTCAGCTGCGTGGTTCTCAGCGTGCCTAAGAGGGAGCCAGCGAACTGGCAGGAAATCGCCAGCTATTACACTGGGCCTCACAAAATGCTTCCACTCGCTATGTATTAGCTGAAGTGCGATGAAAAGACACAGGGAACGTTCAAATTAAAATTTATTGTAGTAAAAGACACATTGCCATTAACCCACCTCCCAAGACTTCCCTTTGCCTGGGCACTTTCCTGCGGTTCTGGGCGTCCTCTCCCGCGTCCCTGCCAGTGTGGTCTCGGTGAAGGCTGCTGCTGCCCAGCGCCCTGGCCGAGGCCCGGCTGTCAGCGGATTTCTGCGCCCTTGCCCACCTCGCTCCGGTACCCTACCCTGCGGCTTTTGGGGCTTCCTAAAGGTAAAAGTTCCCATCAAAGGTACGCATTTCAAATTGGTTCCGTGTAGTGAGGCCCAGTTAAAGACGCTCACAAAAAAGGACTGAGAACTGCTGCTACTGGCAAGACTGATGAGAAGCCAGTGGGTACTTTCAAGGGGATTAGCAGCAATGTCTTTTATTGTGATTGACTTTTAAGATATCTAAGCCAAGCATGGTGGCACATGTCTGTAATCCCAGCACTCAAGAGGCTGGGGCAGGAGGATCACGTATGTTCAAGGCCAGCCTGTGCTACATAGTGACTGTAAGCCAGCCTATATAATGAGACCCTGTCTCACAAGCTTTATTTTGGTACCGGGGATCGAACTCGGGACCTGCACTTTCGAGGTAGGTGGCAGAACCACTAAGCTAAATCCCCGGCCTGGTCTCACAATTTAAAAAATAAATTCACCATATCTTTTGATCATTCTTTGTATATTTTATATACAAATGTAGTCGTTGAGATTATAGGATGCGACTGAAATGTTGGAACCTTTTACGCCTAAACACTTTCCTACACACTCTCTGAAACATGTGACTACCACAACTGTAATGAGACATCCGAAACTGTTTCTGGTGAAGGCTTCCCACCTGGTTAATTGTGAAGTGTGAGAACATACAAGTGGGCTCTAAAGGGCAGGACTGTCTGGTCTTCATGTCAAACCACCGAGTTAAATATTTGAAAACTAATGATAAGCAGGCTCCTGAGGTTGTCCCTGTAGTACATACAGTGTCTTGGTATTCTCACCAACTTTCCTTCCATTCTTAAACAAAAACATATAGTGTCATGTTAGTACATCCCTCCAGAGCAACACTGTATTTTAAAATTGAAAACTAAAACAAAAAATCCCAGTGGTGATGAAGACATTTTCCTTCCACTTTCCTCGTGCTGGGTGAGAGAGAGAAGGAAGGCAGCAGGAGTTCCTCGGCAGGTGAGGGACACTGGCGTTCCGCCTGGCTTTCTGTCAGCCTCTGAGAAGCCCCAGGAAAGAGTCAGCAGCCCACACCCAAGGCTCCACACTTGCAATTAATTTATTAGGCCCCTCATCAGCCCCCAGCGCTTTCCGAAAAGCAGCAGCATCCGAGCGGATGTTACAGGTTTTATAATGCCCTCAAGCCAAAAACACTTCACCTGGTAAGAACTGCCTGTTGTTCTTTGACTAGGAAGTAATTATAGTGACAAGGTACAAAAAATAATAAGCATGCAGCCCTTTATTTAGTTTTGCAAAGTCTCTGCTTATAGTTCTGTATATTACATGACGGTGTTATACAAATACATTTATTTACAAAAACACTCCAACTGTGCAAATTTGTTGCTTTTTAAAAATGTGTGGATAGTCCCATTTCTACCCATCCCAATATATATTTTTAAAGCATGCATAAAAATTAACTTTGGTGTGGGAAAACTACTCTATGTGTGGTCACATACAGTATTTTTATGTCTATTGGTATTTATATATTTACAAAAGTGGATCAGTTTACAGAACCATACAGAAGTGTACATTTTAAAATCCACAATGTAATAGTGTGGGTGACCAGGTCTCAGAAAATAAAGGGGCTAGATATTCCAAAGAAAACAACTAGAGAATCTCAATATGTTAAAATTTGAAGAAGAAAAGGAAGGAGGAAAAAAAAGGAAAGAAAACTAGCTTACGTGGGCTAACAAATTATTATACCTACTTTTCATGGCAGTGCAATCGTTTTGATGAATTGCTTCCTAAATATGTCTCCCTATTGGCTTGTGTAGAAGTTCACTGGCTTATCGTCTAGTGTCTACTTTCAAATGTACAATGCTATATAGTATCAAAATGTTTTGGCAAAAAAGATCTTGAAAGGAACCGTGAAGTTTTGACAAAAATAGAAATCTGTAATAAAGCTAAATAACACTAAAATAAAAGGAAATATTATAGTATCTGTTTTACAATTCATATAGTCACACTTGTGTATTTCTCTGTTCACTTCTAGTCTCCATAATGAAAAATATTTTTATACAAAACATACTAAGTTTCTGGAATCATACATGTTTTACATGCTTCATACAATTTTCCCATCTCTCACACAGTTGCTCTCTCCACTCTTCTCGTAGCACATGCTCACTTCCTTTAGTAGGTATTGAGTGTAGACAGTCAACATTATGTAGTTACGACAGCAACAAAGTAAAAAACAAAACACGCTTTACCGAAATCTATCAATCCAGTACTGAGCAGACACTATGCACGAAGCCTCAAATGGTACAGCGCTATTTTACATTCTCTGGTAAACACAGTTGTAGACTGCTAAAAGGAAAAGAAAAAAACAAAAAGAAGAAGAAGTAATTCCAGCTTGCGCCGCACAGGATTTGGCCTTTACGAGGTCTCCTTTGCTGTGGACGGGGTGGCTTTGCCGGAACTTCCGTTCTGCGCCTTGTAGCTGGTGAGGCTGGGGGCGTGGACGATCCTGACGGCCCTGGCGCCCTGGGTCAGGGAGGGCGGGGAGAGGGCCGCGCGGCCGTTGGGCGTCTGCGGTGAGGAGCCGGGGTGGGGGCCCTTCCCCGCGTGAGCCGCGGGGCTCTGGGACTTCAAGGAGCCGTTAGGGACGGACGGGATGAGGCAGGCGGAGAGCGAGAGCACCGGCCGTCCTGCTTGGGGGCTGAGAGGGTTAGAAGCGGTCGCCGGTTTAGCAGCCGGTGGATGAGGGAGGTTAGAGCCGTCAGCACTAGCGGAGGGCAGGGAACTGCTTTTCCCAGAGCTGGGAGAAAGGGCTGGAATCTTAGAAGCAGGTAAGGACGGGGAAGTAGGCTTACAATCCCCACCAGCTTTCTTAGCACTTCCATTAGCCTGCGAACAGAGACGGTGGAGACAGTGTCAGAAGGCGCCGGCCACACAGCCCGTCTGAGATCACTCAGCAACACAAGGGCCACACGGTGGGAGGCCTGCGCTAGCTCCCGGCTTTGGTGGCCCTGGAGGAGCACCCGCGCACAGCAAAGGACGCGGCCCACAGACAGGAGGCAGGGCTGCGCGGACGGCGCTCCGCCTCCATTCCCGAGGGCCAGGGCGGCCACGCGTGCGTGGGGAAGAGGACCGGGCGGCGGGGCACCGGGGGGGCGTGACTGTGCTTCCATCGGACAGACGTTAGTACGGCTGACTTAGGGGCAGTTCAACCACAGTGTTCTGACGCAGCGCTACATCCACAAACAATTCCACTGGCCCGGCACCGTGTTAACAGTGAAATCTGCAGTCATCAGTAAAAGAGGTTTTATTGCATGCATACGAGCGCGTGGAGAGAGGAGTAACAGAGGTGTCTCAGACTCTCTTCATGCCCCCCATCCAGGGTGCCTAGTAAACCGTGTCCTACACAGGAAACACAGGATTTGGTATAAGCTAACAAGAGCTGCTTCTTAATTGCAACAGTGTCCATCCAAAAGTGGGTTTAGGGTAAAACTACCTGACGGAGCTGGCGGGGGTCCTGCAGTTTGGACTGCTTGCTGGGCTTGTCCAGGCTGGCGGGGCGGCTCTTGGAGCTCATGGGGACGGGCATCCGGCTCGTTGGAGGGGTCCCACTGGAGGCCTGCGGAAGGTCAGCGAGAGAGGGAGAGAAAAGGAGGTGCGTGAGTGGACCGTGCCCCACGCTGCCCCACGGTGCGCAGAAGGTTGAGGTGAGAGGCCAGAACCCTGCATGCAGGACAGATGGAGGAGACACCGACTGCAGTTAATCAGAAGAATCACACAGAATCACTGCTCACTACTGATCCGTCGGATTTTAATGTGAGTATCAGCGCAATCATTCCAACAGCAGGCGGCTGGCCCGCCATCCTCGGGTGTACCCAGCACTGATCAGCAACAGACGTAAACACAGGATCGATTAGCGGTTAGACACCTAGGTGCTGCTGCTTGGAAGGTGAGGGAGACAGGAGGAGAAAAGGGCATCATGGCGAACACACAAACGACACGAGCCACCTGAAAGGAAGCAATTAAATCACAAGACACCCTTTGCTAACGGTGATTACGGCAGGTTTGTGAGAAAGCAGCCGGGGAGGGGTCTTTCCACTTTTCCACCAGACCAAGATACCTTACGTGAAGCCGAAGATATGGATGTGGGGGGCTCTGGGGCAGGGGGGGCTTCATCCAGAGCTAGCAAGTTTCGGGGAGAGGCCTCGTGGGCCGAGCCTGCCCCCGAATCTCTGTCGGAAGTACAGGAAGTTTCCACTAGGGCTTTGGGACTCATTTCACTGATGGTGTTTTCCAGCTGTTTTAGGGTCTGCTCCAGGCTGTCCAGCGTCCTGTAGGTATTTTTTCTGATCTCGTCGGTTCTCGAAATCTGACAGGTGCTGTCTTGCCTCGGCTGCTCTTGTCTACTAGTCGCATTTTTCAAGGCGTCCTCAGGCTGTGACCGGCTGATCTCGAACCGCCTGGCTTCTTTGTGCTGCTTCAGGGCGCCGTCCTCCTCCTCCTCCTCGTAGACCACCACTTGGAGGGTCTTCTTTCCTGTCTTGGTTCCGGTGCGAATCGCCTGAGTGAGGGCAGCAAGTTGCTTTTTAGGGAACTTGAATTTAAACTTTTTCTTGGGGCTTTCAAATTGGTCATCGGCCGTGTCACACTTGCCGTCAGAATTGGGGAAGTCTGCTGCACTGGACGTGCTTGGCTCGCTTTGATACGTTTCCTGTCCTCCCGAGGTCCTGGTCTCCGTGGACAGGAGGCCTGGCTGGAATTTCGTTACCTCCTGCTGTCCCACGCGAAGACTGCCAGGGGCCACCTGCGGAAGGGACTTTTGGGAAGTGTTATTCTGGACGGCGGGGTCTCCATTCTCCTCCTCCTCCTCCTCCTCCTCCTCCTCCTCTATCTTTTCCTCTGTCATCATTCTCTCCAGCTCCTCATCACACTCCTCAAAGATGGTGGAAAGCCTCTTGTAGGCAGACCGGATGTCCATGGGCTCCTCAAAAATGATGATGACTGGCTTTTTGTCCAGGCACACGACTGGCTCTTCATGTTCAGCCCCTTCCTGTTGTGAAGCTGTCTCCTTCCTGGCATCGATGTTCACCGTCTGGACCTCCTGCCCCTTCTGGCTCACTATAGCATGGACCTCACCACTGGACAGGACCTGGACAGCGGTTTTGGTAATCATGAAGGCGATGTTGTCGGCGGCGGCATTCTCTTCGGTGGGAGATCTTGGGGTAGACTCTCCCTTCTCACGAGGAGAAGCCCCATTACTCTGCCTTGTCGCTTTGGGTCTCAGCACAACTTGGCCAGGATCTGTCATGAGCGTGGCTTGATCTTGCATCTTGATCTCGCGGACGCTCGGCTCTGTTGACCACGCGGTGGCGGGAATGTGAGGCTTCTCTGTGTTTTCTTGTGCTTGCTGACCCGTCTCTTTCATCTTCCCATAAGTCACCTCCAGAGCCTCAGTGTCAGGTAGCGGGTGCTGCAGTGCTGGGACTTCAGGCCCTTTGTTTATTTCATCTTCGAGGGAATGAATTCCAGTGAGAATGAAATTGACCTTCGGCACATTTTTCTGGGAATAGTTTCTGCTGTCCCTGAATAAAGTTTTATTGGATAGGGAACTTTCCTTCATTAGGTTGTCAGTTTTATATTCTGATATTCTTGATGCCTCAGGAATACTATTCTCCAGTCCTGTTTCCCACTTAAGAGGGTCCCCGGGTCTCCGAACCCCCGTGGCAACCTGCGAGGGGAACCACACATATTAATCAGAAATGGGTCAGCACAGGAAATGAACTAAGCTGCATGGATTACCTGGAGCACAGGTCTGGTGAACTCACCTGAGACTCCACATGGGGCCCATTTTCATATTCAACATCAGATTTCTGAACATCTTCGTGGAAAAATTCCAAATTCTGGTAGAATAGTGTAGGATACATTACTTCACAACCCCCCCCCCAAGTGGACTGTAACTAAATCATTCCTTTAATTACATTTCCAAACATGCTGCCAAGCACAACTGCAACACGCCAAACCAAAGCCTGCAGCTCTGTTTACCTGGGCTTGCTTTGTCCTCCAGCTTCCAAAAATGCCCTGCGTTTGCACAAGATGAAAATTTCAATTAGCAAAGTATTTCATGTGTTTCAGCTTTTGTGGAGGAGCAGTTAAAAGAATAAAGGGACCCATCAGCATCTGATCCCGAGCTTAGAATCTACAAAGAAACTGCAGAAAGCACAATGCATGGGGCAAGCAGAATGTCCGGATTCTGATCTAGACCCGCCTCTCTACTGAGCGACGTTAGGGAAGTTGTTATTTTACTTCTCCGGGCCTCAGTTTCCTTGCTCCATGAATGGAGGGATAAGACCAAGAGGTTTCTCACGTCTGCCCCTGTCACCTAGCTGTTTCAGTCCTGTGCTCACTTGGGTACTGGAAATTGAACCCGGGGATTTACGCGTGCCGGCAAATGCTCGACCACTGAGCCACACGTCCCCAGCCCTTTACACTTTATTTTGTGATAGGTTCTTGCCATGTTGCCCAGCTGAGTCTCACACTTGTGACCTAGAGTAGCTGGAATTACTTATCTGTGTCACCAAATCTTACCCATCTCTGCTTCATTCATGAAAATTGTCCTAGAAAGACTTCTGCATTGGTTTGGTGTGGTCATTTTGGGATGGGAAAGAAAGAAACAAACCAACCTTTATTTCTCCCTGGTCAAGCGACAGATTGAAAATATCCCTGCAGTTTGTACTACAAGTGTCAAAATAACCTTCAGATTAGTACTAACCACGACAGTCAAATTCAAATTTACGGTGTTGCTGCCGCCCCAGCGGGGGCTCATGCGGCCCTCAATGGCGAGAGAGGGGAGGACGTGCTGCGAAATGCAGGAGCAGGTGACTGTCACGGTGCAGACACTGCAGACACCCAGGTGGTGGCCTCTTGAAGTGACCAAGGGACAGAGTAAGCCGGCTGCATGAAGCTGCTGCTGGCCTAAGCTTGTTTTGTTTAATAAGTGAAGGAATACGCTGTAAGACAGTGACGTGACGCGAATACACGGCGCAGACCCAGCTGCTATCAGAGCACCGTGCACGCACAGGATTGTGCTGCCGCAGGTCTGTTCCATCGGCCTCACTCTCCGCACGCATGCGCGCACGCACGCATGCGTGATCCCTGTGCTGGGACCTTGGCACGGTGAGTGTCAGGAGGGCAGAGAGTGTGCGGCTGGCTCTCTATCTCCGTGGGATCCCCATGGTACACAGGTCCACCACTGACCACAGTGTCATTATGTGGAGGTGCATGCGTGACTGTCACCTGAACACAAAACATACACTTATAGGAAGATGGCGACTATGACATCCTGATTCAGATGTTTTTCTGCTTTCTTTTGTGGTGCTGGGGATGGAACCTAGGGCTTCGAATGTGCTCGACAAACGCGCTACCACTGTGCCACTCTGCCAGCCCGAGTCAGCCTGTATCCTCTGCATCTCACTGTGCACCTTTCATGGTCTGTATCTTACAATGCAGAGCAAAGATGCATTTCTGAGGGCCCCACCCGCACTCAGAAGCAAAGGACCCAACCGTGAGGGTGCAGGCAGTCCGAGCGCTCTGGGCAGCCCGGGCTTTGCAGCCTGGCATGTGAGCGCCTCGGGCCCTGCATAACCCAGCACTAGCAAGGCCTCCTCACTGCACGGCGCTGCTGCCCTTTCTCCTTGCCACAGAAGCCCAAGAGGACATGGTGATTATAACTGGGCAGAACACAATCCCAGCAAAGGTAATTTTGTTAAAGCAATGACAACGTAACAAAGCACACTCATCCAGGCCGGGCCAAAGTCAACCCAGAGCAGTCCTCCTGCCCTGGTTAAAAATGGAAAGAGTGTTCACACACATTCAGGAGCAACACACAGACGACCAAGTCAGTGTTAATCACATGGCAGTCGTCCCACGGTAAAGGTACATGAGTTACCAGATAACTCCTGTTTAGCCTCTGTTTGTATCCCACAAAGTCCCCTAACAATGGCAGGGAACCATGTGCTGCACATGAACCACAGGATTTCTTTTGGGACCTTCAATTTAGATGAGACAACTACATCAAGTAAAAGGTCTTAAGGAAAGAAGTAAGGGGCTCCAGCCTACAGTTTCAGCTGTTAAAACGGTAGGTAGCATATTACACCATGGCATAAGAGAGAGGACACTCACTGAATCAAAGAAGGCATCGGCCTGGGATCTCCTGCGGACACAGCCTGGCTGGTGCCCCACTGTCTGCATCTACCGGGGTAAGGCCGGCACTGTCCTGGTTAGGCAGGGCCTGTGTATACCCCGTTAAACATTTCCAAGGTCACCCTGCACATGTGCATTTTAATTCCAATCTGGTAGCAGGAATACTCTAATGGCAAATCACTAAGTTGAAGATGTCACATGTAGTTTTCACATAAGCTATTATTTTTATCACTGGATTAGAAAAAGGAATAAATGTATCAAAACAAGTGCATGAGCTTCATCCACAATAACTTGATCACAGTCATCCTATAAATACACAATGCTTTCTTAGTCTTTGACAGTGAAGACTCTGCCTGAAAGGTAATTAAGCCTCTTGGATATTTGTTTTTAGACCCCCAAATACGGACTTCTTAGGCAATTGGAGAACCACACTCAGTATGCATATGGACAATAAACCAAAATTAGAGACATATGATAGGCAAGTTATATAAAAGTGCAGTACAAGTCTGGAGGCTTTGTTATGATAGGAAAAAATTTTAAGAAAACATTTGATTTATGAAAGGATAAATGAATAGCCAAGGTAGAGATTAATAATGACAAAAACTGGGGGACTAGTCTAATACTTAGTATTATAAAACAGACCCACCCAATGGCTACACAGTAATGGCGCAGAGTAGTTCCTGCAGTTAGACCCAGTGCCGGACAGTGCTGCTTTCCTGATGGATCATGATTGCAAGGGGAGAAATCTTGGGCTGGGGATGGAGCTCAGTGGTTCCTATGCCTGCCTGGCAAACGCAAGGTCCTCAGTTCGATCCCCGGTACCAGGAAAAAAAAGACACGAAATCTCATGCAAGATTCTAGCCAATAAGAAAAATTCCACCGCAAGACAATGACTTCCTCCAGAGAGATCTTTGAGAAGTTTCAGTTCCCTGTCAGGGTTTTAGACAGAAACAATCACATTGGCCCATGGACCTGCAGGGCCTTAAGAGTTAGTTTCACTAAGGCCACAAAGGAAAACTCCATAAGCAGAAAAAGTAATATACTTCCAATGTGATCTCATGGGTTTAATTCAAATGAGTACATTTTCTTCATATGCAAGATTTATCAGGAATAATGTAATAATCGCCCCTGGTACAAAAACAGATCTCTTTCCTCTTTCTTTCTTTCTTTATTTTTGGTACTGGGGATGGAACTCAGGACCTTGTGCTTGTGAGGCAGGCGGCGGAACCACTGCGCTAAATCCCCGGCCCACTTTCCTCTTTATTTTTTAGTTTGAGACAGAGTGTTGTCAGGTCGCTGAGTTTCCCAGGCTGGGCTCAAACTTGCAGTCCTTCTGCCTCAGCCTCCCAGAGCACTCGGACTACAGATGGGGCTGTGCACCACGCCTGGGAGAAAGCTCCCTGCTCCTGATGAGAGCTTCATGCGCCTGCGAGTGGTAGACGCCGCTCACATGGGGCTCGTGAGGCCTTGGAGCCAGACGGGAGCAGGTGCTTGGGGGTTGGGTTAGATTGGTCCTCCATACTGTGTGATAAGGTCTCCACCTTCCTGACCTTAGCACCACTGGAACAGGTGCACTGACGCTCATGTGTCTGCCTCTAAGGGAAAGTGGTGACCCTGAACTCTGCAATGTAAGTTCTTGGTTAGAACTTGAATCCATACAGGTTTTATCCTAAAATTTATATGGACTCTTAATTAAACTAAGGTGACTCTGAATCCTCAAATCAAAAATGCTGTAGATTCAACTTTAATTTGCAGTTCCAAAAGTCAGGCGAAATCCTTTCCCTAAAGTACTTAGGGAATGACAACCACAAATATATTTTAGCACCAAAATTATATTGAACTTAGCTTACTGTCTTGGAAGATATACTTTAAAAATTGGTAACACCCTGCACAAATTCTGTTTGGCAGCCCTAGATGTAGATGCAAATACATACTTGTATGTTTCCACAATTCCACCTTTGTACATATGTGGTGAAAGGTATTTTCTGCTGTGAATTTCTTCCCTGAATCTGAGGTTTTTACCTAGCTTTAACATCAATTTTTTGATTTGTTTTCTACAGGATATAGAAAAACTCCTGAATACTTGGTCACTAGGTTTTGTTTTGTTTTTAAAAATTGTCCTAGAAAATCTTTTTTTTAGAAAATCTTGAAAGGTATGGGAAGATACTGTCTAGCTTTTCCATACACTACTGTATTCCACGCAGAAGAACATGGCGTTTGTATGCTAGAAACCTGAGCCAGATATCTCTGATCTTAACCTAAACCTGTGTCTCTATTAGTTTAAAAAAAAAAGGAGAGAGAGGGAAAGAGAGAGAGGAATGAAGCCCAAGTGCAGGAGGCCGTGTTAGTGTCAGAGCAAGGGAGGAAGGGCTGTCTGGCCACGGGGCAGGTGTGCAGTGGCCACCTCGTTACCTTCTTCTCCTTGGGCAGGGCTGTGGCACCTGGCCTAGTGTCGTTAACGTGGCTGTCAGCCCGGGACTGCTCAGCATGACTGTGTGAGTTTATATCCATAAGGGAACACTTCTGGAATGCCTAAGGAATCAAAATATGGAGGTTAGCAGGGCCCCAAGGGTACAGGAGAGAAGAGGGAAACACACGGGAGTCCAGAGGTGTGCAGCGCCCAGCCCTGGCCCTGCAAGCTGGCTCACACCCCGGAGGCAGCACCCTGAAATCCTGCTCCCCGCTGGGCCGCAAGTCCGCAGGGTGGCCTTCAGGCAGAGCCCAGGGAAAGGCTTTCTTACCAGGACAAAGTGGACAGAGCCCTATGGGGGACACCCTCAGCCCGCAATGGAGCTCGGGGAGAACACCTGCTTAACATGTGTGAGGTCCTGGGTTCAAAACCTAGCACCAAAAAAAAAAGGGAGAAGGAACACCTTTCTTCTGTGTGGGGGAACTCGAGTTGCATCAAAATGTTGAATATGCAAGATAATTAAATCAAAAAGATATCCTTCTTCTTCCTCCCTCTTTTACTAGCTTTATTGAAATTACAGAACAAAAAAAGCTCCACAGGACATTTTAACCCTCTAAACCCTCAAACTGTCCTTTAGCAACCACTCTCTGAGACAGTGATGGGTCCTCCCACGCTCTGAGGCCAGCTCACAATCAAGTGAGGCTCCTGGGCCCCGGAACTGCCTGAGCTACAGAGATTTGCCGCTGCCGGCCAGCTGTGATCACTGCGCGGGCCAGTCCTCACACAGAGAGAAAGTACAGGCTGGATCCACAGGGCTAAGACACTACAGGCACCCCAGGCTCGGAAACTCTGGCCGCAGGAGAGACCATGAGCAGGGACCCAAGTGTGGGAAAACAGTGGTCTCAACACCCCACTTACACTACCGAAACCCCAGCCACACTCAGGGAAGAGCGAAATCAGAATCTCTGGGTGGCAGGATAGTTTTCCTTTACAACTCCCCCTTCTAATAAGGTGATCAATCATCTTAAATAATTGCTAGTGGCTTCTTTAAATGTCAAGTGTCGGACTTCATGACTGCCTGTCTTTCTGTTCTCACTGCTGCGCTCCCTGCTGCCCCGTGGAAAGCCAGTCCTGCCGGTGCCCTGGCTCTGTGGTTTATCTTGGATGTGTGTGACGAGGTCATTTGCCATTTGCTTTGGGCTCTTAGGGTCTGGATGCTGCAGCTCGTGTGTTTCTTCCTCAGTGTCCAGTGACATGGACCACAGGAAGCTGCCCCACGACCGCTCTTAGAGGATACAGTCTCCTCGTCCTGCCTGGGATCGAGCTCCAGGGTGCGCCCAGGCAAAGAAACCAGCACAGCCGCTGAGCCATGGCCAGCTTTCTGGGCCATCAGCCTGGGTCTTTATCCCAGTAGGAGGGTTCGGTTGAGTTAGGGGCGCAGCTCTTAATTCACCACTGTTAAGTAGCTACTGATCACAGGCCGAGAAGCGGGACACTGCTTTCTGTAAGGTGGTCATCAAAGGTAGAGACTTCGGTGGAGGAAAACATCATCAAGTGGTGGGACGGTGGCACTCATGGCAGACGTGTGACTGGATTACTCAGCAGTCTGAAAGTTCCTAACTTTAGAAAGCTACGCTTCCTGTGAATGTGTGTCCGAGCAGTCTAAAAGGCTGTGAACAGCCTGGTGGAGGGACTGTCCCAGGCCGACCTGTGAGCTGTGGGGGCTGGAGAGGATTCCTGTGCCTGCCACACCATCAGGAGCCCCAACTTCCCTGTAAAATCCAAACAGCTCAATTTGGGTAGTCATCACCATGGAAACCAGAGTAAACAAGTGTCTTGGAAATACATGGTTTGAAATTTCTCCCTCCTCCAAATGAAATCTGAAAACTGACAGGCCTGCACAAAACCACGGGTGCAGCGGTGACATTCCAGCATGTGCCGAGGCCCCCAGCAAGCTGCAGTCTGACTATGCTCGACAGAAGCATCACATAGTAAGCGTGAGTCAACCAAAACACACACGCCTGTAATTAACAACGTCTCAGAGCACACTTTGAGGGCAGATTCACATTCGTGGTCAGAATAGGGGATCAGTTTTACCTATAGCCCTTGTAGCCTATCCTTAATCTCGTGAGTCAACTATGGCGATGAGTTAAAAAGTAAACACCTAAAGTAGTAAAGCAGAGTTTCCCCAATAGCCCAAGGAAAACAGGGAACAAAATGATTGAGCTCTGCAGAATCTGTGACAAGATGTCACTGAACAGGAAGCTGGTATGAGCTACAGGAGGCCGGTCGCTGTCCCTGAGCCATGATTCAAGGTCCTATGCAAAGGGTGAAGCCAAAGGGCAGGAACTCACACGAAGACCAGTCCTTATCAAGACAAGAGGGGGCTGTCTTCCTCATCCCTGTCTGAACTGCCTTGGAGATGAAGCGGAGAGTTAAGACTAGAACCAAGGAGTAACTCCTACCAGCCGGCGTTAGGGAGGGGTGCAACTGATTTTTCCACACAGCCCTTTGCGAGCTGTCTGGTGAAACCGTCACTCCTCCCACATCTTACACCAGGAGCCTGGTTCCGCATCATCTTAGGAAAGCGGAAGTAACGGCCCGAGGTGCAGCTTACGCGGCCCGGCTCCAGGACCCAGGCGCCCACTAGCTAGCAGCTCTGTGAGCTGCGTGAGAAGGCCGGGAGCCCACAGCGCCACTCTGCCCACACACCTGCAGCTCTGCCATTAGCTTCTCTCCTTCCTCCTCTTCTTCCTCCTCATCCTTCCAGGAAGAGGTAACGGCCAGAGGCGGGGAGGGGGGCCAGGCTGCAGCAGCCTCCTCCACTGCACACTTTGTGGTTCTACTCTGTGGGCTTTGTCCAGCATCTGCGCCACTTGCCTGCGGGAGATTCAAACCACAGAGATTGGCTTAATACCTCCCAGGTGCTAGCAAAAAGGGGCAGGTCACACTGTCTGGTCTCCTGGTTCCCCAGCTCTTGATGTCTAGCCGAAAGGCTATTTTATTCCTTTGTATTTAGTTTGAATTACTGTTTGAATAAGCTGTCATTTGGTGACATGATGGAAGAATTTTAAGAAAACTAATTCCTCAACATTCACTGTCTGCATGAAAGACCTTCCCCTATTTTCTTGAAAATTGTATCTTGTTGGTAGTAGAGGGGAGGTTTTGAAACAGGGTTTCCCTCTGTAGCCCAGGCTGGCCTCAAACTTGGCCTGATCCTCCTGCCTCAGCCTCCCCAGGGCTGGGATTACAGACATGCACCACCACACCCCCCTCTGAAAATTACATTTTAAATTTAATTTAAATAGGAGACAACTTGCCATGTGGAAGCTACAGCTCATTTAACATATTTCTATATAAACTCCTACAACGGGGCCAGCTAATCTCGGTTACCTTTGTAAGACAGTCTCTCTTTTGCTTCCTCCCCCTACCCTGTCTGCATCTTGTGATGCCCCGCTGAGAAAGTAGCTTGTGATTTGCACTTGGCATGTCACAACTAAGGTCAGGTCAGGAGAAAACTCACAGAGCTATGTCTGGTCTACAACACTGGCTGACGTTCCCCATCTGCAGCACCTTCTGGAGATCAGTTTAGCTGGCCTCCATTCCTCTGCCTCACTGCTTTTACATTCAAACACAGAGAGACCTTGTGGAAAGCCTGCCTGCACCCGGGCTCAACCCATCAGACCTTAGAGCTGGTGCTGTCCTTTCTGCTGGTGTAGACCACGTCACCGGACCGCGTGGTGGTGAGTCCCAGCCCCGGCAGGTAGCTCCGCCGAGGGGGTGTTGGGGGTGGAGGGGAGGGCTTCCCCCCCAGCTTGTCCGGGTCCTGTTCTGAATCTGGAGAGTCTTCTGCAAAACAATGTGTTCAGACATCATTTCCAAGTCCGGGTATCGCCATACACATAATGCAATCTGACTTAAAAACGTCCTCTTCTCTCCGTAGAACAGTGGTGGAGAGCATAGACTCTGAAGGGTGCCTGGGTTTACATCCCAGCGAGACCCTGCACACGTTACCAGTCTCTACCCCAGTTTCCCGTCTGTCAGTTTGTTAACTAGCTATGACACCAATATCTTTACCACTGGGGAGTTCTGAAAATTGAATGACTTATACACAGCCCTTGGTTATTACAGATGCTATGCAAAGTATTAACTGTTACTATTAAACAAATTTTTTGTTATGCAAAAAAGCCAGGTATCACTCAGAAAAATGTAAAAGGAGAAACTAAAGGCAAATCCAAAACTCTCTGCATGGCCTCCCAAGCCGTCATCCTTTCAGTCCAAAAAAGAATAAATAAAATAAAAAAAAAATAGCTCTATCAAGGAGCATTCACGCAGGGGAATGTTAGAGTGGATCTGGCCAAGGGAGGGCCAGAGAGGAAATGGGAATAAAGAACAAAACCAGAGAGGAATTCGGTTTTGGGGTGTGTGTGGAGGGTCACAGAAATGTGCTTGGAAAAGACTCTTTGCTAACAAGAGGAGCAGCAGAGAGGGGTAAAGGAGTCTTTATCACTCAAGTTAGGAGGAGTGGGAGGTGCCTCAGTTTCCCCTGGCATGCAGGCTCATCCTTACGCAAATGGCACCTTAACGGTCCCATTTCTGCTTTTTATCTGCATCTGACCGGAAGGCTCAGGGAGCCACGAGAACTTGCAGTTCAGGATCTGGAGCTCTGTCCCTCCTCTCTCCAGAACGTGGCCTGGCTCTCTAGGAGTGCCTTTCTTCTCTGGGAAACCGAGACTGAGTTGTCTCAAGGAAATTCCTGAATCTCTGGTTAGACCTGGGTAAATCATCAGGGCCACAAGCAAGTGACTCTCGTGCACCAGCACTGGGTGCTCCGTGGCAGCTGTGAAGGGGCCGCAGCCCAGCAGGGGGCGTCCTCGCCTCTCTTCTGGGCCTCCTCACCTTGGTCACTGAGCTTATTTTTAGCAGAGACTCGGGCTGCGTCATGTCAGCAAGACTCTCTCCATTCTTGCTCTTTTGTTTTTTTTTTGGTACCGGGGATTGAACTTGGGACCTTGTGCTTGCGAGGCAGGCAGTGGAACCACTGAGCTACATCCCCGGCCCACCACTCTTGTTATCTCTACTCCCTACTGCAAGGGTCTTGAATAAAGCTTCCTTGCTCTTTTAACAAAGTATCCAGTGAAAATGTTTTTGAACAATGGCCGAGGTTGCAGTCCCTAAATTTCCATTATCTTTTTGATAGGTTTATATTGTTTATTTAAGTAATCAGACAATACCAGAACAAATACGAATGGCTTTTAAAACCTCACATGTAGAATTTTACTTCATTAATAAACACAAATATGTAAAACAGTAACATCATTGGCAAATGGATGAAAATGACAGAAACCAACGTTTACAGGTAATGGATGATGTCTTCTTACATTCCTGGAGACCTGGACATCAGTGGACTATTTCTGAGAAGAAATCAGAGTGTGCATTAAAGAAGGAGGAGGAGGAGGAGGAAGAGGAAGGGAAAGGGAGGAGGAAGAGGAGGGCATGAACATTTTAATGGAGCAAAAATACTGTTGGAAGTAATTTTTAAAATTTGGGTAAAAATGTTTTCCATCTGAAAGTAAAAAGTGAAAAGGAGGGTAACTTAAAAAAAATGTAATGCGACAATTCCATTGTACAAGCATGAGAAGGAACAATTGTGAGAATTGCACTGACGGACTACAGGGCAAAATTAATAACGGAGGACAGAATTATGCAAGACAGAAATGTAACCAAGTGGGCTATTTTATCCATCAGAAATTGGGTGGACAGGGATCGGGACCAAAGCCATCTTTGTGAGAGAAGAACCGTCCCTTCCAGCCCTGTCCTCTCCGGGAGGTTTCTGCCTGGCCGTCCAGGGCCCCCAGGGGAAAAGTGGGAAGAGGGACAAAGTCTCAGAGGAGACCTGGAGATGGTGTCAGCTGGAACTCCAGGCCCATGGGAGGGATTCCAGTCGGTATAAATCAAACCCAGTCGCTGTGCCTTGTCACGGTGGGTAAGAAGGCAATTCCTGTTCAAATTAATGTCAGTTGCTGGACAAGGCACCATTGAACAGGACATTGAAGCAACATTAGGCTGCAAGTAAAATAGCATGATTTTAAGATCAGAATCAAGCCATGGCTTGGCACTGGTGGAAGATCTAATAGCTTGAGTTCTGTGAAAGATACACTTAATGACAGGGGTGCATTCTGAGAAATGTGTCCCTAGGCAATTTTGTTGACATGTAAACACCAGAGTGCGTGTACACAAACTGTAGCTACATAAATTAAGATGGTGACCACCTCGCTGGGCCGTGGAATCTCATGAGGCCAGCAGGCTTATATGGCCCACTGTTGGCCATAATACAACAGTATTTTGTGTTATTACTGACATGTTGTTGTTTAAACTTCCACAACTTGAGTTGGTTGCTTGCAATTTGGTCACAACCAGAACTGTAGAACAAATTCTCCAACTAGAATCACAGAAAGAATTAAGTCTGTGAACCAAGGTGCCACTGTGTATTCTAAGCATGTTGCTTTAAAAATTGCAATTTAAAAAGTGCTCTAGCATGCCCTGGGGCACGCACAAGAGCTGCCATTCCCTTTCCTATCTCAAATGCAGACCTCAGATTCTCCCAGCTGGTGCTGTGATATACGGCACATCTGTAGGAAATGCTGAAGCTGGGAATTTACGTCTTCCTTTACTGGATGCTGTTCTAAATGCCAATATGGAACATGGCTCCCCTGCTGTGGGGAGAGCTAAAATGTCAGAGGACCCAGGGGACACCTGGGGTTCACTCTTAAGAAGTGGGACACTGGTCTCACTGTCCAGTACGAACATGCGGACGAAACCAGACTGAGGACAGTCACCCGACCTTGCTCTTGAGGCGTCTGCTCCAGCCCTGACCTCACCTGACAGCTCTGGCTTCTCCACTGGGGCATCCCCCTTCGGTGGCATCTCTAGGTTTGGAATCGACTTCATGATGTTAGCCTGAGCTTCTTCCAGCAGCTTCTCAAACTCTTTCCCATTATAGTGCTCCAGATTTTGCCTTTTCTCTTCCCATTTCCTTTCTGCTTTCTGAAGGAAAATGGCAAGTGAAGAAAGTTTAAAAACCAGAGGGAAAAGACATGTTAGTTTGGAGATTTCACATCAGAGGAGAAAGGAGGGTAGCTCAGTGAAAGTGTCAGTAAGACAATGCCCTGGTTTCCATCTGTGGGACATGTGTGGGGACAGGGCCCCCTGCCGGCCTTCTGCCACCTACCACAGGGGGCTACATGGGCTCTGGTTTCAGCCCAGGGACATTCATCCACAGAGAAGCAAGCTCAGAAACCCCAATCCATTCCTTAAATCCCTGAGCACTTGCCATACATTTCTCCAACACTAAGTAACAAGGGACACAGATAATGCTGTCAAAGGTTTGTCTTCCACTACCATATTTTTGTTTTTCAAATTGAATTTTCAGTAACGAGGTGTTCAAATAAATGAATAAAACCCAGAACACACACTAACAATAACAAAAGATTCTATGTCCTGATTATATCACACGGAGCTCAATTAATATGTGTAATTACTGTTTTAATGTATAGGTTAAAAGTAAATTTAATGAGTAAACATCCTCTTAGTTCTACTTCTGTCCAAGACTGCCACCTGACCATCTGGATCCCATTGGCTTAGTTATAAAGTTCGAGGGGAGTATGTAGGTGACCTGTACGTGTCACCAAGTTTCACGATCAACATATTAAAATATTTTAAAGTACCTCTATTTATTTTAAATGACCATCCCTCCGGCATCCCTCCATCCCAGAACGCCCTGACACCCTTCTCTGCTCATCCCAGTTCTCCTATCTTCCAGGATTCCCGACAAACCCTCCCAGGTCTGCCTGCAGCATGCTGGAAGCTTCAGCCAGCAGCACTCGCTGGCTCAGTATCCTCAGACGGCCTATCCTCTCTAAGTTCCTGCTCAGTGATGTCACTGAGAGGCTGCATCAGCCACGGTGGGAGTATTTACACCATGGAAATCGGCAAGTGCTAGGAATCGGAGCTTTCTCCAAGAGAGCCAGCTGTCAAACACTCATCCGCACCCCAGTGACTCAGCTTATTACAGGTTCGGATGATCCTTCCCTTACCCTACGGAATCCCGTTTCTAGTCCTAAAAATCTGTCCTTGATGAAAACATCTGTGACCTACACAGTGCTCAAATATATCATCTCTCCATCCAGACTGAGAGCTCACTGAGGGAAAGGGTTGTTTCTGGCGTCCTAAGAAGCGGAAATGGGACGCTACCTCGATGGACACGGCCCTGTTCTTGGCACTCGCACTGTGGATTTCCTCAATGAACAGGCTCTGCGTGGCGGCCCCACCGACGGGTGCCTGAGGGGACTGCGCGGCAGGGGCGACTTCCGGCTTGAGCCCCGGAGGGCTGGCCGTGTATGGGTCAGGGCCCCCGGCGGGCATGCTCTGGGCGGGGTTCGGCAGAGCCAAGGAGCGCTGGGAGGGCTGGACGACCACGGGAGAGCTCTGCGTGCGGTGAGGAGTCGTGGCGGACAGGCCCAGCACTTCCGCCCTCACTTCCCCAGGGGCGCGGTGAGGCGTTGTGGCGGACAGGCCCAGCACTTCCGCCCTCACTTCCCCAGGGGCGCGGTGAGGCGTTGTGGCGGACAGGCCCAGCACTTCCGCCCTCACTTCCCCAGGGGCGCCGGGGCACTGGCGGGGCTGGCCGGGGGCAGGGGCCGCCTCCTCCTGATCCTTCAGGACTTCTGCCGCTGTGGCCTTTTCCATAGCCATGTACTGCGCGGCTTGGGTTGCGTCTGTGCCCTTCAGGAGCCCGTCGGTGACACGCCTAGGAGAAAACACGCACAGCAGCGTCAACCGCCCACACGTCACTTCCGGCTTATTCTGGGGCGCTCGAGGTCACGCACCCCAGAGCCAGGTGAGATGCAAACATCCAAAACCCAGAGCAGCAGCTCAGGGGTGAGGGTTTCTATAACAACGTCCTAAAGGCCTGTCCGGCACCCTAGTGCTCTCTCAGATGGGGTTCCAGGCCTTTCTCAGGAGAGTGTGGGGCCTGCCCGGACGGATGCCAGCCCTTCGCTGTCTGGGTGACAAGAAGCAAGCAGCTCGGTGTAGGATACTCTAACTCTTCGCATAAGGCTGATCACGTGATGACAGCTGGCGATTAAAATTCCCAAGGGAAAGTTTCTTTGCCTGTTACTTCTGTGTGGGATCTACTCAAAAATCTGGTCCAAGATGCTAACTACTCTACACTTTCCCAGTCCTGTTAAAGAACAAAAATAACCCCAAAACTCCGCTAAAATCTCAGGGGCTGCCACTATTGGGAAGTGGTTTATTCTGGTTGTTGGCAGAGACCAATAATCCCCTGGTGAGAGAGTAAGTTTTGTAAGGGCAGGGACCTCACTGTCCTTGTTTATCACGGCGCCCTGGCCCGGGCCGGCAGGCAGGGAAGGCAGCACAGAGAGAACGCCCTAATTTTCCCGGCTCCTGGCTCCGAGATAGGAGGCAGTCTCCACTCTGGAGTGAAACTACTGGCTCCCACCCAGCCCCACCTGACTCACAGTCAAAGTTCCCAAGCCTCAGATTCCACCTACAAGTAAGGGAAACATCAGCTCCTAAGGGCTGGGGATTTAGCTTAGTGGTTCTGCCACCTGCCTCGCAAACATCAGCTCCTGGACTACACGAGCTAAGGCAAGGAAGGGGCTCAGTTCAGTACCTGGGGCAGAGAACACGCTCAAACGTGTACGTTATTTTTACTGTTAGGCTGGGAAGAAAGAGATCTAAGTGTAACCCAGAGACAGTGCGCATGGCAGAGGGGAGTCATTTACAAAGGTGCTGTGGCAGCACAAATCTTGCATACTTAGATGTAGCAACATTTCCTTCCTTCCTTTCTTCCCTCTCTCCCTGTCTTTTTTGTGGTGCTGAAGATGGAGCCCAGCCCAGTGCTTGCCAGGCTGTTGCTCTACCCCTGAGCGACACACTTGCCCTTGCAGGCACTTCTGTCGGCAGGTGTGGAGTTCTGGAACTTCTTTCCCCTGGAAGTCAGGGAGCAGCCAGAGACTTCTCTCGGTCTTTCCTCCGCAGTTACCCTCTTTGGTAAGCACACCTGTCCATGAGGAGGCCCGCCTAGCCCACTCACGGGGATTTAAATCTCCTTTCTAGGCGGCACCAATAAACTCTCAGGTACGCTTTCAGACGGGAACTGAAGGAAGATTTATTCATTGCCACTCACTTTATTCCAATTGACCATTGGTGTTTCTGAAGCGAAGCAGGCTAGGAAACTATTTTAATCCATTCTTCAACTTCAAAGTGTCCCCAAACGCTCACCTTCAATTGATTTTTAAAAAATGTTTACTGTGTCCACTAACTTTATTTTTACACTAAATCATTTTGTGGCTCTGGGGATTGAATCCAGGGCCTCGTGCATGCGAGGCAAGTGCTGTACACTGAGCCACAACCCAGCCGGTGTCTGTTCACTGTAAACTCTAGGAGGAGCATGGTGTGCACGTCTGTGGCGAAGAACTGCAACCTCACACCCTCCTGCAACAGAGCTGGGGGCGAGGGGAGCCACGTCAGACGTCCCAGGTCGCTGCACAGAAGGCACTGCCTTCGGGCGGCCGAAATCAGGTGCAAAACCTGTACTGCCCGTCCACTAGCACCCTGCAGGCGCCACCCCTGCCCACCGCCTCACCTCCGCAGCACGGTGAGGACGTCTGTCATGCTCCGCACACGCTTCAGGAGGCTGTCCAGCTTGTGCGGCTCCTCCTTCAGAAAGCGCACCGCCTCCACCTCTATGCGCAGGACGGCGCGCATCTTGTTTTGTAGGGTTGGAAATTCTCCTGCAGACCAAACCCGCCGGTGAGAGGTAGGAGGAAAGGCCAGAGCACCCCATCCACTACCCTGACATCCGGAAGCGCCCACAGGTGTGGAGTTCACGTGTGCATGGGCGCAGGAGAGAGCAAGAAGAGGGTCTGGTCGGGTGACCTTGGGCAAAGTCGCCATCCCCCTCAGCCCATTCCCATTTCCTGGGTATTTGGGGAAAGGCCAACTGAGCTTGTGGTGTTTTTTTTGGGTTTTCTGTGTGTTTTTTTGTACCGGGGATCGAACTCAGGTCCTCACGCTTGCGCAGCAGGCGGCGAAACCACTGAGCTAGATCCCAGGCCTGAACCTGTGGTTTTTAATGAGCTTGCCGCAGGGGTCCTGGCACACCCCTAATATAAAAGCCCAGCTCATATAAAAGCGAGTAGAATGTGTCCAAGGTCTTGTTTAGTCTGAACTCTTAAGGCACCCACATAAGCTCTAAGAAGACAGGAATGTTTGCCTGCCTTGTTCTGTAATGTGTCCCAGGTGAGCGCCTGGCGTGGGTAGGTGTTGATAAAGATTTGCATGCATGCACGAATGAATCCTTTACTATTTGATGAATTGTTTTGTGTTTTTTTGAGATGGCGTCTTACTGTGTTGCCCAGTCTGGTCTTGAACTCCTGGGCCCAAGGGATGCTCCTGCCTCAGTTTCCCAAGCAGCCAGGGCTGCAGGCATGTGTCACCACACTGCACATATTTGACAGGTTTTTAAACATCCAGGGAAACACACTTCCGGCCTCCTCCCCTTCAGCAGGACTTTACTCACCTTTCAGGGTAGCTACGGCTTCTCCCACTTGTCGCAGGAGGAAGGCCCCATCCTCCACGGCCTTTAGAGTGACCACTCGGCCAGCGGAAGAAGAGTCCTTCTTCAAGTCTTCCACAAAGTTTTCCAGCTCGCTGTGGGGAGAAGCAGAGTCGAAGATGGAGCCGGATGCAGAAGCCCTGGGTACGCCAGGCTCGAGAGGCGCCTGCTCACCTGGCCCCCAACTGTGCCCTGGGCCCCTGCCCCTCCAGAGCCTCTCCTGAGACCGGGGGAGCAGTTAGCACAGCAGCGGACGGCCCACTGCGGCCAGCCTTGGAGGGCTATGGCGGGGACAAGACAGCTTTCCCAGGCTCGTGTGCGGAGGTGGCCCTTGTCTGGAAAGCATTCTTCAGTTTGGTGGTGCTGATGCCACCTAAGGGGGGACGTGTGACAAGGGACAAGGACACACAGAGATGGGGAGGGTGTGTACATAAACTCACAGGAGAGTAAAGTGAGAAGTCTTCTCAACTTTGCTCTTTGACATCCTGGGCCAAATTCCTCTCGTGAGGGGCCGTTCTGTGCACTCAGATGTTTGGCAGCAGCTCTGGCCTCTGCCTATTTAGGCACAAGTAGTCCTTCGTCCTGTCCCCTGCACTGTGTGACAATCAAGACCGTCTCTGGTCACTGTCAAGTGCCCTTGGAGAGAGACAGCTAAACTGTCCCCGACTGGGGATGGGCTCTTTCCTCTCCACGCTACAAAGAGAAGAAATGACTACAGGTCTCATTTCTGGTGTGTGTGTGCATGTGTAGGGAGAGGCCAGCTCCACTCGAAACAATGTAAGTGACAACCGTCCCCACACATTACTAACCAGCCTAAACTTCCATTTGTACCATTTCAGCTTGCCTGTGAATCCAGCAAGAGAAAAGGTTTCTTAAGACTAAGGGAAAGGCTGCAGGAGACGCAGCACCACTAGGTGGCAGTAAGTGAACAGCGACTCGGCCTCCTGGAGCCTGGTCAAGGGGCCGGGCAGAGCCGAGGGAAGGCAGTGTCACCTGCGAAGAGACGGAAGAGCCTGCCCAAGGGTGAGCAAGGGGGTGGCACCAGGCAGCCACAGAAAGGGGTCAGCCAGGATGCGACCGTGGGGCAGATGACAAAGTCCCCCACCTCTAGGGAGTGGGACAGCACATTTAGTGACGTGCGTTCTGTTACGGCAAAGGCTTTTAGCCATTGCTGCTAAAAGGATGTCCTTTCAGGACCGAAAGGGAAGCCTCGCCTGCTCCTGCTCGGTGGCCCCTTCTGAGAGCAATGGGAGGCATGCCCTGTGAGGCACTCCCGGGGCTGCTCCCCCTTGTGGTGGGGAGACCGTGCTGTCTCTCCTAAGACCTGCTGAGAGGCATTCTCTCCCACGCAGGCCTGGACGGAATTTGCTTCTGAACAGAATGCTCTGGCTGCACACCCAGCCAACCTCCCACGGACGCGCTCCGGCCCAAATCCTGCTATGGTTCCATGCACGACCCGCAAGTCTGTCCGTGTGCAGCCAACCCTGTGAGCAGCTGCCATCTGACCCAGAGTCACCGCGCTGAAACCTACGTTCAGATCTCTTCTACACAATGAGCCTCCCGGACTTCCCAGCCTGCACGCAGGAGACGCCCAACACACGGCTTTCCTTCGCTGTGCAACACGGACTTTCAACACGATGCTGCTATTAAACAGTGGTGTCCTTGCGGTTCACGTGCTTACGAAAGCTACTTAGATGAAGCAGTGAAGATACATCTGCTAATTCAAAACGAAAAGGGACCATGGAGCTGCACATCAGTGCGGAACATCGCTTGATACAGTGCTCAGTGAAGTGCCGGCTCCTCTGCAGAGGGTCAGACGTGCACAGACGCCGCAGTTTACAGTGTCCCGATTGTTTTACTTTTCATTCTACCTTTGTTAAAAGAAGCATTTAGCTTGTTAAAATACATTTCATCTGACTGTTAATAGAAGTCCAACTATTATTTCCCTGTTTTTAAAAAAAAAACAAACAAAAAACAGAAGAGAAAGAGAGATAATCTTGACCCACTTTCTGTCCCTCATTTTAGACCCAAATTTCATCTCTCTGCACTCCTGACTGCTTTGCCAGCACGAAAGGAACTTACTTTTGGGGCACAAGCGGAAGAAGAGGAACGGAGCGTGATTAGAATCTCCTCATCTCCCGGAGTTGGAGTTTCTGGCTGTCTTTTATAATCTGTGCCTTCTCACTAGGCGGACCTGTGCAGGTACACCTTTTATAAGGTATAAGGAAACTGAACACAGATATTAAAAAGATACACTTTATGTATTTATTTTTTGCCCTTGACCTCTTTTCTTGTTGCTACTTCTACTGCCTTGTGTCTGGATGGTCACAGTGGCTTCCTGTGTGGTCCGACCTCTCTTCCTCCCATCAGTCCTGCACAGGACCCACAGAGCAGCCTCTGGAAAGCACAGCCCTCGCTCTCCTACCTCCCCGATCAAAAATCCTTCAGCAACCTCCTCCTCATGTGACGCTGCTTCAGCGTCACCCACGTGGCTTTGTCTAAGTTCCACAAGAGAAATTCTGGATGTGGGGTTGGGCCTAGGGGCTTCCATGGAAATCAGAAATCTAGGTTTAACGGGGCTTCCAGTGTTGGTCAGCACAGCCCGGACTGGCCTTAGGCGGAGTCCACGGTCGGAGGATGGGCTAAGGTTCAGCAAGACAGCACGAAAAGAGGAACGGCACAACCCAAGTGTGACACATCATTCGCATCTTGCACCCGATTATTCTGCGACACTGGTCTATCCCTAGTTCTCCAAGCACGTCCTCTCTTGTTCCTGGTCTGTAGCGCTGTCGGTTTACATGAATCCTCGGCCTTGGGGGATCTCTAGGCTCTGTGATGAAATCCACCAATTTCAAAGTCATCTCAGCGCAGTTTAACAGCTTCTGAAACTATTGTGTGCATGGTGCCGTGGTTGGCCTGTGGGGCACATGGAAAATAACTAACCCAGGCCTGATGTTTCTGACCCCTGGGCTCAGAAGCAGTCTTTCCTTTGTGCAGGTTCACCTGGCACACATAAATCACCAGCCATGCGCTGTACCACCTTTATGTTCTGCTTGGTAGAGTTCAAGTGCCCTGTGCACAAGCTCACCTTATTCACTCACGGCCAGCTCACAAAGCCAGGCAGATAAAACCCTCTTAGGATCCCTTTTCCCCCTTATCCTTCCTATCTCATTCCTATCCTGAGCTACTAGCCTCAGGACTCGAACTGGGGTTAGAGATGCCTTTTCTAAACACCAGAAGCAAGAGTTATTTTAGCAAACCAAAACCCACAAATTTTAAAGGAAAGAACTTCTCACATTTTCATCATTTTACTAGAAAACTTTTACAAATATAAGTGGCTATACCGAAGTTTGAAAGATAAATCATTAAACCTACTTTTAATTTTTATTTTATTTATTTATTTATTTTTGAGTACCAGGGATCAAACTCGGGTCCTTGCGCTTGCACAGCAGGTGGTGAAACCACTGAGCTAAGTCCCCAGCCCTAAACCTACTTTTGAGTAAGCAGAATGTCACAAAATATTTCAGATAAATAATAGACTCATTAACTCATGGTAGGTGATTCACTCTATAAATGTACAAACTAAGTAAAAATTGAGAAGCTATTTTGAGATGTGAATGAATAGTGGTCTAATTTAATTTATTAGGAAATGGTAGCTCAAGTTCACTTTTTCCCCTCTAGACTGCCACGAGTGACACCCATGTGAATCAAACTCTGGGACTGGAACCAGGATGCTGTAAGCCGGGCTTGGATAGGAGCTAAGCTGTGGGACCGGGCACTTCCACCACTTCTGGTTACCCTGGCCATGAGATGAATTTGAAAGTTGCTCCTTTATAATCCCACTTTGGGAGATTTAAGCCTTCCAAGCAAAAGGAGAGTTACCAACAATAGAGGAACCTACAAAATTCCTATTCATTGTACTAAAAGGTGAAATAGTTCTAGGATAAACTTTTGTTGCACAAGCAACAAAACATATATTACATGAAAGATGGGGCTGCCTCCTGTGGGGAAGTAATAAAACTCTGCTGATTTCAACAGTGACTCGGAGGGCCGGGGATTTAGCTCAGTGGTTTAGGCGCCTGCTGCACAAGAGCAAGGCAAGGATCCGAGTTTGATCCCCGGTACCAAAAAAAAAAAAGGTCAACAGTGACTCGGTCGATGCTTTCAATAAAGACCTTATGTAAGATTGGTAACAGCCAAGGAGGCATTGTTCACTCCAGATCAGACACATTTCACATGGAAATTCTTCTGCGATTTTTAACTACCATTGAACAATGAGGATAATTTCAGTGCTGTGTTCTTTTGGCCATTAGTTTTAATTTATCGAGATTAAACACAGACTTCCTACTCATCACTAGGTTTTGCCATTTGCTTCTTTTAATTTCATGTGCCGCTGAGCCCCAGGAAAGGGTGACACCCCAATCTGCAGAGAAACTGGCTCAGGCACTGGGGCTCTTGCTCTCTCAGGCTTGGATGCAGAGATATTGGGGTTCGTGGTCACCAGGACCCGAAGGACTCTGACTTGTCCAGAGGAGGGGTTCAGTACAGAGCCATGGAGAAAACAAAGAAGAACAAACACAAAGACAGTTTTCCTTTTCAGGCTGAACAGACTGGAAACCAGGCACTGCCACTCACCCTAACTTCTTGACAATCCGCTCCTCTTCGCGAAGATACTTTTGTCTCTCTTGCTCCACCAGGGTGCGCTGTCGCTGCGCCGGGTCCTCCAGCCTCTTCATGGTTTCCATCACTTTGCTACTGATTTCCAGCTCAGCCTTCTTCAGCATCGCCCTCAGCAGCTCCTGGTTCTGCAGCTGTTGAACAAAAGAAATCAGTCTTGAGTGGTTCTACCTGCCTGACGTGGTCCTCAGACGTGGACTGGAGTGACAGCCTCCAGCTGAGCATTTATTCATTTCTGTGAGAAAGGGAAGGGTGTACACCATGGCTTCTTCACTCAACCTCTGAGTTTCAGCAGACAGTGGACAAATGGACGCCATTTGTGTGGACTCTCTGTGTCTGCAGAAAATAGGACCCTTTTACTGCGAATGGACACAGGGTGCAACTCTCATGGACATTTTCTTTTAAAGAGCAGCCAAGAACACTCGCTTTGGCGCTGGTAGACTTTGGGGGTCACTCCCCAAACTTTCTCCGCCGCCACTGTGAGAACTGAAGCATCTTACTGGGGCTTTCATGCCCTCCATTTCCCTCCAATCTACTTTCCTTAGCACGCACGGGCTCCTCGAGGTACCTGCCACAGAACACTCCACAAACGTTGGCTCAGCCGTGGGCTATTCCAGTGCCAGCTGAAAGGGAATCTGCGCTCCCTCGCTCATGACTCCCCGTACCGACACCTCAGACTCACAGACCCTTGCAATACCGCGTGCTCATCCCAGAGACACGGGATGTGCATATTTACGTCCAGGCTGCAAGAGCCAGGGAAACAAGGAGTCCCCGGGGCAGGACAGCTTTCTGACACAGCATCCATCACATAATCCCCGCGATCAGCCTTAGCAGCAGCGATTATGTTTACTTATTATATTAGTCCTGAAGTGCCCCTGAAATATCAACTGACGACTCAATTGTGTCCTCTGTTTCTGGGTTTCATACACTGTTCTCCAGCTACTACAACACCACTTCCGGGAGGGAGGACGTCTCATTGACTGCCCATGCTCTGTCCACACTGCACGAATATGCCATCTGACCATGGTACCCCTGGCTGGAAGCCTCATCACGGCTTCTGTGTTCTCTAAATAAAGACATTTTAACCTGGGCCACAAGCAAAGCCCCTAGTGGGTTCCAACACCTGCACGGCCTGATGACAGCCCAGCCTGGAGAGAGAGAGAGAGAGAGAGAGCCTGGCTTCAGTTTCTCGTTTTACCACTTGGTAGGAGCTGTGTGACCACAGGCGAGTCACTGTAGCAATCTGTGCCTAGATGCAGAGGCAGGTAGCAGTCCATAGCTCTTGGCCCGGAGAGGAGACCTAGCGAGACAACACACACTGTTCATGACAGCACCTGGCAGGAGTTTAGCTGAGCACACCCCAGCTGTTGTTATTGGGGAGCAGAAACGGGGGTGAGCCTGTGGTTGCGTCTGGGAGGAGCCAAGTACAAATGTGCCACCCTGGGTGAACCTCCCTGTGTGACTCATGACCGTGTCCTCACACTGCTTGTGCTAATGTCTTTTTATTGTGGTCTTAAAACCAGTCACCATGTGTTGCTGAATGTCTCCCATCTGGAGACTGCACAGTACACAACTGTTGCTGTGCTCTCTGCGGCCCCGTCCTGTCCACCCGGCCTTTACCCACACGGCTGTTCTCACCTCACTACAGGCGGCCAGCCACACCTGCATCCCTCAGCTTTTCCGACTGGCCAAGCTCCTTTCTGCCACAGGGACTTGGCACCTGCTCTTTTTGCCTCTTGAAATGGTCTTCCCTCCACCTGGTTAACTTCTGCTCTCCAAAGCGTCCAGAACACATAGTACATAGCACAAACTCAGTAAATATCTGTCAAATACACTTAATAAGCAGCAATGTTGATGATGCGAGAGAACAGTGGAGAATCCAGTTGTCATCTAAAGGGTTGAAATATGGAGTGGCCATGGCTCAAACTGGCCTCGAGCTCAGTTGGACTTCTCTACCCGGCTCTGACTACAGCCCTGGGGCCGGATTCCAGGGCAGCACTGAATGGCTCAGTTAAATGCACACAGCACTCCCTGCTATGGGAATGGGAGGCTTCAATTCAATGGCGTGGGAGGGAGGAAGGGCTAGTTGGGGACCAGGAAGCGGATCATTCAACAGGTCTAAAAGTTATGCACGCCTGGGTCCCACCCTTGAAAGATTCTGATTTAATCATCCTGAGGTACAGCATGAACACGGACGCTTTAACCTCCTCAGGTGACTGATTTCCCACCAAGGACGGGATCAGGATCTAGGAAAAGGGTCTCAAAGGGACAGAGGACATCAGTCGCCGTGATCCGTGGGGCACAGGCTTCTGTTGCCAACCCTGCTGCCCAAATCCACAAGCGAGCTCAAGTACACTGCTGTCTCTTCAGCAGTCGATATTATCAATGGCTTTCAAGCTAGAAATATTGCTGGGAAATTTAAATATTTAAAATTCTTAAAATGGAAATTTCAAAGTCAGGAGAATTGAATCCCTTGAGAGGTGAGGTAACTGTTCAGGGTCATTTGGCAGGTCCGGTTCATGGTCCTTTGAGTTCAACCCGTCACTTGCCCAGCACCCGAAGCTGCCCTTCTGTCAAACCCAGGGAGCAGTGTGTGCCGTTCCCGCTGCAGCACACTTCCTGGCACATAGCAGGGATCCGGTTTCTCTCTGTCCTATGAAGGAATCTCAGCTTTTTCGGGAAGGCTACAGGTGCACACATATTGGAAGAATGCAACTGTGTGGAACATTCAAGTGCAACTCACTGCACTAGAAGAGGGAGGGAGGGAGGGACTCCCCTAGAGCTCTAGGTTTTATTTTCCTCCTTCCCAGGAAGAGGGGCTGGAAAAGGAGAAGTGCAGAAGGCAGGGAGTGGATCTGTGTCTCCCCAGATGCCCTGAATAACTGGTGAGCAGGACCCCAGATTATGGATTTACTTTTGTTTAGGAGGTGGTGCTTACATTCAACGGTTCTGCTTTTTAAAATCTATGTGTGGAGGGGCTTGGGGCGGGGGGCTGCCTCGCTAGCACAAGGTCCTGAGTTCTATCCCCGGTACCAAAAAAAATAAATAAATAAAAATTAAATAATAAAATAAAATCAATCTGTGGAGGCATTAAGTCACAGCTGCTTGAGTTTTGTCTAATTTTTACACTGGGGTAAGAAGCCTTAAAAACCCAGATACTGTAACATGTCTCATCACTCCAAAAATTTCTTTCATGATCATTTGCCATCAGTCCCCAAGTCTCAGCCCAAGGAAACCACCAGTCTGGTATCTGTTATTAGAGATTAGCTCTTCCTGTCCTCGACTGTCTTGTAAGTGGATTTATACAGTTCATGCTCCTCTGTGTCTGGCTTTGTTCATTCAGTACGCGGTTTGGTTTCCCTATTTCAGAGTGCTGGGGATGGAGGCCAGGGCCTCAGACACGCTAGGCAAGCCTTCTATCGCTCAGCCTTGGCCCTGGGACAGTGCACTGCTTTTGCGACCCTAGCCATATTGTTGAGTTTCAGTAATTCATTCTTTTACTGCTGAGTGATATCCCATTGTACAGATATACCAAAAACATCATATTTTTATATATTGACTGCATTCTGGTGATCTTACTAACTTCACTTATTTCTGATTTTTTTTATAGCTTCCTTTTGACTTTACAAGTATTCAATCTCATCATCTGTGAGTACAGTAAAGCCAATTACACAATTTACTTTCCCATCTGTGTGTTTCTATTTCTTTTTTTAGCTTTTAGTATTTGCTAGTCTTCAGTACAGTGTCACCCAGAAGTGAGAGTAGATTCCCTTGGCCTTATTCCTGATTTCATGGGGAATGTGGTTGGTGTTTCACCATCACAACAGTGTCTTCCATAGGTTAAAGAGGTTCCCTTCTCCCAAATTCCTTAGGCTTTTTAGCACCAATGGTAAACATGTCACATGCTTTTCCTGTGTTTATTGAAATGATATGATTTTTTTCCTCCTTTATTCTATGAATAAGGTCAATTTCATTACTTTTTTCCATACTGCAATAAAGTGGCATTCCTAGGATATGTACTATCCTTTTATACATCACTGGATTTCATTGCTATTATTTTGTTAAGGATTTGTTACATCTGTTTTCATGAAGGACACTGGCCTGAGGTTTTCTTTGATTATAACATCTCTGTCTGGTTTTGTTTTTAGGGTAATACTGGCTGCACAAAGTCACTTGGAAAGTTTTTTTATTTTATGAAAAAGGTTTTAAAAAAATTTTTCTAAAGATGTCATTCTATTGTCTTCTAACTTGTCTTTTCTGATGAGAAATAAGTATTAATTCTTACTTACGTTTCCCTATATGAACTGTCTGTTTTCCCCCTTTGGGTTGCTTTAAAGATTTTTATATTATCCCTGATTGGGTTTTTTTTTTTTGGATACTGGGAATTGAATTCAGAGGCTTCACACTTGCCAGGCAGGACTGTCCACTGAACTAAATCCCCAGCCATATTTATCCCTGGTTTTTAGGCATTTGATTATGACATTCTTTTGTGTGGTTTCCTTTGTGTTTACTAGTCTAGGTCTTGTTGAGCTTTGTTCTGTGGCTTTATAGCTTCTATCAAATTTGGGAAAACTGTAGCCATTATCTCTTGCATATTTTTCTCTTCTCCACTGAACTCTTAATATTGTTTTACATGTCACTAAATTTCAGTTCATTTCCTTCTTATACTTCAGTTTGGAAAGTTTCTATTGCTGTGTTTTCAAGTTTACTAATATTTTGTTGGACAGTGCCTAAGTCCGTTCAGATATTGT
Organism: Heterocephalus glaber; assembly: GCF_000247695.1. The sequence goes on from NW_004624796.1 coordinate 4,370,656, forward strand.
ATTTTTCAACTCTTGAAAGATCTACTTACATACATTTTATATCTTCCATTTCTTGTTTCATTATGTGCCTTTAAATCCTTAAGAATAATTATAATAGCTGTTTTGAAGACTTCATGGTCAATTGCATTATCCTTGTCACTTCTATTAGTTTCCTTGGCCTCACAACATGGTTCAGGCTGACCTTAAATTCGCTTGTAGCCTAGGTTGGGCTCAAACTCTCAGCGATCCTCTTGCCTCAGCCTCCCAGGTGCTGGGATTACTGGCCTGTGCCACCACGCCCAGCTATATTGGCTTCTACTGGCTGATTTTCTTAAGGTGACAGGTCACATTTTTTCACCATCATCACCTATCTGGTAATTTTTGACTGGATGTTAGGCATGGAGCTTTGGATTTCTTGTTTTCCTTTACAGATTCTGGATTTTCTCCAGCAGTCACTTTAGTTACTGTGGATACCTCTGTCTGTTAGAGGCTTATTTTCAAGCTTTGCGAGGGCAAATCTTGGGTAGTCTTCCCTTAGGGCTAGCTTAGTCCTAAAGCCTTCCCTGGATATTTACTGGGTTTCCAGGTGTTCACCAAGGCGTGTTCACTCTCAGTCTCAACACAGGAGCAGCCCTCAGGCCTGTATGAGCCCGAGAAGTTTTATCTTATCCCCCAGCCCACCATGGCCTTTGCTGGTCTTTCCATACTAAGCACGCTTGGCTTATTATGCAACAGCAGACTCACAGGTTTATGCAGCTCCTTCTATACCAAACTTTCTTCTATTCGGTACTCCCTTCCACAAAGTCTGTCTGCCTCCGCTCTCTATCCCTTGGTGTGAGCTCCTCCACTCAGTGGGATGGCCCCTTGTCTGCCCGGGTTGTTCCTGTCTGCATTACATCTGCAAATTCCCCCAGCACAAGCCTGGGTCAATTACGAGTTTCACTTCCTAGGTTTCCACCTTTCTCAGAACCACCGTTCTGTGTTAGATCCATCACCCAGGTTCTGAAAGGAGTTGTCTCATACTTTTCACTTCTCCAGTTGTTAGCCGTGGGAAAGTCAGCCAGCAGAATTGCAGTTACACTCTCAAAACTGGAGGCATAATTTATTGAAAATGCCTTTGACATTTTTATAATCATACTTAGAAATAATGTTGTGGGCCATAAAGATTTTAATTGGACCAAATGAGTTATTCATACCAACTTCATGGACAAAGTAGGAAAATGATCAAATCTAATTCCACGCACCTCAGAACAGACCTGTACTTCATATACTCATTTTTGATTTCTTAGGGAAAATCAGTCTTGCTAACAGTGGAGAGTAAGATGGGACTGATTTTGCCAAGCTGCGGTTACATCAACATCTGGGAAGCGTCCCGATGACAGACCGCAGAATGGCTCCTGCCCATCTGGACATGTTCTCCTCAGCCTTAGGGAAGAAGGCAAAGATGCCCGCTCACCTTTGGGTTATCTGGGTGCTCGAGTTTCACCATGGCCTCTGGCCTGAAGATCTGGCTAAAGCTGGCTGCTCTGTACCCAGCCTCATGGCCAAACTCTACTATGCTAGTTCCATTTATTATTTCTGCCTGGCAGGAGAAAACAGGTCCAGTTCCCACGGCCAGCTTCTGGTGTGCCTTTCTCTGACACACATATTCCCCTGATCATTACCTTGGATATCATGAAAAAGATGAGACTTTGACACATTCCTTCGAGGCTGTATCTTATAAAAAGACACATTAAGATAACGTGTCTAATTTCAAATACAAGGGCTCTGTGTACTGTTTCTTATGTTGGATCCTCCCTTCTCTGAAAAAAACAATAGCAAATTCTCAGGAATCTTAAAGATGTAACATTATGTTCAGAATAACCCAATTTTTTATTTATCAGGAAGCAGAATCAGGAGGAGAGAGAGTTCAAGAAAAAAAAATGTGAGATTTAGAGAAGCAGACTCTACCTATTCTTTCAGTTTCAGTCATCTTATCTGGCCTCCACAGAACCTGAGTCATCTCTTTCAGAAACTTTTTCTCCACAGCACATGGAGAGGGACAGAAGTATGGCCACTTCGGAGGATCTGAAATTATTTTGGCAAAATCTAAGGACTGAGCCATTTTGGGGAAAAGATGCCATTCATCATTTAGAAAAAGTGAGTTTTTAAAAAGAATCATAGCAAGAAAGGTATGACAAAAAGACCGCCATCTTTTGAAGAGAACATTTGTTAAGTCCGAGACCCTTTTTCCTTTGTTGTCCTCCATTATTTGGGAGTGGGAGTACAGCAGTCAACTTCCACGTGGCGTGTGCCCGCACATCACTATGCACAGGACACAGCTGGAGAGCCACTGGCCACCAGGTGCTTTGCCTGAAGTCAAGGTCTTCAATCACTGTGTCTTGTGGACTTCCCTCACTTGTTTCCTCTCTCCCGCTTCGTGAGTGCTGACGATTCCGAACATTCCCAACAAGCGCTTCATGGGTCTGAGCATGAGAGCAGTAGTTCTTGCCCTGGAACGTTCGAGAACCAGCCTAGCCACTCATCCACACCAGTGATGTCTGACTCTAGCACGAGTGCCACAGTCGTAGTGTTTCTGCTGAGGGCCTGAGGTGGTTCTGACCGGCAGCCAGCACTGGCAGCCCCTCTTAGACTGACGAAGAGCAGTGAGTTTCGGGAAGAGGGTCAAGCTGTTCTCTTGCTCTTCTGCTGATGTCCCTTCGCCTCCCTGACAGCCCTTTTGCCCTGCTGAAATCTACCCACCTCACCCCCAGCCAGGGCCTGCATCCCATGCACATTTCTGAAAAGAATCCATCAATTCTGAAAATGAAATGCTCAAATATGATATGTTCACAGTCTAGGATATTCCAATGATTTAATTATCTAATTACTGGAGCTGGCTGCCAAGCAGAAAAGATTTTATTCAGTTTCACTATTTTACAACACAGTTCAAAGAACATTTGAATTTCTAATTCAATTTTTGTTCTTTTGATACTCTTCTGGAGAGTTTTGAGTACCTCTAGTGATAGCTCCATTACTGGGCTTATAATCGCTTTGAGGCTGCGCTCCATTTTTGGTGTATGACAATACGTACCCTAATGGAGAGTTGGTCCTGCCATCACTTAATTATTCTGAATTGTTTTTGTTTTAAATAGACTCCCCTGATGTGAAAAGACAGAATATTGAGGGGGAAGGAAGCCAACAGGATGCAGAGAATACAAAGACAGAGGGAGAAACAATAGCAACCAGGTTAGGAAACAAAGCCCTCGGGCCTGCTCTCGGAACTGTACACTCTCAGCTCCGAAGTACACTTTGCTCACTGTTCTTTATCTCCACAGAGACAGAGAAATCGAGCACTTCTGGAGCAATAAGGACCGTGTGTGGTGAAGACGGCATTCCTAGACCTTGACCAAAGCATCGCTTTGTTAAGAGTCTGTCCTGCCCTGACCTGTCATGGTTCAAGGGTTTGCAGAAGGGTGAACCACGAGAGATCCTTCCAGTCAGCCTGGGGGAGGAGGGCCACAGGGCCCGTCTCGGCAGTGCGGTACCACAGCCACAAACACCAAGCCACGGCGTCACATCTACTTGACACCCCTGAGACGTCCCGGCCAGCAAGGTGCTTCTCCTCTGTCCCCACAGCAGACCCTCCCAGCCTGCAGAGCTGTCCTTTGGCTTCAGATACCAAACAATGGAGTCTGAATTACTTTCCAGCATTTAAACATAGTTCATAAAAAAGCTGTATTTCCAGATTCTCCTGAAACTGAAGCCTCTAGAAACAGTGGGCTCTGTCGGGGGAAGAGGTGGGCAGACGGAGAGGCGACTGCTCTCTGAGGGGGCCTTGGCCCTCCGCACTTGTCACAGCACTGCTGGACGCCGAGGTCCCGTGCCTCTGTCACACCCTCAGTCCGACCCAACACTTCATTTCGTTCCAAAGTGTCTTTAAAATGGCAAAGTGGGGCCCGTGCACGGGACGGGAAACATCACAGATGATGTGACTCAGAAATGATTTAAACAAATTCACGCTGCATATGCAAGGGGTTGAGGACGCCATCTGAGAGAAGGGGAGGTCTGAACAGTGTGATCCGCTCTGCCGAACTTCATGGTCCACAGACACCAGGGCCAGAGCGGGGCTCTCAGACCAACTGCCCTTCGGAAATGGTTATCTTAGCCCCAATCAGGAGATGGAAAGGCGCCACTGCTGCACTGACGGACAGGACAGGACAGGACAGGACAGGGAGCTGTGACTGTCCCTTCTCTCCTCAGTGCCCTCCCAGCCCTCCGGTCGGTCGTCCCGGCCGTAAGCACTCCCATCCCGGCATGTCCACACCTGTGCAGCAGTGCCCAATCCTGGGTGTGCCTGCCTTTAGCCCTGCCAGAGGAGACACAGTCTAAACCAGGGCTGCGTTCTCGGTGCTCAACCTACCACCAAAGTGGATGTGTGAGACCACGTGACTGAAAGACATGGCCTGGACAAAGACAGGCAGTGCAGGCCCACCTCAGGCCACAACAGTATTCCACCCATCAGATCTGAGGTTTACGGACCAAGCCTCATCACACGCAGGGTTATGTTCCCCTCCCTTCTTCCCCTCCATAGTTTGTGTATTACTTAACGAAGGAAAAACGTAAGGGGAACTCAGAATGCACTATCCGAATAAAATGCAGATGTTTTTCCCAATAAATCATCCATCATGGCTTTTTGCCTTATGAATTCATCTATTCTAAACTCACGGTTTTAAATACATCGCAGTTCCTTGCAAAAGCCAGAAAGCCTGGCTGAATCCAGCACCTTGCGCCAGCTCCCGGGAAGGGGAGGAGCCAGTTACGCACCTTGAGCTGGCGGTGTCCCTGGCTGGGGCTCCTCGCCTTCTGCTCTCTTGCGAAAGCAGATGGCGAAGGTTTACATTTTTTCCGTGTGTGAGAGCATGCACTGCTTACAGAAGTGGGTGCAGAGACTGCAGTTCAGCGGACAGCTCTACACTGGGGTTATGGGTGTGAGGAACCAGCGTACAGTCGTGAGTGCTGGCTCCTCAGTGAGCCCCTGGGAAGGGGGTGGTAGGAAGAGCCCAGGAAGATGAGGCACAGCAGTGATGCAGGAGGAGGGAGGAGGAGAAAGCTGGCTGGGCCGCTAAGGCAGAGCTGCTTCTGTGCTGTACCTGGAGCTGCCTCATCTGCTGCAGCTGCAGCCTGAGCTCAGCCACGTTCCGCTTCATGTCCAGCAGGCTCATGTGGATGGCCGAGGTGCTGGGCGGCAGGGCCTGGCCGGAGGGTGTCGTGCACTCCAGAGTCTTCCCACCAGGAGCGTGTGGTGTGCCTAGGAAAGAGAGCAGCCCAGGACCTTAGACTGGCAGAGTGGGAAGTCTGAGTTGCGAGTCCCATCCCAATGCAGCTTACTGGGAACCCTAAAAATGCCATTTCCTTCATTGAGGAGAACAGCAATAAGTCATGCAGTGTTATGGGATGCAGTCTGTGAGTACCATGCTCCGGAAGTTCAGCGTCACAGGACAGAAGACCACGGAGCACGCACAGCACAATGCCACGCAAAGGAACCTGCCTGCCTGACTTCCTCCCTCCCTCCCTCCCTGGCTCCTTCCTTCCCTCACTCTTACGTGCCTCTCTCCCTCTTCCTTTTTTCTTTTCTTCTATCTTCATTATACACACAGAATCCAAGTAGGACTTACAGATCAGCAAGGTTTACAGTATGAGAATTAAAAGCAAGTGTTGTCTCTTCTTCAAAACAGTGCAATTGTCTGGAACAGGACCCTGGAGCAGATGCTGAGTCCATGTTACACACACAGACACACACACACACGCACACACGCACACACACTTTTAGCTCTCTTTCCTGCAAAGGAAACGAGGGACCTTTGGCCTGGGCCAGGCTGGCCTCACAGGGAGATCTGTCCCTGATGGGCACACCCTGCAGGGTTCCCTGGCAGTGGCCTGTGTTTCCATCGACACAGCCCACACAGCCGCAGTGCAGCTGAGGCACAGGCTAAAGGCGACGTGTGCAGAGTGAGGCGGCTCCTTGTTCCTGTGCTCTGCCTTCTGTCTTCAGCAGTGCAGCGAGAGCTGCTGCCACGCCATGCCCTGCACTCTGAGTGTCCATCAGAGAGCGCTGGGCTCCTCCCAGCCCTGAGCGCCCCGGGAAGCCAGGCGAGCAGACCAGAGGCACTGTAGAGGGTTCACAAAGGAAGCCAGCAGCCCACACAGCGCGTTTGTTATTTTGGGCCTCAGTTTCACTCATCAGCAGCAGTCACAGCTGATCACCTTTTGGTTGCCCTCGCCCCCCAACCCCAAGTGAAAATCACCCTCAATATGAGTAACAAAAGGACATCCAAGAACATGTCCAACACAGCGCCATGTTGGGGTTAGCTCAGTGCCTCCAAGGTCTGAGGCGAGACTGCAGCCTTGGAAATTTTCCTTTTGGAATCAATGAAATTACTTATCGTCACTGCCTGTACCTATGCAAAAGTGTGGTTTTATGCATATGCAAACACACACACACACACAGACGCACGCACACCATACACAGCATTTATACAAAGAGTGAGTTCATCAAGGTATTTCTCCAACCGCAAGGACACTGCTCACGGCCACCTCCTGTCGGTAATAAAAAGCGCTCTGCCAACTCCTCGGCCGGGCGGACACACATTCCTTGACATATCTCACCCCTTACCCATTCTGAGGGCACCAGTGCACCTCGGTGATCTTTAATTCTTACAGAAATGAGGTTCGGTGCCTCATACCATCTGTTAAGAGTTGAATGCCAATAACTGGGTTTAAAAAAATACCTTTCACAACCAAGCTTCCTTATGGAATTTACAGTTTTTGTGGTTTTTTTGGCAGAACCAGGGATTGAACTCAGGACCTTGTGCTTTCCAGGCAGGTGCGGTGCTACCGAGCTACGTCCCTGGCTTTACACTCACTTTTAAGGTGTCTTCATCTATAGCCTCTGAACCGCCCCATCCGGTGGTCAGCTCCATCCCTCATGGAGCGGCTCTTTGTAAGGGCCGATGCCCTCCTAGTTGTCCACCCAGTGGATGCTGTCCAGTGATGTCCCTGGCGACATGCGCGTGTCACTCTGCCCTGGCCGGTCACTTTGGAGCTTCCTCCCTCTTTGCCGCTCCCTCTCAGTCAGTCTCTTTTCTGATTCTTTCCTCTGCTGACCTCCAGAGTCACGGCATGTTCTGTACCGGCGGCTCCTTCCTGTACATGCTTCCTACAAAGATCCCTCCTGCCTCCACCACCTGCCATGTCCTCACACCTTTGTCTCTGGCACACATCGACCTTCACGTTGCGTCACTGCCGGGCGTTCTCACCAGCAGGTCAGATTCATCATTTCCTCTCATCTCCCCCAAACCTTTCTGTCTCACGAGACCTCCTCTCAGCCAGGGACACTAGTATCTACTCAACTGTTTAAGCCAGGAAGCTTGGAGTCATCCTTTGCATCTGCTTCCTAGTGTGACCTTGGGCGAGTACCTTAGTATCAGTCCCTCTCTCTGGTCCCTTACTTGTAAAATGCATGTCAGTGTCGCTGTGTGGGTTACTGTCTGGCGTCACTGCTGTTAGCTCTGAGTATTATTTCTCTTCAAGGAGTAGTGGAAAATGCTTCTGTCAGCTTCCCTTCCTCCTCTAGAACTCAGCATGTGCAAAGGGCCAGGGGTGAGGCAGCAGCTGGCTGAGAGCTAAGCAAGTGCCCTGAAATCTAGGTTCAGGATGGAGATGCATTTGGTGGTTGGGGACAGCAAGTGGACCCCCCCAGCTCGCATTCACCACACCTGGGGTCGAGTCTCCACCCACAGGCGGCCACTTTCTGTCCCCCTCATGCCTGCTTACTGAGGACAGTCAACACACAGTTCATATTCAGAACCTAATTCTTGTCTCTACATTTCATCTACTTCAGCTAATTTATGTTTTGGTCAGTTATATGTTATTGTGCATATTAGAAGTACACAGTTGATGTCAACTTAATCTATCTTGTGATAGGACACAGAGTTGGGATATGGCGAGACTGGCTGTCACTTAGTAGCTCTGTGGCTTTGGATGAATAACTTGACATCCCTGAGAGTCAATTTTCAGGTAAAAAATGGACAGCAACATCTTCCTTTATAGCATCACATGTGCTAAATGATGTAACCCACAGTACGAAACACACACTATAACTTGGAAGTAGGAGATCCCTTCTGTCCTCTTGTACTTATAATGACCTGCACATTTCTAATGTAGCCAGGCAGGGTTTCCCTGGGGCCAAATGAGTTGCTGGACTTCTATATAATTCTGTTTATTTGACTACAGGACAAGGATAAGAACTCTTGTCTTGCAACTTACTTCCAAGGACTCTGGAAGAATTAATATATTTTATGCATCATCCTATGCTGCTATGGCAACAGAACCCCTGCAGACCACATCTAGCCTGATACATTGGAATGAGAAGCCCCCAATTCAGCAGAGACCTGGGAGCAAGGACACTTGTGTGCTGCCAGGGGCATCACTGACCAGTGAAGCCTTTCAGAAGAGAAAGCTGGCAGTGGGTTCCCAGGGCCACTAAGCTCTTCATCCCTTTGGACTTACTGATTGCATGCGGGGAAACAGATCCAAGGAAAACACACTTGCTCCTTCCCCTGTGCTCAAAAAAGACATTTACAAAGCTTTTCAAAAGAGAGACGAAATAACTTTCTTCCCAAGGGACACGAGTATCTGACATAAAGAATGAGATACAATAACCGGTGTGTCGCCCGCACTGACATGTGTCACGTGTGCTGGGATGTGTTCAGTCTCAGGATAAGATCACACCAACTCCTTGAGGGTGCAGTCAGAAGTTGGAGAATCTATGCTGAAAACACCCAGAGTAATGCCTGGAACACAGGAGGCACTCTTTAAACGTTTGCTATTATTATCGTCTCACAGAGAGTGAAGAGGAAGAAAAGAGAGGACACACCCGCATGGACACAGTGGCGTCAGAGGCCAGCCACTCTAGAATGGACTCTGGAGAGCTGGAGGGTTTTAGGGTTTAGTACGTTCTGTTCTCCCCCCAAGTTCATAACAAATAAGAAAATAAAGAATGAGTAAATACCTCCACAACAAATTGGCAACTGCTCTGCAGACAAGTTTGGCAATTTTGATGAAATAATTTTCTGGCTTCAGCCAAGGCTACTGATTGACTTCTCAGCAAGCTGCTGGAAAAACAGCCTTGCTGGATTCGGAGCTAAGCTGAACTCAGCTAGCACGGAACTGGGGCCAAGAGGGGCTCAAAGCTAAGTTCCAAATTCTGTCCACTTCACTATGCTGTGCAAGATGAGTCGATGCGGCTTCCCCCAAATTAAGGGTTTGGCCCCACTTGCCATATGTTTCTGTGTAATTTAGCTTCTGAACATGTCCCTGCCAGGGATTTCTATTTCTAACCCCATGGGAGGGAAGGCCGCATCTTCTCCAGAGGGGCCTCCCTTGAGACTGCAGGAGAAGGCTTCACTCTTAGGAAACTGGGACACTGGGATACTCCACTGGGGGTGGAATCGGTGCTTGTTAGGGTTTGGGTCTAAAATGCCCTCCAAGGCCATGTGCTGGTTCCCAGCTGATGAGCTTTTAGAAGGGATTGGATCATAAGGGCTTTAACTTCATCAGAGGATCAATGCACTGATGGATGAGTAATGTGATGACCTCACTGAGCGATCTGCAAATGTAGGAGGCAGGGCCTGGCTGAAGGGAGTGGGGCTCAGGGGGTGATCCTGGGGACTGGACCTGTCCCTGGCCTTCTCCTCTCAGGCTCTCTCTGCTTCCCGACTGCCATGAGGTGAGTGGCTTTGCGCTGCCACGCTCTTCTGTGGTGATGCTTCTGCCTCCCCACAAGCCTAAAAGCAATGGAGCCAGCTGACCATGGACTGAAACCTCTGAAACTCTGAGTCATAAATCTTTCATTGTTTTGAGCTATCATTTTCAAGTGTTTTGTTGCAGTGATGGAAAACTGACTAATGTAGTCCTCTTTGGTGGGGGAGTGCTAGCATTTAAAAGGCAAAACCCTTTTCTCCTGCCGGGACCACCGATTGCTCCCCACTCGCTTCTGTCCCTTCTCAGCCACTCCCGCATGGAGCTGGGCTGGCATCCTTCCCAGTGACCTTCTGACAGCTTCATGTTGCTCGCAGAGTAGCACCTGAGTCCCCTCCACCTGCACCCCCCCTCCCACCTTTTGCTGCCCCAAGTCTAGCCACCTTCGCACCTGCTCTGGGTCACATCCCCACGAAGATGCTAACCCTCTTGGTCCAACACGCATCCTGTACTTCTCAACGCTCAACACACTTAAGATCACTCATTCTGATTCCAGCTTCTCAGAGTGCAAAGTTCTATGTAGGCAGCCATTTCTGAATGATGCCCCCTGTGTTTACCCACTGTCCTTGCCCAGCCAAGGTGGACCGGAGGCAGCCCCAGGCCTGCCGGAGCACCGAGAACGCTCACTCACCTGCACTGTCTGTGTGGCTCCTGTTGGCTGTGGTTTTCATCATTTTCTCACTGAATAAAAGAAAAACAGAGTCAGCTATTTTCCAAGATGCCTTTTTCAGGTCAGTGCTCGAAGCAATCAGCGGAGATGGGTAAAGCCATGAGGGAATTGTGGCTGCGATGGAAAAGGCTCCCAGGTGTGCGTGACACTGGGGTGGGCGCAGCGGTCACACTGGTGACTCTCAGAGGGCGGCAGACGTGTGGCGGTGTTGGCAGGCACTGTGCGGTGAGTGGTCCACGAAGCCCCATGCAGCGGACGCTCATTCACCCTTCTTGGCCAAAGTGTCACCTTCGTCCAAGAATTACCAGAAGGCAAACAAAACAAACCAAGACCCATGAATCACAGAGAAATGAATATTTTCAGCCTTGAAATGATTACGAGGAAACGAATTTGAATGAACGAATGATCTTAATGATTAAAGAGAAACAGGTGGACTCATGTTTCATTTGGATGGCCCGAGGCTTTTTACCTAGATGCATCTTTGCTACTACTTGTAATGGGCCCTTTAAAAAGCGCAGACTGAACAAGGCCAGTTAGACTGGCGATCTGCTTCTCCATGGCTTGCATCCTCTCTCTGGAAAACAAGAGAAGTGTTTGTTAAAGCTCTATTGACTTTCAGACTGGTTTTTCTAGGTGAAGGATCTACCTGATTATTACAAAGGTTCCAAAAGGTACTGGCTGGTTGCCGCGCAAGTTCACCCTGGCCTGGCTCAGAAAACTGAAGAAGAGCCCACCAGTCCTCGGCTGAAGTCAGGACGGAGGGAGGAGAGGTGAGTGTCAGCTGGTGGTCACATTAAAAACACGGCGCGGGCCAGCAGAGACCTCCTGAAGACGTCTCCCCAGTAAATTCTTCTTGTGTGTTTTGGAGCCTTTCTGCCCTGTTCTTATTTTACCTTGCACAAAAAGCTTCCTCCCTGGGCCCAACGATGCCCTGGGGCAGAAACTGAACAGTCACACACAGCTTTGAGCTGCTCTCCTCAGCTACAAGGTCACCGCCTGGTTTTGGAGTGAATGACGGAGAAGTTTGCTGGAGGTAACCTTATACCTGTCGTGTAGCCCAAGGGCAGCACAAATGTCTCTTATTCAGACCATGGAATATATGACTGAAGTGACTGTCTGCTTGGGAGTATATGGTATTCAATCTAATGTCATAGAAACTCTGGCTTCAAGGATTTTATAGGATAAAACAGGAAAGCGAGTATCTGTAACAACCTGATCGTCCCAAGACTTTAAGAAAATGTCCCTCCAGTTACTAAGCATGGACAGATACCATACTGTGTTCTCTCTTTAGGTCTTTCTGATGCCACATCAGGCATTTGAAATAGGCTCATGTTTCCGGGCCCCAGACAACGGTTGTTTCACAGAACTCTTATCATTATTTTCAATACATTATGAACACAACAGCACAACAACTAAGTGAAGAGTGGCGTCCCAATTCCCCTCCTGTGAATTCATGTGCACACACTCAGTAGTCAAAAACAGGAAAGGAAGAGAGTGGTGTGGACCTCTTGTCTACCATTATACCCCATCACCAGGTGCCCTAGCCTGAGTGTGAGGTGAGGGAGCACTGTAGGTCTCACAGCTGTGGGCCGCTAGTGTGGGCAATGGTGATTCCCAGGTGACAAACAGCACATCCATACACTGTCACTCTCACACACAGCTCAACTACATCACCGGGTGCTCAGTGCAAACACTAATGGTAGTGATCTAGTCTTTCACTAGAAAAAAGCAACTGGTTAAAACATGGTATGTCTGTGTCCTGAACTTTGTGGCAAATGATTGTTTGCGAGCTCAGGGCCTTGAGTTTTGCCTTCAGAATATAACTTTTCATGCCTTATGCAATGTCAAGTTTAATTTTGCAATTACAAGCTTCTGACTTCAGAATTCCATGTGTTCAGTTTATGAGTAGAGCTGATGGTTCTGTCACAATACTGAGTTTCTTGGAGCTAAGGCGTGCAGTCGGGAGAGGTACTGATTGTAAACCCACCCCGACCCCACATCTAAGTATTAATGTTAGGGTGTCTCTGTTCTAGTGGAGTGGAGAGAAGAAATCTCGCCTGGGAAGCATGGAAATGCATCTGCCGGTGTACCGGGGTGACCTTACAAATGCTTCCAGATGCACCAACAGGAAATGCTGCGCCTTGAGCTGTGGAGCAGTTTCAGCCATACCTGTGCCCCTGGCCTCCTCATTCCCATAAGATGGTCAGTGTGTCAAAGAGAAAAATTAGTAAGGAATTCAAACAACAAAAACAAATTGGTTAAAACTCACTGGAAATCCCGTTTATTGATCCAAGTTATAGTGGGATCTCGGAAATGATGGGGCGGTGGCTGGCCAGGCTGTCTGCCCCATGGGAGACACTGACTCACACAAACTCTTGAGAAACAAGTGACTTCCTTGGGGAAAATGCTCCGTGCTGGGTGGGAGCGGTTCAGACCTTCACATCCCACAGGCACTGACTCTGTCTAGGGCAGCGCTTGGAGTGAGACTCACGACTCATGGCAGGAGGTGAACTCAGAGCTACAAGCTGGTTGCTTTTATTCAGCCCTAGACACGCACTGGTTTTCTTTAAGTGGTATGGCATTTGCAGGATCTACACAGCTTTGGTTAGGAAGTGGCCTGCAGTTCTGCCCAACCAGAGTGTGGGGCGGGAAAGCAGGACAACGATCTAAGCACACAAAGACAACAGTATGAAGAAATGCAAGAGACAGGTGAATCTGTGGCTGTAGAGAATAAACAAAAATCTGCTAAGAGGGAAATGGCAGAAGGAAGTGCTGGGAATCTGGACTCCAACCCTGCCTCTGGGTACAATGCTGCCCAGGGCCGGCTAGCTTCCCTCCGACCCCTCTCCAGGCTATGGCCTTCACCGGCCTGCAAACAAGCGGGGCAGTGGCATCAGAACCACAACAGCGCCCTGGGATGACTCTGTAGTGTGGACACTGATGTTCAGCTGGTCCTGACTGTGGATCAAAGTACGGAGTAGCACTGCACAGGTGGGTCACCTGCACGAGAGGCTCACTGGGATTTTCCTCTGCGCTGTGGGTGCTCAGCTTCTCCCCTGGGCTTTCCCCGATAACGATTTCAGGATGTGCATGAAGATAATTCCCAAATCACATTCCACTCCTCATTGAGAGTGCTAACGACAGCACTGGAGGACTACCTGGGCGAGACTTTGGATGCTTTGGGGCAGAAGCCCATATCCCAACTGGGTAGCCAGGTGCTTTGCTTTCCTTTCAGTGTCTGTGTGCCAGGGCAGGCATGCTCCTGCATGGACCCTTCCAGCTGGCGTCACCCTCAGGACCACCTGGAAGGAGGTTTGAGGTCTCAGCTGCTCACCTGCCACCCTCCCCAGAGTTGAGATTCCTGGGTCCGACAGCAGGAGGAGTGTTCCCTCCCTTCCCCAGGAAACAGCCAGTCTGAACTGATCACGCATTCGAGCTCCGCTGTCTCGCCCAAAACCACTCTAGGAAAACGTAGTTCTATTGACACATGGTAATGAGAAAACTCTTCTCCCTACTTAATCATCAAAGTGTTTCTGGTTTCAGGATTCATTTGAGGGAGATTATCTAATTTATAAATTCATAAATAAGATTGTCTTTCCATTTCATGGTTGGTAATCTGGAAACAATTTTATGGTTTAACTAAATTACAGCAACTGGAAACTTACACAGCCTTCTCCTGTGATGAAATATTATGAAGTATGTTTTAATGTGAAAGGGGAAAAAAATAAAAGAAATGCAGTGGAAGAAGAGGAATTAAGCGTAAGCCTGTCATTTTATTGCACTGTCAGTTTTGCATGATAATCACCAGAATATTAAAGTTGCTTAGGTGAATGGATGCCAATATCATTGGGTTTAAGGTATTCCAGGACTGGTATAATTACTGTTGAAAAGATGATTCAAAAATGATTTCATAAACCATTCTATATCACTCCATAATCCCTATTTATGTGATTAGGAGGTATGGTTAAGTGGTCATTTACTGCCATAAATCAGCTTGGCTGAATGAATCTTCTCGAGGCCCAAACACAATTTGGGTACAAATTCCAAGGCAAATTCAGGGGAAGTGCTGACCTCAGCTCCAGTCAGCGACTGCTGTACCCGGCTTTCCTGCCAGCTCTGTGTCCATCTGCGAGATGAGCAACACCCTGATTTGCTGTTGGGCTGCTTGGTCTATTTTTAAGGGAAGGACGCAAAACAACCTGTGTTTGGGGAACTATTTTTAGCTAATGACTCCATTTATACAACTTTTTATTTCAGGCGTCACCTTCGATATTCTTTGACTTGTGATATGTCTGTACCGGCCAAGGCCTCATTGAACCCAGATTAGGTCCTTATCCTTGTATGGCTCAGTACATGAATGGGTATTAAAAACAGGTCAACACTGCAACAAGTATGAGTCTGGAAGTTTCCAGACAAGGAATCCCACAGGATATGTCTGTAAATATCCAAACGAGATAGAGAGGAGCAGGCTAAAACTGGCCAGCTGAACTGATGTGATTAGTTTTAAGTCAGAAGCATTAACTTTCCTAACTAGTTACTCATTCTGAAAAGCAGTGGTTGGCACAGGATAGTCTGCAACAACTATAGTAACCAAAACTGGCATTTTAAGAGTATGTACTAGGTGGGCCCTCAATTGGCCAATTCTAATATTTTGTGATTTCATTTCTGTTCCTGTTATGGTTTTGAGTCTTAGGTACACCCCAATGGCTCCTGTGTTAAAAGCTTGGTGGCCAGCCTGTGGCTCAACTGGGAGATAGTGGAGCCTTTAGGAGGTGGAGCCTAATGGAAGGATGTTAAGTCATTCAGGGTGTGGGGTTGAAGGGGACGTTGACACCCTGGTCTCTCTGAGCCACTAAGAGGTAAGCAACCTTGCTCCATCATGCTCTCCCGTCCATCATGTTCTGCTTCACCATAGACCCAGAGCAACAGTGTCAATTTACCGTGGACTGAAACCTCTGAAACCACGAGCCAAAATCAATCTTTCCCTCTTTTAAATTGTTCAGCTCAGGTATTCTGTCGCAGCAACGAAAACCTGACTAATACCCTGCTCATTCCCTCTCATTTCTCTCCCCCCAGAATGTGATGAATGGCTAATAAGTCATTCAGCACGTATTTCTGGGCCCATAATACGTGCTAAGTGCCACACTAGCCCCTGTGGGTACAGCAAAGTACCGTTATTCCTAAGCAGCATCTTCCTTTCACAATGTCAACATTTTCTCTCTGGGAGAAATCAAACTGAACTGAAACCTTTTTAGTCTTGGCAGCACTGAAGGCATTTTTCAGAACTCAATAATGAACAAGTTTAAAGCTGGGCTGTGGCCTTGTTTGTTCATGCCCCGACTCTATAGTATGAAGGGGGAAAACCCTGAAGTAATTGAAGACACTGCTTTTAGATGAGTTCAGCAAAACTCAGGAATCCAAATGACTGGAATTCCTGGTAAAGCCTCACATATTGCTCTGAACAATGACCTTCGTATTTCTGCTCAAAGTTATTTATTGGTTAAAGTAAAAAAAGGTATATAACTGAAAACACTGTTAGGAAAAACTCCCAAAGCTTATGTGTTGAATGCTTGGCCCACGGCTCATGGGCCTTTTGTGAGGGAGGTGGAAACTCTAGGAAGTGGGGCCTGGTGGGAGGAAGTAGATTGGGGCGGTGCCTTTGCAGCGTGTATTCTGCTCTGGCCTGGTGTTCTCTATGTAAGACCACGATGCTAAGTGAAATAAGTCAGACATGCAACCTTCAGCATGGCACGGTTTCTCTTATGTAAGAAACCAAAAATATAACTAAAGAGCAAAATAAAAGATAGATAATAGGAAGTGGGGAGGCAGATCTTTTACAAATGGGGGGGAGGGGAGGAGGGGAAGGAGATGAAGAAAGAATGAAGATGTGTCACGTGCACGCACCAACTGCACACAGGGAATGTAAATAGGAACTATACACATATAAAATGGAAAAGCCTCAAATAAACCTCTGCTCCCTTTAAGTTGATTTTCTCGGGTATTTTCCCACACAATGGAAAGCTAACTACCAGTGGATTCACTGAGCGGGTATTGATGGAGTTGGGGGTAGGGAGCTGCTATCTCTCCCCTTGCCCTCATTCATGGAGTGGGCAGGAAGACGGGGCACATCTGTGTTCTCTATCATGACGCCACCTCCACGTGTCCCTTTCTTCTGCAACTGGCGTTACTTATGCTTAAGTTGTCTTCCAGCAGCCAGGAACTTCCCTCCTGTCCTCGGACAGTTCCCATACGGGAAGCTGCTCTCCTGACTGACACATCTCAGGGCAGTGTCTTTTGTAATTTCAACATTCACCCTGATAACCCTTGCAGAAATTTGGCATTTTGGATTTTCAAACTCTTCCTTGCAGTCATGCTCTGGCTCTGAACTCTAAACTGAAATGCTTTATTGCCTGAATCTGAAACCCTAAAAATCCCCCTTGAGCAAAGCAATCTTTTGTTTCTTAGGTCACTTTTTTCATGAAAAGCAGCCCTCTACCTATACATTCTGGCTTTATTCCCTCACCGTCAGCTGCCAGTACTGTCTGGAGAATCCCTATTAATTTTCCTGCCTTTCACTTAGTGTGTTGGTCACCTTTCCGTCACTGTGATAAAATACCTGAAATACACAACTTAAAAGGAGGAAAGGTTTATTTTGGCTCATGCCTCAGAGGCTTTAGTCCAGGTCACCTGGCCCTGCTGTTCTGGGGCTGTGTCAGCACAGTATATCAAGGTGTGGCGCACATGGCAGAAAAGGTCTGTCTCTCCACAGTGGCTGGGAAGCAGAGAGAGGCAGGGGCTGGCCCCACTATCCCTTCGAGGGCACACCCTCAAGAACCTACCTTCCTTCCACCGGGCCTCACCGAGTAGTTTCTGCCACCTCCCAACAGTACCTGAGCGGAGGACCAAGGCTTCAACACACAGGCATTTGGGAGATGCTTCAGATCCAACTGTAGCACGGAGTGCGGACCCATAGTCCCTTACCACCTTCCCGGCAGGGCTCCCTCACCGCCGGGCTGTCCCAGCCTTCCTGTTCCTGTTCTGGACTGGCTTTGCCATCCGACTGACCGAGAAAGGCAATAAACAGCAGAAATGGCCCCTGTGTCCTGTCTACCTCTGCCCACCGCACTTCCGCTTGGTGATGCTTCTAGGAGGGAGTAGGGTAATCCTCTCACTAGGCAGTCACATGTTCCCAAGTCACAAGTGACCAAACCAAAGGTACCCATCTGAAATGCTCTGCATTTAACTTATGATCCATGAAGACAAACACAGTTAAGGACACCTGCTTAAAAAACAGGCAGAAATGCAGACATTTATATGGATTCGGGGAAGAAATCTATCTCAAATCTTTCTTCATAAACACACAGAGGCACGGGGGGAATGAAAGCTTATAATGAGATGTGAAGAGGGGATGCTGTGGAATTTACACTGTTTCCTCCGACGGATGCCTCTTCACATACTAGTAACTGACGCTGTTTATTTTCTTCAGGGCCTTGGGAAACCCTGGAAACATGAACCTTAGTCCACTTCAACAAGCCCTGTGGCGTGAGCACTGTGCTAGGTGCTGGGAGTCCACGATGCTAACAGCTGTCTGCACTGGGATTCTTATGAAGGTCTGGATAATGGAGACAGGGCAGTGAGCCAGCGCGGGGCAGCTCCAGGCAAGAAGTGACATGGGTATGAAGCTGGAAATGGCGGCGCTTCACTATAGCATGAGAGGAAGGAGGAGGAGGACAGAACAGTTTCCAAAGAGAAGGCCAGGGGAGGCCAGCAGCACCAACCCGCTCAATCTGGTGAGAGCCAAGGCAGTAGAGCAGGGCTGACACAGGTCTGTGCTCTGACTCCACCACCCATGAGGTGCAACTCCTCTTTCATCCACGATTAAACCAACATTCACTGTGCACCTGCTACCGACCA
Organism: Heterocephalus glaber; assembly: GCF_000247695.1. The sequence continues at coordinate 4,389,020 of NW_004624796.1, forward strand.
GGTCGTGTTCTAGGCAGCGAAGACACAGAAGTGCAAATACCAGACACTAATCTTTGCCTGCACGGAGGTTAAAGTCTTCAGACCATCAGCAAAGCGAGTAACAAACCAGTCAGATGCCAATGCATGGAGAGAAAAAAATTGCAAGAGAGTTGGGAAGGCTCTGTTGGACTTTTAGAGAGAGTGACCACAGAGGGCTTCACTGAGACAGGGACTTTGGGATAAAGACCTCGGGGACTCGAGAGCGAGCTGCACACACATGCACACACTCACCGCAGCAGGCACAGGCTGGGGGAGCTGAGGGGCCAGAGTGCCTGCAGTGGACTGAACAAGAGGGGGTCACAGGAGCTGGCTTTGTCTGAGCTGATGGGGGGGGTCCTGTAACTTATCTTGCAAAATGAGGACACTTTTCAAAATGAAAGATAGAGCTGTCATTGCACAAGGACCCCAGGGATCAACAGGAGTGGTTCCACGCCAGCTGGGAAGTGCGTCTCCCCAGATGTGGGCCACTTGGGGACTTTATCTTCAACTCTGAATGTGACGGGAACCACTGGGGAGGTCTGAGCCAAGAGGGGACAAATGGGCTCTGCATTTATGAGCAAGAAGCCCCTGGCTTCTGCACTGAGAAAAGACTGGAGTGAGCATGGACAGGGTGGGGAGACTCAGGTGGCCCCTGAGACTGGGTGGGAGGCAGTGGTGGTTTGCAAGGGTGGTAGCTGTGAGGGCAAGCAGCAGCCGGAGTCAGGCCACCTCTGCATACGGCTCTGACTGTATTCTCCTGGTGCCCAGATGTGGCCGGGAGAGACAGCAGTGACACTAAGGCTTTCGGCCTAAGTGCCTGGATGAGTGAGCTGACGTTACACAAGAAGTAGAAGACAGGAGTTCATGCCCGGCCGGACACGCCGCATTCAAGTTGACTACTGGACATCAAAGGAGAGGCTTAATCTCCACTGCTGGGTCACTTAGTGTCTCTGAGTCTCGGTTTCCTCAGACATCAGGCTGGTAGCCACCGCCTTATCTAATCAAAGGCTGACGTTCCACAGAGACATGGGAAATGGAGGCAAATGAGGAAATGTATGCACAAGCGTCCGTGCAGCACTATAGAGATGGAAGGCTTCATCTTATCTCTGGCAGTTCATTCATTCAGCAAATATTTCTTGGGCACTAACCAGGCACAATTCAGGGAGCTGGGGTTATAGTGGCAAATAAAACAAAGGGTTTATCCCCATGAGCTTACATTCTATGGGGTGACAGTAGTGATAATAAACTAAGAAATATATATATAGGTACATGTACAAGTGTATAAACACATGTTTATATTTAAATATGCATGCACTGTTTTTTGAATGGTATCATTTGCATATATGCATGTGGCAGGGCTCAGTAGGGTTGTTACAGCGTCATACATGATGGTCAGAAGCGGCCTTTCTGAGCTGACAGCACTGGGTAGAGCCCTGAGGTTGGAGAGGAGCCAGCCAGGTAGACGTCTGGTTCAAGAATACACAAGGAAGAAGAAACAACAAATGGAAAGTCCCCTGAGTAAGGAAAGTCCCTGACAAGTTCAAAGCGAGGAAGCCAATGAACACCAAGCGGAGCCTGTCATAGGGAACATAAAAGGCTTGCTGTCATTTGAACCTCGAAAGGCCCATGTATGGGGGAAAAAATAAGAACCAAGATGCATCATGTAAAGGTACAATTCCCAATGAGAAATATAATTGTGTTGTATACCTACAATGTACCAATAAAAGAATTTAATAAAAAGAAAAAAAGAAAGCTCGGTCCCCCCGCAAGGGACTCCTGGGTGGGACCTACTGAGGGGATCTAGGTCACTGGGAGCACCCTTGAAGGGATAAGGGGACTCTGGCCTCATCCTGTCTCTTTCTCTCTGCTTCCTGGCCACCCTGAGGTGACCACGCCTCCTTTGTCACAAGCTCTGATCCCGAGGAACAGCACCACACAGGCCCAGAGCCAGGGCTAAGAAACCACGGCCCAAACCCTTGGAAACTGTGAGCCAAAACAAACCTTTTCTATGATTACGTTGTTTATCCCAAGTGTTTTGTTACAGGGACAGAAAGCTGACGGTCTCAGCATGCAGAGGACATGTGTCCCCTGGGGCTCCCACTCCCTGCTAAACAGGGGCACCCATGGTCCTACACCCGCCCCCAGAAGGGCCCCGTGTGAAATCTGGCCTCACTGAGAATTTTAGAATTGTAGGACTTTCTAGTTGGACGGGACTTATTTAGGCCTGTAATTCTTTGTATTCTGTTCTGTGATCTTGTTTGAAGCAAAAAAAGAAAAAAAAAAAAGGGTGTAGCAGGCCAGGCAAGTAGAGCAAAGCTCAGCCACACCCAGCCGGGTGCCCCGCAGCTGCAACGCGGCTTTGCTGGGCATAGAAACTGGGGTTAGGAACTGCTGCCGGTGATCCTCACCCTGGTTCCTAGTTACTTTCTGTGCAGGCTGCTCTGGGTTGGGACCAGAAAAAAATTCCAAGCCTGCGTTGAGCACACAATCCTCTCTCAGATCTGAACGGCAGGCCTGACGAGACGGTGTCATAGTTTTATATTAGTAAAACTCTTATTGCTAGGGAACTTTCTGGCTAACAAAGTGCTTCTGCATCTATTTTCATTTGAACAGCAATACCCTTGAGGAGGAGGAGTGACCGTCCTCAGGTTACAGTGAAGGGCACAGGCTCAGTGAGGTAGAAATTTGTTCGGAAAACAAAGCCCGTAGAGCTCTGAGGCCAGCGTGCTCCATATGGCTGAGCTGCCTGCTGTGCCAACCACTGCTCAGGTGGGACACTTCACTTCCTGTTGGCTGGCTACTTCCCGTTGGCACTTCACTTCCTGTTCGCTCAGTCACCACTCCCCAAGGCAAGCCTACACCCTGCTTGCTTCATAGTCACCCATTTTGCATTTTCTTTCTCTCCCTCGGGGTACTATCTTTAACAGTCATTCTGGGGAAAGTGACACCTCAGTTTTTACACAGGTATGAACTGGTAGGAACCACTATTCGTGTCGTAGCTTATAACTTACCTTCAAGTGAGAGACAGTGTCAGGAGCTGCGGAGAGGCTGTGTCTTCTGTGCTCCTCAGGTGGCTGTGAAAATTAGCTCCCGTTCCCCATAAAGTCTTAGGGTGGATCCCAAAGAAATAAGATAACGATGCTTAGGAAGAAGAAGGAAGATATTTCCTATATGTGTTTCTTTTTTGTTTTGTCTTCCTAGTTACTTTTGCATGCTGATGAAGTTAGGGACAGGCTAGGTGAAAATATCATTTTTTTCAAATATTTCCAGTTGCCTCACCTTCCAACGCCTCCTCTTTTTTACCTTCTATGAAGTCAGCCCTTAGGACACTGTGTTCTCCATGGTCTTTAGCTCTGAGAGCGAACAGGGAGGGGAAGGAGGTGTTTTCTGATAATCCGACTTGGCTTTCGTGAGTATCATGGGCAACACACACTCTTTCGACCGCTATTTCTGTGAGATAGAATTAACACTTAGGTCTGGTTTTATTTTTGAATCACGAAAACTGAAGTCCAGGGTTCAAATAAGGACAAGTGTGATCTCCATCAGACAGAAGGACAACTAATCATAAAGCGGGCTAACACGTGGTCTGGGTATCACGAGAGCCCGGGATCATTCACTGGCTGCGCTGTGGGTACTTAGAGCACCCATCTGCAGGCTGGGTGGCCGCCTTGCTGATTAGACCCCGAGCTAATCTCGCCACTTTTCAAACAGGCTGAAGCTGCACCTACACGTAACTCTTCTCTTTGAAGAGGTTCTAGATGGTGAGGGAGAGGAGTTATCTGAACCTCACAGCACTCAGGCAACTCTGGTTTCAGACTGAAGGTTTGTGATTGACAGCCCCTCTTGAATATTCAAAGGACACGCAGAAACGCATTTTAATTTGATCTAATTAGTGACAGATGACAGCTTTCCCCTCTGAGAAACTGGCTTGTTTAAAGTAGCACAGATTGTGTGGTGGTAATTCTTGGGTATTTTGGACAGAATATTTCTTGTGTAAGAGTAGCGCTAGCTTCATAAATCTGTCAGTTGGTCGAGGGTGTTATCAGACATCTGTTGCTTGAACTCAGCAAATATTATTTAACCATGAAATTTCCTATGCATAAAGTAATAATTCAAATTATTGGCACTTATCTGATTTCTGAGATTGGCAGAAAACCATATTGTGATGTACTTTTACAGGTGCTGTGAAGTTAAAAATATTGCAAATTTTGCATTAAGACCAGTCTGTCTTTTCAAGCGATATCTTTTCATTTCATTGTGTATATGCCTTAAATTCTGGATCATCTTTGTTTTTTTTTTTGTACTGGGGATCGAACTCGGATCCCTGTGCTTGTGAGGCAGGTGTTGGAACCACAGAGCTAAATCCCCGGCCCCTGGATCATCTTGAAGGCTCCCAGGCTAGTATAACTTTGGGCAAGTGCTCTCTTTTCTGAATTCTTAGCAAATTACTGTCTGTGTCGCCACTTTGGAATTAATTATGTACAAGCAGCCCCCCAAATTATAGCAGGCTTGTAATTGAGAAGTTTACTTGTACTTCCATTGTGTAGAACTTGGAATAAGTGGTGGGTGGCTTTCCAGCTGGCCCACAGAAGCCTTTTTAACCTACAATGTATTATTAGTCCTATTGTTGTTCTGTATCATTTTCAAGGAAATCAAGTCCTAACTTCCCAGCTGGACTTTGAAACACTGGGGAGAGATTTCCCTGTAATCTCAAGGCTGTGGGAGACACACTGGACTAGGCAGATTTCCCTCCCTTCTGTTTCTGCAGGAGACACTCACTCTCAGGATGAGAAGCATCCCTGGGCATTACCAACACCCAAAGAAATGTCCAGGGTGAAACCCTGTTTGTGGGTATTCCCTCAAAGTAGGTATTCAGTTGGCTCAGGGCCTCCTGTACTTAACTGTGGCATAGCTTGCATGTGGATATTAAACTTTTGATATTTATGTTCCCTACTTGTAGGAGTCGCCTCCGAGTTTCTTTGTATCCAGCAATACGTCCTCTTTGTAGCTAAGCACATAAGAGGATCTTGATAAAAACTTATTGATCCACAATTAGAGCTGCATGACAACTCGATGCAGAGCAGCTGAGTCACTCAGGTACGCTGAGGCATCAACAGATGACCTACCAATTTCAACCAAACCTGGCGGCACCTTTATCGTCAGTCACACAGCTCAGATGCAACCCTATAATGATGCCCTAAATCTGGCTGGTCTTTCTGCCCTGCACCCAAGAGAATGCACAACCCTGGCTATTCATTCCCCTGAAGTGGACTTGAAAGTGCCTCTGACACCCTAAAGATTCTAATTTGAATAGCTCTGCCCTGGTAGTTTCACACTCTGCTCACACTGTTTTACTCTCTCACCCCACCCTCCACCCCAACTTTTGGTGCTTTCTGGTATTATATTAAAAATCGCATCTCCCTCCCTCCTCAGGCAGCCCCTTGTCCATCTCTGTGTCTTTATCTCCCTTGTCAGTAGCATTTAGTGGAGCACATTGCTTGAAATAGGAACTCTTATGCATTTACCATACCTCGTGCATTCTATGAAGCAGTGACTGTTACCATCTCCACTTTACAAATGGGCTAACGGACACAGAATAAGGTTCCAGGGGCCGGGGATTCAGCTCTGGTTTCGCCGCCTGCTGCTCAAGCACAAGAACCTGAGTTCAATCCCCGGTACAAAAAAAAAAATTCCATACTTGTCAAAGACACCCCCCTGCCCCCCCCCCCCCGCTACTAGCAAGTATTGGGACTGGGATTTGATCCAGGCAGTCTGGCTCTGAAGTCTGCTAGCATTTCTGCCCGTCAATAAATGGCTGATCACTTGAACTGAAGGTAATAACAGCAAGTCTATGGATAATGAGCTGCCTTACAAAGAGGTAAAGGGCAGAACTGAAATAATCACTGCCAAGATCCATGCCTTATGAATGGCACAATTTATATATTGCTTCAGCATGGGCAACTTTCCTTCCTCTATGTCACTAAGTTTTAGAAAAAAATTCAAATTTCCTTTACAGTAGCTGTTTCTCTCCAGGGACACCCTCCCTCTGGGGGCGGACAGCGTCTGGAGACCTCTGATTGTCAGGACGAGGGAGGATGGGGTTTGCTCGTGGCCTCCTGCGGGGAGAGGCCAGACAGCTCGGGATGGAGCCCACATCCAGGTGTCTCGCCCACACTGTCAACAGCCCCGAGGTAAAAGCCCCGCGCTATAGAGCAGCCAGGAGAACTACCTAGGAGAACTCTGATGTGCCTCACTTCTGACTAAACACGCACAAAGGAAAAAACAATTGTCAGAATAACTCACCCTGTTTCTATCATCCAGACTCACTGCTCTCTAGCAGGATAAAACCTACTTCAGAAAACCTTCAAAGGCCTGTCAGTCAGAAGACATTTTAAATGACAGAAACCCCAATTTACACTTTCATCTTATTAACAGCTAAACCATGGGTCCATCCCACCTCTCAAAGTACCAATATGATAACATTTAATTCTCGTAAAATGAAAAAGTGATGTAAAATGACGACGGACAGACAGCGTGCAGGCTTTCTTCCACACACACGGTTTTGTTTCTCCTTCCTTCCAGCTGTCCAAAGACAAGAGACTCTACCTTCCAAACGTACAGCGCCTCAGAAACCCTAACAAGGTCTTGTGTGGCTCTGTCTCCAGATCTAGACGCTCAAACAGAGCAAGAATCTGCTTCTCCATGAGACTCTTTCCTCGTTTGTTGAACTTAGCTGCTCGAGGGGCAGACAGTGGAAAGACAGAATCTCAGCTCGAGTTTAACGCGTGTGACAAACTGAGTCCCACTTGGAGGAATCTGTCCAACACTGGGAAGGGGAGTTATCAGTCACTGTGCAATGAGCACCCTTGAATCGAATGTTATTTCGATGAAGATGTTTTATACTCTGTGATCCAGACTACAAATAGAAAATAGCAAAACATAAATGTCCTAGGGTTTTACAACTCTAAAGGGCTGTTTTATGTGCCGTGGATAGAGATGATGATGCCATTTAATGGGGTAATTTTATAAGCAAGGGAAGACAGAGCCTCACACGCTGTCACGCCCTGTCTCCCTCGGCAGAGTCTCACAGACACGCACACCTGTTCTCCCCTTGGAGCTGAAGGGGGCTCAGTGGGCAAAGCCACATTCATACCCAAGTATGTCTTCCTTCCAGAAGCTCCAACGTGAGAAGCCTGTCCCAAGCGTCAAAGGGGTTGTGAGTGCAGCTCCACCCCAAAGTCTCTGGACTCCTGGGCAGGAGGCCGCCCCACACCTGCGACGCCACCCTCACTGCTGTCTCCAGGTCTGGGTACACCTGTCGCTGTTAGATGCTAACTGAAGCATCCTTAAAGAGCGAAGAGGCGCCCATGCGCACAACTAAATACCAGAATCAAGTTTCAACTGCTTAGTCCTAGCTCTTCATTTCCACCTCAACAGGGCTATTATAAAAGCATGTTCCTTCCAACAAGCTCCTGTTGGCTGTCTCCAGAGTACAGACGTGAAAGAAAGAATTTTCCTCTCTGATTTCTAATGTCCCACAGTTATTCAGACTATTACACTCAAGTGTCCTTTGGCACAGTCTATGAATCCAGCAGCGGCAGAAGAAAGCACAGCCACCAAATTTTCAGTCTCCCTCCTGTGCTGCTGTACATCTTAGATGGAAGATGTCACTCGAGAGTCTCATATAAAAAGCACTCTCAGATTTATTTGCTTTTTAATATTATGAGAGTGCAACAGAAATTGATTTGGCATCTTATACTCTGTACTCATGAAGTTAGACTTCAAGGGGCTGAATGCTCTTAGAAAATAGTTACACAGATTAAATATTTCTAAAATAACATCACGGGATAAGCAAGACAATGGGCTATGATTTTGTGCTTCAGTAACTGTTTCTGGTGTTCTTGTCTTCAAATATTTTTTTTTGGCATGGTACTCAGATATGGTTTTTGAAAATAAAATCTACCAAGAATGTTCTCTCCTTCCTTTCTCTCTTTCTGCTTAATTGTGCTAATATACTAGCTAGGGCAGTTAAATTTTAAATGGCATGTATATATTTAGCAGTATAATTATGCAAATTCTACCATGTTTATGATTGTCAATATCCTTTGGGAACAGTTACTTAGCGTCTAGTCCTGAAACAATTTTTGAAGGATTCTGGTTGAAATGCTCAGATTTCACTCCTGAATTTTTTGCTCTTGTGGGAAGGTGAGGCTCAGAGATCTCAGCCACTGAGCAAAATAATTCATACTAGGAGAAAGTACAGATTCTGTGGTGGACCTGGACATGCTATGCTACACACTGGCTCCTGAGAGGCTCCCCAGAAATGGCAGCTGCCAGCGATAAGCACATGACACTGGCAGGACTACTCAGTCCGGCCACTGAACTCTCCCGAAGAGCTCAGAGCCAGTCAGAGCTGCGGCTGGGGGGGGTGGGGGTGGGGGCAGCACAAGTCCCACCCTTCTTCCTCCACCCAGTTCCCATCTGTCCAGGTAATGTGGGGAGGCGGGAGCAGAGCAAGCAGAGTTCTTTCCAGAGAACAGCTGGCGATTTCATCACAGGCCTGAGCTTGGCTGAGGCGGGGTTAGGTCCTCCGTAACAGTGGTTCTCAGTGACAGGGTGTACGCGCCTGCTTTCTAAGAGTGTGCGTGAGTGTGAGTGTTTGTGTGTATGTTTGCTATGTGCCTGCATGGTATGTGTCTGTGTAAGACATATGTGTGAGTCTGTGGAGTGTGTTTCTGTGAGGTGTGCACCTCTGGGTGTACGTGTGTGTGTGTGTGTGTGTGTGTGTGGTGCATATCTGTGTGGTGTGTGTCTGTGAGGGCGCACAGGAGAATGGAACCCAGCCACCGACACACTCACAGGCCTTTAACTCCTCCTGCAGGCCAAAAGCTGATTAACAGGTGAGGAGTGACCCAGGCCAGATGTGTGAAATGCAATTCTTCCTGACAGTTCACATTTTAGGGAAGGAAAGAAGGAAATTATATTTCTAATTACAGTAGGATCATATGTCAGAATATGACGGTAATGACAGTGTATTTTAGGTGAGCAGTAATCTTTTTAGTCAACTTCTAAAATATTTTTATTCTAGATATACGGTAATTTGTGGATTTTCTAAAACAGTTCTCTCACACTGCAAACAAATCCACAGAATTTTCTGAGATTTGAAACAATGGAGTCTCTGAGGTTGGCAAATCTGTTTTAAAAAGGGAACGGAGGCCCTACAAGGGTACTGAGGGAGGTTGGGTGTGGTGGTGCACCCCTGTGACCCCAGCACCCTAGGAGGGTGAGGCAGGGGAGGGCAAGTGGAGCCCAGCCTGGGCAACTCAGCCTCTCAGTGAGACCCTGTCTCTAAATAAACAGCAGAGAAAGGTCTAGGGACGAACCTCAGTGTAGACGCTCTAGGTCCAGCCCCAGTACCGCAAGGTAAATGAATGAATGAATAAAACAGGGTAATACAGCTGGACTGAAACCTCCCATTCTCCAGGACTTGCCAGGGAGCCATGTAGAGAGGACCCTAAGATCTGCAGGAAGCTCCTCTGCCCCCCACCACGCCCTGTGCAAAGAGGGCTCCACGTGCAGGGATGCATGGTAACCACCAGGTCCCCTTGCTGGAGCTGGGAAGAGATGGACACCACTGCTGGCCAAAACGTGCCCGGACCCAGTGTACCATGACCACCCTCTGCCGCCCAGGGGCGTCGGGGCGGGGTGAGTGTGGGGCTGGGGGCACTGGGGAGGATGGATGTGGATTCTGCCCTTCAACTTTCTCTCTGGGAGATGGATTCTTTCTATTCTTTTCTGGTCTAGATTTTTTTTAAGAGAGGGTCTCGCTATGTAGTTCAGGCTGGCCTTGAACTCACTATGTGGCCCAGGCTGGCCTCAAGCTGCTGCAATCCACCTGCCTCAGCCTCCCGAGTGCTGGGCTTACAAGATAAAACTGTTGTGGCTCTACATCCCCTCCTTTCAGCAATGCACCATTTTCCCCTGCATCTTGGGCCCACTGCAGGGGATGCGTCTATAACCCTTTCCGCAAAGCATGCGGCACAAGCTCCCAGGCCTATGGAGCACCTCAGCCGATTCCTCTCTGGTGGTGACAACAGTCTGTCTTGCAGAGCCACCACGAGTGCATATCTCAAACCCCTTAGCTGTCCATGGTTAGGAGGAAAGTGCCTTTCTCTGGTTCTTAGAATTTCACTTCCTAGCCGGGTACATGCCCATAATCCCAGCTACTCAGGAGGCTGAGGCAGGAGGAGTTCAAGTGTGAGGCCAAGCAGGGCAACTTAGCAAGACCCTGTCTCAAAAATTAAAAAAAAAGGGGGGCTGGGAATGTAGCTCACTCCCTGGATTCAATCTCCAGTACAGCAAGAAAAAACAAATTCACTTACTAAGGACTTCGGAAAGGGGAATAAAAATTATTTTCCAATCCTTAATTTCCCAGTCTTCATAATCAAGTCAGCCACTTATCTGCCTTCCTGGCTGAGTGAGCTCGGATTTGTTGTTGCATTAATGATCCCTTCCTTCCTGTTCATGTTCATTCTTGCTCTGTTCTCCTGAAATCCTCCTTCTGTGAGATCCCTGGGGACTGAACAAATAAGGAGGGACAGCCTTGCCTTTCGTGACAAAATTCCGCCAGCGGCAGGGCTCCCTGGCTTGTGTGTAAGAACAGCAAGGCGAGCTCACATTCCATCGACAGGTTCAGCCTTCTTCTCCAGAGCTTAGGTTATGTAACCCGAGGAAAAGGAAGTGGTACTTCCATTTTTAGTGAGGAGCACAGGACCCAGGAAGGCTCTGAGTAGCTAAATATCTGATTCTTATTTTCTTATGTCCCTTCTGAATTCACGTATGGAGGCAGGTAAGATGCTTAACCTCTTTGGTTTCAATTTCTTGAACTAGATTTTTATGATGACAATTATTGTGCTGATTTCCTTTTAACCAACTCAGGGTAGAGAAATTCCTTCTATCAATTTTGCTTTTTGTTATTACTTTATAAATTCTGGAGTGTTTTCAAAATACAGAAGGAAGGTTCAGGACTGAAAGTTTAAATATATATATGTGTATATATATATATGTATATATATATATATATATATATATATATATATATATAGAGAGAGAGAGAGAGAGAGAGAGAGAGAGAGAGAGAGAGATTTAAACACACAGTGTCTTGATTACCAGAAAATTTTTGCTGACTTCAGCAGCACTGCCGAGAGAGGATCCCATTGGACCCATCCTCTGTTCACGCCAATTCACTTTATCATCCGCGAACTCAGGCCCTGCTGCTTTCTTTCCATCTCCCCACCCAGAAGAGAAAGCAGAACTGCATTCTACAGGCAAAACCAGAAATTTCGACCCCGACAGTTAAACCGCTCACTCCTCACCTTGGGGGCCAGGTCAGTCACCACGCGCTCTGGTCTGCGTGTCCAAAGACTCTGTTCGTCACAGTTTCCTTCCGAACGATTCGGTTACGTCAAGGACACCGCTCTCGGGCCCCGCCCAGCGCCCACAGGAGCCGTCTCACGGGCGGGCGCCTGTCCGACCCCTGGCGGGCTGGCTGGCTGCCTACCGCTGTACCTCCCGCAGCCCCCCTTCGGACACTCTTCCCAGCAGGGGCGCCCTCTGCAGCCGCGCCCGGGCAGAGGCCGGAGCTGGGCACAGGCCGCCCTGGGACAGCCCTGTCCCGCGCCTTACCTGGTCTCTCTGTCTTTGGGGATCGTAGCAGTGCTGTACGCAAAAACTTGCTTCTCCACTAGAGGAGGGCCCAGGTCCACGAGGCCAGCCATCCCCGGAGTGCTCCGCGGCTTCTCGATGTACACCAGGGTGCCCGGCTCCTTTCTGAAGGACTGGCGGCCGGGCGAGGTGCGGTCGGGCTGCAGGGTGTGGGGGGCCCCGTGGGCATTGGGATGGGGGTGCAGGTCCAGCATTCGCAGGTCGCCCACGCGGTGAGGAGACGCAGGGGGTGTTTTGGAGCCCAGAGTGGGCAAGTGGCTTTCGGGATACTTCCTTGATTTCTGTCTGTACAGCGACTGCTCCATGTGCATTTCTGCTTGCAAAGAGGGGTTGCAATAGGCGCTGGCGGAGCGGATGGCCGTGCGGTGATAAGCGATGATGTGATCGGGGACGTCCAGGGGGTGCCCGCCGTGGGACGAGGCTATGCTCATGCGGCCCTCGTGGTACAGGTAAGGATCCGCATAGAGAGCCTCGTTCCTGTACATCGCCAGGGTTTTGCCACTCAGGTCCTCATCCGGCTTGACGTCTCTTCTTTCCAAGATGGCGCTTGGACTGGGGGAGATGGATCTGGAGACGGGCAGGCTGGAGAGTCTGTCCCTGGGGATGGTGGCGTTGCCGGGGACCACCATGGGGCGGGCGCCCCCATACGGAATCCTGGACGGGGACGGAGGCATGGAGTGGGGCCCGGGAGTGGGCGGTGGGGAATGCGGAAGGGCGTGGGGAGGAGCTGGGGCGCCAGGTCGAGGGCTGCCAGGGCCGTCCCCTCGTGCGTAGACAATCTCCCTCTGCATCTGGAAACGAAGCACGGGGTTAGGAGGCCTGCTGCACACGCCCGGCTGCAGAGAAGTCTCACAGGGGCAGTGCCGCTCCCGTTCCTGGGGGTCCGGACACTGCCCCTCTCCTGCGAGATGCCCAGGCCCTCAGTCCTGCAGCCCGTGACCCTGCCCTCCCTGGGCAGAAGGGACTCTTCCGTCGCGGTCACGTCAAGGATGCGGAAATAGGCTGGGACCCAGTCACACCTCCTCAGAGTCAGAGGGGCAGGAGCAACCACGGAAGCAGACCAGAGAGACAGAGGGGCTGGAGGTGCCAGGCTGCTGGCCTCCTGGACGGCCGGATGAGGGCAGGAAGGGTCTAGACGCTGTAAAGGGTAAAGACATGGGGCTCCAGAGAGAGTACCTGCCTGCTGACAGGTTCATACTGGCCCGGGAGACTCATTCTGCAAGTCTGACTCCTATGAGATAATAAATTCAATAATTTTGTGGTGTTTTAAGCCAGTTTTTTTGGGGGGGGGTAATGGTGATAGACGAACCCAACCTCACCCGCAGCCCCGAAACTCAGTTCACAGTGATTTGTTCCGGCAACCACAGGCAATGCACATGCCCAATGTAGAGCTCAATGCTGCTGGGTCTGAGAACAAAACAATGCAGTAGTTCAAATTCTGAGGTCATAGCTTCTCCAAAACACTGGATAAGCCTGGTCTAATGTCTCAACGGTGCTAAAATGATGTTTTCTACAACTTCTTCCGGGTCCTAGGAAACAGTAATTTGATTTTCCATCGTTCTAAGCTAATCCAGTCTGGGGACAGGATCAGAGAGGCAAAGGAGACGCCTGGGGGAAACCTGGAGGGAGGGTCCTTTCATGCACCAAATCTCCGTGAGTCTGAGAAACCTGCACGGAGAGGCTGGGGAGACAATCCCCCAGAGGTGACTGAGAGTACAGGCGGAGTCCCAGGGCACAGGGCGACGGGGAGGGGAGGGAGGGACCCAGGCATGACAGGAGGGATCCTGAAGCTCAGGCCCTGGCCCTGCTGTGGCACGGGGCCTGGCGGGGCTTTGTGCCGGGAGCCTACACTTCTGGGCTATGTCCTTCCCCCCAGATTAGGAGAAGTGAGAATCCCACAGGGTCTTCTCCCAACTCTCCTTTAGGAGAAACAGTCACTGAAGAATCCAGTTAAAGGGGAAATGGATCTGTAATTTGCAACTACATTATGTGCTTAGCAAGCGTCAGAATGAAAAATACAAATGAATTCCGGAGAGGACCCCAGAGGGAAAGACAAGCTGAGGTTCTCCAAGTGGCTTTGAGGGAAATGGCAGTCTTGGCACTGGCTTCAAGTCCCATTTGTGCTGCCGTAGGGTATTCCCTGTCCTGAATTCCAGGAGAAGGACAGACAAGAGCATCAATGCTTGCAGGAGAGCTGAGACGGGGCATGAGGGGAGAGGAGGCAACTCTAAAGGACGGGAACCAAGATGTGCGGTGGAGGACGATGGGAGGGGGAGGAGGAGAAAAAGCAGAGGCAGCCAGTCAAGGTGGGGAATGAAAGAGAGCCTGGTCTCTTGAATACACACCAAGTGATCACTGCCAGAGGAATTCACTGGTTTAGTAAACCAGTCACCCAGCACTTACTTAGAGCCAGGTGCTCTCCCAGCACACAGCTCTGGAGGGCCCCCACGTCCCTGGCAAGGGGAGGGTGGGTTCTGTCTATTCCCTGTAGGTGAGCAGGTGGCACACGGAGCTGTTTGTCTCCCAGGCTTCCTTCTCTTACTCCGGGAGGATCCTGCAGTGCAGAGCCTTAACTGGACTGGGGAGTTTTAGGTATCACAATGGACTTCAGACTGAAAGCCACCAATTAGAAGTATAAACAAGACACAAACAGAAACAAAATGGGGGCCTCAGGGGTACATTTCCTGAGCACCACTGAGTTGGCCTCTCAGCTCCCTGAGAGGCCGAGTGTTTCTGAGGACCCCGAGGGTACCGGTTGGTTCCTCACTCACAGTCACAATTTGCCTTCATTGCCATCGCTCCTTGTCCAACCCCCACCTAGAGCTCCAACCCCAAAGGCTGGTCTGTTTATCCTCCTCTAAACCTGACCATGACACCTTTGGGGGTCGCCTCCCTGGAGCTGTTCCCCCACGTCCTCACCTGGTAGCTCTGCAGCCAGGCCTGGTTCAGGTGCGCTGGGGCCTCAGCCCACGCCTGGCAGCCTCATGACTCAGGTGCTCAGGACCGCAGAGCAGGTGGTGGGTCCCAAGGTCACCGTGGAGCCATTTACCCGGCTGCTCCTCATTCAAGAATGGCGCAAGCAACCACGTGACAGGTTTTGCAGAAAGTCAGCAGAGATCCTCCATCAATGCCTCTCCCACTCTGTCCTCCACAACCCAGGGCTTAATAAAAGGGGAAGATCTGCCTCAGCACAGAGCACCAGAGGGATTCAGCCGGCAACGCACAAATGACCCAACGCCCCACGCAAGTGGCCACACAACACAGCGATCGACCAAACAAACACCAAGACAGATCCATCCCAGCAGTCACACGCACACTGTGCAAAAACAACACACAGTGCCCAGGACGCTACCAACAAACGGTAGGAACAGTTGTCATCATTATTACTAATTCCAAATAAGATAAGATTCCCAGTGCCTAGAGCTCCACTGGGATGAATAACAGCTCTAACCAAGCTTGTCACTGTTCCCTGTCCTCCTTTTCCTCTTTATTCATCTGCGGATAACATCCTGACCTGGGGAACCACGATTCCAACTCACACTCGGCAGGAACCTCCACCTTCTGGTAAGAGAATAAAAGGAGACATCAAGATTCTAGGGAGCACAGGACTATCTAGAAGCGTAAATAGTATGCATGAAAGAAAAACGTAATAAAAAGTTGAATAGATGTCTCTTAATGCAGCAGCCCTACCTTGCTTACCTGCAGGAGTGTTTTTAAAATGGTGATATGAAAAGGAATGGTTAGGAATTACATTGTATCAGTAACTTCTAAAAAGAAATATTAAAAAAACCTCCTTAGAAAAGAAAACCTCATTAGACTTCCGGATGGCATGTGTAGATGTGATCAGAAAGCAATGTAACTATTAAGTAAGAATAATTCTGAAGCATCGCCTTGTGGGTTCACATGTAGAGTGTGAGTGATAGTCAAAATATTAACCCCAATACCTAGTGTGGCATGAGTCCAATCGACCAGAGTAGAACTCCAGTGTGGATGGCTCCTGGCTGGAACCAATCGGCTCATATACCTGATGGTCGCGCTTGGTATCGGCCCTGCTCGGTCCACTTTAAAGCAGTCTAAGGGCTGGGGATTTAGCTCAGTGCTTCCACCGACCACCTCGAAAGTGCAAGGTCCCGAGGAGTTCAATTCCCGGTACCAAAAAAACCCCAAACAAACAACAACAACAAAAAACAATCTAGCCATCAGCCAACAGGCATACTGAATAAATCACTGAGTTATCCACTGTGGAACTGAATACAAGGCTCAGTTACGACAGAACAGGTAATCTGAGGTTGACTGAGTGACTCAGAAGTTAACTTGGAAGCCGTCTGCAGAATTCTTACGCTGCTCAGCCGAGCTCTGGCTGACTTTTCAGGATGGAGTTTGAAGGAGCACCCTGATGACAATTTTATCCTCAGCTCTAGAGAGCCCAGGAAAAGAATGACACGAGGATCCCATTAAGCCCTAGGAAAATGAGTTTTTTAAACCTACAACTAAAACAAACTCTTGAAATGAGATAACTTGGGTTTATGCGCTAAATGGTAGGGAGCAAGTACAGGCAACTCACACTTAGGATGTGATGGGAAGACACGGAGAGAGGAGAGGAGAGAGTCCTTTTCCAAGTGTGATCTCTGAAGGAAGGAGACTGCTCGTTATTCCAGTAAGGGGTGGATTTTATCGATTCTACAAGAGCTCAGCCTGACTGGATGAAGCAGAGGATGAGTAAGATTCTATAATTCATAGTTTAACGCGATGCTCATTTTTCAGGCTAGTTTTCTTCTCAAGGTGTTATCTTCCTAGAATGAGGCACCTACATGGTTTTATTTCATTTTGTTTTTAAGTATCCAGCTAACAAGTAAAGGACATGGCATGAAACACATACTGAATTCTTCCTGCACTAGTATTCAAAGTCAGACCCCCAGGAAAAATAACCCGAACCTGACACGGTGAAACAAATAAGTGTCTATCTCGCTCTGTCTCCACCCAAGGATGTCCGAATCCCTTCTCTTCCCACCAGCCGGACGCCACTCATTTTCCTAGGAATTGTCTCATTTCTCCTAGTAAGTTCAAGTATCTGGATGTTATACCCTTGCCCCTTGCCTCTCAAAAAATTTCAGAACTACTATCTTCAGGTACAGAATTTCATTTCATAGCCAGAAAAACAGACGACCTAAACACAAGACTAAAGATCCTTCTACTATTTTTTTCGAATTCGACATGGACATTTATTTGTTATACCTGAACTCAGACACAGAAAAGGTACAGTTAGCTGTGTGTGCACCAGACCCTCCTCCCGCATCCATCTGCTTGGTGGGACTCCATCTCTCCCTCTTCACTACTGCTCAGTCCAGGACTGTCTTGCTGGTTTGCATCCTTCTGGTGAACAGGAAGATTTCTCCCGGACCCTCATCTCCATAGCCTCAGGTGACAGAGAGGCTGCTGTCTCCACCCTCGGCACCTAGGGAGGCTCAGTAAGTAGCCAGTATGAAGAGCTGTACTCCAGATAGCCCGAAAATACCTAGGGCAGCTTCAGATTCAGTATCGAAAGTTCAAGTTAGGAATCTTTAGACAGCTATATTTCATTTCCCAAAGCACTGTAAGTCAAGTCAAGTATCACTCATTCAGAAGTTTCTCGAAGGTAAGAAGGAACATCTTAAAATTGTTTCTGGAAAAAAAAACCACCTCTAGCATGAAGAACGTTTCTTTAACATCACTGGGGGAAATTATTTCACGTATGCATGTCTCTTTGCGGGGCATTTAAGACACACAGATACATGCTTGTCGGAAAGGTACTATCATGGGCAGTTTATTATACTTCAGACCCTCCCTTCCAGGTCTCGAATCTGTAAACATTCCACTTTGTCAGCCCCTACAATGAGTAACTGGAGTAAACTAACAAGGATTTGTATGAATTGCTTTTATCCTCAAAGAATTAAAGCCACTTACTTTTTCTTAAGGAAACCACCTATAATAATTGACGCTGTGAGAAAACACATTGGCTCAGCTCCCGGTTACGAGACTCCTTTGTTTGCTGGCTTCATCTAACTCCGCAGTTCCACAGGCAGATAGTTCATGCGGCTTACTCTTCAGAGACGAAAATCATCACAAAGCACACAGAGATCCTAAAATGCTCCCCAGCTTGAGTGCTCACAACCAGTAAAGACTGTTTTGTTTTACCCAGTCTTAGGAGCGAAGCTGCCGGAGGCCAGGGTAAGAAGTAGCCCTTCCCATGATAAACCGATTTCTCCTCCCCTTGGAAATTAGTCACTGAGTAACCTCAGCCCACATCCAACCACAGGCTGTCACAGGGGTGACTCAGTCCTTCGGTGACTGCTTACTGGGAAAACACACCAAGAAGGAAGGGACTCCGAGAGGCCTAGGTAACTAGGTTAGCAATAAAGGAAACATTACCAGATAGACATAAGGCAAATAGGACCCTTGAATAAAGCAAACAACCAGCAACCAAGAAAGAAACCATCAGAAAGTCCAACATGTTAATTACCCCAGGACCAGCTCTGGGATCACTTTTCTGTTGAGCTGAGGGTGCTGCTATAAAAACCTAGACCACCACCCCAAACAGCTGCCAGGCTTCAGAAGTGAGGAGACCGGCAAGTGAAGGTGACCCAAGCCTCTCCCCGGTCTGCAGCACCCGAGGGAAACAGAAGGGCGGGGAAGGAGGCTGTCTACTAATTAACCAGCGGGTTTCACCATGCTGAACTCGGGGTGGCAGCCCTTTCACCAGTTGGCGCGCCACTGGGCAGAGCCTGCAGTCATTCTGGAAAGCACGTCTGAGATGAGAGGAAAGAAGGACAGCACTGCTCACAGGGACTGCAAGAGGACAGTCCCAAAGGCAAGCGAGCCCAGAGCCACGCCCCAGGCAAGACACGGGTGGAGCTGGCCCCAGCTTCTCCAGAGAGGTCCCTGCACAGCAGCCGTCAGCACAACCCCGCCCTTCCAGGGGACAGCCACACCAGGTGCGTCTCTGAGAGGTGGCTTCCGCAGCTCTGGAGGACGGGTGTGGCCGAGGCATGGCAGGAAAGGTGAGGGAGGCGGGAGCACTTCCCTGGCTCAGAGGTAGGCTCTGTCGGATCATGCTTGTGTTTTGGAGCTCACAGGGACCAAGTGGAACCCAGTGCTGTCCAGCTGGGAATCCTGAATGAGCAACTAGACTCCAGGCTGGCCTCATGCCACACCTAACGACCACCCTGCGGGCAGCCTGTGCATTCTTCAGATATTTGAAGGCTTTTAGAGGTTGTTCTTGCTGACCAAAAGAATCCCATGACGTCTCTCAAGTCCAAGGGCAGTCAGCGTTGCAGGCTTTCTGAAAAAAACTGTTTACTGCCATTAAGTCGCTTCTCAGTTATTAAGGGAGGGGGTATCGAGGAGCACATGACACATCCACCCCCTAACAGGACTCATTAGAAACAATATTTGCATGAAGTGGTTGTAACAGATGCTACCTAAGAGGGTGGAAAGAGGAGAAGGAATGTGAAAACCCTTGTTTTGATTTTTTAATCTAATCACCAAGGTTTGTTATTTCTCACCGGGCTCTATGCGGAGAGCAAGCGATCAGCCTGAGGCATCTGGTCTACATTTGGCAAGTTGTGCTTCTTTAGTCACATGGGGGCTTTCCAGGAAGCGGGACCAGGGGCCAGCCTGGACTCCACCCCGCCACATCTCCCGAAGTCCTTTTCATGGCACAAAGGCGGACTGACAAGCATGCCCTTGGCCTCTGGTTTACCTGCTGTCTTACTAGCAGGACTGGCTATGCCAGGGGCTGTGTGGGAAGTGTCTCGTGCCCAGGACACAGAAGCAGTGAGCCGCTTCAGGGCTGTTGGGCAGAATGAGTGGGTCACTCCATGGTCAACATGTGATCTGTGTCTGCTGGCCTAGGGAGCAGTGGCTTCTGTGGACCCTGTCCCCGTGTGATCGGTGGGTGCCCTGTGAGACAGGTCTGGCTCTCCTCTCCCGTCCCTCCTTCCTGCCTCCTTCCGAGAAATTCCTTTCACTTTCAAGATGCTCCAGGGTACTGACTGCAAGCCCTGGGCCTGGCTCTGTCATCACTGGGGCAATAATTAATTCCCCGACAGGAGTCTGAAAGCCAGGGAATCAGACAGGGTAGATGTTCTCTAGTAAGCAGGACACTTACCCCCGAGAGAGGGGCGCCCCGGAGTAGTGGCTAATGAACAGCATCCTGCCATATACAGGACCGACCGGCTTCACTGGGGTAGGTCGCACTTGGGAGAAGGGCTCACCACAAGCCTGTCTCAGTCCGAGCGCACTCGACCACTCGCTGCCACCCCACACTGGTCTGATTATTTCTCCAGATCCCTCCAGCCCAATCCACCTTGGGATGCTGCAGCCTTGGTCAGATTACTCTTCCCAGCGGTGGATAAGCTGGCTTGCCATCCACTCCCCTCTTCTTCCATTGACTAAGGCTTTGAGCAAAGTGGAAGCCATTTATTTCTTCTGAGGTAGTGTTAAGAACAGACATGCTAGTAAATATGCAGCATTACCTTAATAGGAAATGATTTTTATGCTCTGGTAAAGCCAATTGTATTGTGAAATTTATGCCTAATTCTCTCTTCCTATTAATTTCTTTATTGGCTTAAAAAAAACTATGTATGCTGAAAGAAAACTCAATATGTGCCTATAAACATGAAGATAATATTGTGAAGGAAAGTGGTTACGGTGTTGGAAGCATTCCAGATTCATCTTGTTTATGCTGTTAAAACTGCAAAGATGGTCATTTGTCAGGCCTTGTTCATGTATTAATGTTTCATTTGATCCTAAGTGGACATCTCCCAGACGTGAGACAGGCAGACTGTTGTCAAAACTATCGGATTGTCAGGAAGGACATGGCCCAGTCAGCAGTTAGCTTATGGCTATATTTAAGATGAGTGCTATTTTCACAAATACTTTGCTAGGAGGAACTCTGGCTGATTCCTCCTGTGCCAGACCTGGCGGACGGGCCTGTGCCCAGCGGTGATGAAAGAGCTCAAGTCTGGAAAAGAATAAAGACGTCATGTTAAATAAATCATTTAACTTCCAAGCCCCAATCAATAACTGCTGAGCTTCAGGACAGGTAAAAGAAAAATGTACTTCTCCCACAGATGCTCCAACTTCCTTTGGGGCTTCCTGTGTCATGCAGGCCAGGACAACCTCCTTCTGTTCCTAAAGTGGTCACAGTTTATAAACTGCTGTCTTCTTTCTACTACTGGCAACAGACGGAGCAGAGACTCCTTTCCCTCTCTTATCCTCATTCCTGCCCTAGCACCCACTTCCTGGATGAACCTGGTTCTTTCATGCCAGGATTTTATGTTGATTTCCTTTTAGGATTTTCTAGCTCTGTCCCTGGTACATCATCTACATTGTCCTGCTCTAACTTTTCAGTGCCTTAGGTTTTATTTGTTGTCTTAGAACAGCTCTTGAAATGTTTGTTTAACTCAGCATACAGAATGTAATCTATTGCTTTATTTACTTATAATCCCTTTTATTCTACAAAGAATTTTAAATGTATCCTCTCAACCTGATAATCATCTAGCACTCTGCAGTTTACAAAATGCTTTCGGCATTGATTTTATTTCATGGGGCCCAGAACTCAGTGAAATACACAGGACAGGTGTTACTGTACCCATTAGAGTGGTTGGAAAATGAAGTGCAGGGATTAAACCCTTACCCAAGGTCACGTAGCTAATGAGTACAGCAGTGTCCTCTCATCCAAGCCCCACAGTGGACGCTTGAAACTGGATAGCACTGGACCTTCTATAGCCTGTATTTGTTCCTCTACCTATACGCTTATGATAAAGCTTAATTTATAATTTCGGCGCAGCAAGAGATTAGCAAGAATAATAAAATCGGACAACTATAACAATGCATCCAATAAAAGTTACTTAAAACGTGTCTGTCTGTCTTGTATGTTTGAACTTAACATTTAATATTTCAGACCGCTATTGACTTGGGGAACTGAAACTGAGAAAGGAAAACTGCGGATGGGGAGAAGTACCACCGTGAGCAGCCGGAACCAGCGTCAGCTCCCGGTGCCGCTGTACCCTCTGCTGCAAGACGCCACCTCTCGGAGGACCCTGAGCGCTCTGCCCGGAATCCGTGCGACGCCTTCCCACTGGGCCCCAGGGTTGACTCGCTTGCTTTCTGGCCTTTCGTGTGCAACACAGCGAACTCTACCTGGGAAAAACCTATCTTGCTTCACTCACAGGTCCGGATTTTCACAGCAGAGGGGGAGAATGGCCGGGCCCTGTCACTGGGCACGGGAGCTAACGATCCAGGTAGTCTCTTGACTTACATTAGGTTTTGCTGTATTGTCTGAAAATCAGTTACTTAGTTATATAATTAATTATATATTAGTTATATGTAACTAATAGATATGTCAGTATATTTTATGCTTTACATATACTTATATAATACTCAATAGCTATCACTGTATGATGTCACTACATGACTTAGTTATACATGTGTGCATATGAATAAACACACATGTATATATGTACGTACGTTATCATTCATCACAGACACCAGATTCCTCTGGCTAAAACTTCTGGGGTATATCTGATTAAAATTCCTTAGCATTATGGCTCCAATTCTGCTGCTGGGTATCATTCCCAGGACTGCACCTCTGGCAGAGGCATGCATCTCGGACAGGGGTGTGGGTCCCCGCCACCTTGGCCTGTGCTCATCTTTTGACGCGTGAGGGAAACTGACCAAGTTGATTATGTTGACAGTGCAGAAAGTTAGACAGAGCACTATGTAGCTTTGGGTGAGCACAAAAGCAGGAGAATATTAAAAGTGTATATATTTTGGGTTGATAATATGAGAGATCTAAACTTGCCAAATGAGTTGAGGATAATCTATATAGAATCCCATTAGGGAAAATGATAGGAAATGCATTGATGAATGGTAAGTGTTAAATTCAAAACCAAATAGCCATTTACAGTGCCCCCCAACCTTGGGGATACAATGAAGACCCTCAGTGGATGCCTGAAACCATGGATAGTATCAAACCCTCCCTAAACATACTGCTTTTATCTCATATACATACCTATGATCAAGTTTGATTTATAAATTAGTCACAGTAAGAGATTACCAACAATTACTTATAGATCTTAGCTCTGGCATGTGATTTTATTTTCCTTCCTTAGGTTGAGAACTTTCACCTCTTCACTTAAAGGAAGCCCTTACAGCCTCCCTCTGGCATAGCCAAACTGCTCGCATCACTACGTTTGTGCTCTGTGGCCCACACTCATTAAAACAAAGGTAACTTAACACAAATACTGCAACGCTTGACAGTTGATTCACAACTGAGATATCTGCTAAGTGACTGCTGGGCAGGTGGTCTACACAGCCTGGATACACTGGACAGAGGGAGAATTCTCATCCTGGGGCTGAACGGAGACGGTACAAGAGATCCCACTGCTCAGAAGGGCAGGCGATAAAAAACTTACGAATCCATTCTTCCTGGAAGTTTGCATTTACTATTTAGAACCACAGTTGACCACGGAGCTCTTCAAATCTCTGAACTCTTCCTGTTCCTGCAGTAACCTCAGCAGTCTCTCGCACTCCTTACACCCAGTGTCCCTGGCAGGTCCGGCTCCTGTGGACCTCCCTTTCTCACAGCTTTCCTAGAACCAGGAACTTTTTCTGCAGCCCCGGGTGGCGATCTCCACTCTTCTAGGTGGTGACTACCCCACTGCCTGCATTGTGCTCTGTCTTCTTATTGATCTCAGCAGTATATGTGCTGGTTCTAATACCAG
Organism: Heterocephalus glaber; assembly: GCF_000247695.1. The sequence goes on from NW_004624796.1 coordinate 4,412,527, forward strand.
ATACCAGAACAGACATTCAATGTAAGGTGTCAGCACAGGATGCCTTCTGATGAAAAGATGCCTTCACTGTTCTGCTGTTTTGATCCTCAGCTGAGCAAGATTTGCCAATGCACCAGAGGAAGAAAGGCTGGTATTAGGGAAGAGCCCCAGAGGAAAACACTGGAGGACAATAATCCACACATCACCAAGTGCAATTTCCCCTCAAAACAAACAAGAGAAAACAATGATGGCGTTTCAGATCCAAACAGCCCCATGTGGCAGTTCATCTTGGACTCAGAAGAGTCACTTGGTCTGCTCTTGACAGCAACATTCAAATCCAGCAGTTCCATGGGAACCCTGGATATACTGAGTGTGAGGGCTGGGAAAATTTTCATGAATAAGACTGGAATCAGATGCTATGTGTTATAAAATTATGTAGGCTCACAAGTGGAAAAAGTGAACTTTACCAGTTCTCATCAGGTTTGAAAAACGCCAAGAGATTCCAGGTTTATAAAGTAAACAAATACACCCATGAAAGCCCATCAATTTCCTTGGGTTTAGGTGGCACAAAGCACAATAGCACCTGCTAGTTCTGGGACCAGACCTGTGGCTCTGAATGCCCCAGGTGAGACTCCCCAGTCAGTGGAGCCTGGCAGGAGGGAAGAGGACCAGCAGGGAAACATGGAGCGTATGTGTTGGCCCAGTTGTTAGTTCGTTTCTTTACCTGTAAATGAGATGTCCGGTGAACACTTTCTCTGAGGCCCCTTTCAATGACAAGATTCTGTGGGTTCATGAAATATCTACTGAGTAGCCACTATCTGTGTAAGTCCAGAGGTAAAAGTGATAAAGGAAAGGCAATCTGTAAGACATAGTTACTACCTTTGAAAGCTTACATGCTGGTAGGGAAAATAAGTTATGTACATGAATATTAAAAATAAGACAAAACAAAAATCACTCCAGTGTGGACAACAGACAAATATTCTCAGAGTCTAGAGAAAAATGTGAGTGTTCTGGCTGAGTTAGTTGAAGAACACTTTTTTGAAGAGGTGAGATTTAAGTAAGTCCATGAATTATAAGTACAGTTTCAGTAGCTAAGACAGAGTTTGCTTTCTTAGGTATTCTAGGGAAGAAGGAAGGCCAGATGCCCCAATGGACGAGAGAGCCTATGATACCATCCCAAAGTTACTCCAGGGAAGTATTTCTCCAGCTTTAGTGTGCATGGCAATCACCGGGAAGGTTTGTTAAAACAGACTGCTCGGTCTTCCATGCAGTGTCTCACTTAGGAGCCTCACAGGGCCTGAGAATATGGACTGTGGTATATCCCCAGCCGATGGTGCCCTGTTGGTCCAGGGAGCATTCACTTATAATCACTGCTCTCCTGAGGACCAGGGTGTGTGTGTGTATATGTCCACACAGGCTCACTGTGCGCTCACTCTGAGATCTTCATTCCACTCTGCCCTTGGCCAAACCCTAATTCAGGAAGGTGGCTCTTCCTGAATTTAATAAACTTTGAGTAGGAATCATAATTTCCTAGAATTTTTCTATCAGTAAATATTTTCAACCAATTCTTCCACAAGAGGAAGAAAATAGAGACGAACACTAGTAGAGAATTCCTATATACTAAATGTTTCCCAGAATTACCACCTTTAGTTCCTAGCTTGTTCCGATCAGATAAATACTAGCATCCTTGCTTTACAGAAATGAGTGCCCCAAGACCTCAAGAGTCTTATTCAAAGTCAAATGAACAGGGCCAAGATGTAGGAAGTGCCAGAACAATCTAGAGTCAAGAAACGAGTGTGGAGGCCTGAGCGTCTCTGGCTGCTCTTCAAAGAAGAGCAAGGGTTCACAGACCACTGAAGATGAATATTATTTTTGTACAAAATCAGGTCCAGGGCTATCTGAACAAAACCATCTCAAATGACTATCACAATACTCCTAAGAGAAGGCTGAAGCAGACTGGAGTCTATTAACATTATCTACAAATGGGGTGGGTGTCCTCCAAACAATGACTCCAGGATTTCCATGTGCCCGCCCCACAAGAGTGCTCTGTTTCAAAGGAATACCTTTGTGTTTTCAGTTCAAATATCAAGTCAGCCAGCCGGAGAGCAGGGCTTGGAAATTTGAGATGGTCAGTAAGACCACTGCTTTCGCCTTATTTGGATAAATAACACCCTCAAAGACAACCACTTTGGGAATTGCGCATACCCCGAGGCTGAGCTTGGCAGCCCGTCTGCCCATGCCCCGCCCTGCCCCGCCCCGCAGCTGGGGCAGCTTAGCTGGCCACAGGAGGCCAGTCCCTTCATCCCCTCCATACCAGACCCGCCTCCCCATGCCCCAGCTGGAAACTTCGGGACTTCTGACCTTTCCTCCTCTTCCTGAATCCCTGCATTCCTGAAATTGAGCACCTCAAGAGATCAGGAAAGAATCCTTGGTCCCACATGAGGTGGGCACGTGAAGAAGAGTTCTTTGTGTGCTATGGAGTGCTTTTCAAAGTTCATGGTTTGTAACAAAAGCATTAAGCTCAATTCAACAAACACTAGGGCAAACCGAAGGAGAGCGCTTCATCTCCTACTGCCCTGCAAACTCTAGCTCTCCTCAACTTTTTCTTTCTATTATCTTTCCTCTTACTTCTTTTCTGAAAAGTGACCTTGGGAAGTGACATATAGAGAAGACAGGAAGATATGGAATAATAAACAGACGGGCTTCTTAAAATTAGGAGAGCAAGATGCTGGCTCTGTTCTGATGACCTCTCCTCCAGAATACTGCAGCAATCAAATTAGTTCCCTTCTTTTTTTTCTTTGCTCTGCTGGAGATTGAACACATGCCTCATGCAAACCGGTCAAGTACTCTACCACACTGCAACCCTTTTTATTTTTTATTTTGAGATGACGTCTAAGTTGCTCAGGCTGGCCTTTAACTTGAGATCCTCCTGCCTCAGCTCCCCCAGTAGCTGGGATTAAAAGCGTAACCCTGCTTGGCAGTTTCCAAAACAAATGTTTAGAGGGTTTAATCAGCTTCAGCAATCATAATCTCCCCATTATAATAATGAAGAAAGGCAGTACAATGTGGGTATCGTTAATCACAAGATTTAGTTTCTTCTAAGAACCTCTTTTTGATGAAGTTCACACAACTGTGACCCTGGGCCTGAGGCTGAACTTCTCTGAGCCTCTGATTCTGCTGAGTTGGTCCACGAACATCTCTACTACTTATGTGTCTGGGGCCATGAATATCAAACGGGCTAAATCATTACTACATTACTTCATGTGCACAAACGTATGAACGACACACATTCTCATTAACATCACCGATGAACATTCCCGGCTCACCCAGTAAGTTCCGAGGGAGAACGACATGAATAAAATGCATAATCGCCACTTGAGGACATTCCTAGGAGGAGGAACAGGGTGAGGCAATCTCCTCTTGAAAGAGGAGGACTCACAAAATGTGGAAACCCCGAATGTCTGAATGCAGCCAGTGTAAGAACACCGTGCTGTGCTGCACCCCAGATAGCACCCTTGAGGAAAGTCCAGTTATATGACGTGACGTGGCCTCACATCTAGAAAGTTGCTTTTTTCATTGCCTTTCCCAAATTAACCGAGGATGCAGAACCCAGGCCGGGCTGTAGAGAAGACTCCCAGTTTACTTCATCCTGGCAGACGCACACTGTGAAGATCTCTACGTCTGAGAATAGCGGTTTCTTCCTCCTCTGTCTGTGGAGCCTTCTCTTTCCCCTCACATCTTTTCATTTTCTCCCAGGACTGGAGACTGAACCCAGGGACGTCACACTTTTACTTTATCTAATTCTAATTGTTATTTTGAAACAGGTTCCCCCCAAGGCACTATGTTACCCAGGCTAGGCTTGGACTTGTGGTCCTCCTGCCTCAGCCTCTCAGAGTGTTCAGATTACAGATGTGTGCCACTGTGCCTGACTTCCCATCTCGTCATTGGGGAGCAGTCTCTTTGATAATAAAAAGGGAATCCATTTCATTACTTACCTGTGGCCAGAATTAAAACTTTAGTCGCCGAGGAAGCAGCTGAGCCAATTAACTTAAAGCAAGATTTTGGATGTCCTCAAAATTTAAACAACTGTTATCCATCCTCTGCCTGTCCCACATTTATATTAAAAAACAAAGATCTGGCCTAACATGGTGGCACATGCTCATAATCCCAGCGCTTTGAGAGGCTGAAGCAGGAAGATAAACTTGGACTCAGCCTGGGGAAAGTCATGAGACCTTGTCTCAAAATAAAGTATTAAACAAACAAGCAAAGATGTTGGTGCTTTAGGAGAGTTCTTGATTAAAAAAAACAAACTTGTGATATTGGTCAAAATTAACTCTTGGCTTTTTATGATAAAGCAGTTAAGTAGTGGTCTAATGCAAAGGAAAATATGTTTTGCTATTGAACACATGTGCTGGGATAGGCATGCACATATATATTCACTGTATGTATATTTTAAATATAAAACATATTTGGGTAACTTACATTTAAGATACCCCATGAAGATGAGCATATATCTTTTGATAGAAATTATGTGTCAAAATTAAAAAGATCAAAATTCCACACTGGACTTCCTTCGATGTTCCCATCACAAGGTGATACTGAGTAGAAACATTAGCATTTTGCTACATTTCTTCAGATTGTTGTTATGAATACTAAAAATACAGAAACATTTTAAAACAACATATTCAGTCTTAAAATGGTCAGATTAACATAATTACAGCCTTGGCCTGCCAACAGTGCCCCATTTCTCATTTTCATGAGAATGCAGAGGGTCTTGTGGATCACAAGCTAATAGGCTCCTTGGTCTAAATATATACAGGAAAATCTGCAGCAGATTTCTGAGGCATTAAGGGCTGAGCCCTGCAGATATCTGGTGAGAAAATTATGCTGCAGTGGAGCAGATACATATTTTTAAAAATATCTTTTACTTTTGCAGCTACACAGCTGCTAAGAAACATATTTCTAGATTTGCTTTTTTTTTTTGGTACCAGGGATCGAACTCGGGTCCTTGCGCTTGCGCAGCAGGCAGCAAAACCACTGAGCTAAATCCTCGGCCCTAGATTTGCTTTTAAAAGCAAGCAAAATGGGTATCTCCTTTGTGGATTTGCATCCAGAATGTTCCTTTGTTTGTTACTTGTAATGGTTTATAGCTAGATGTCCCTGAAAGCCTCATGCACACTCAGGTGGATCTTCTGGGACGTGATTGGATCGTGAGGGTGTGATTCTCACCAGTGGATTGGTCCACTGATGAGTTTGTAGTTAAATGTGATTTGGGAGGTGAAGCCTGGTTGGAGGAGGTGGTTGGGGGCATGGCCTGAGTGGGTGTATCTCCCTCTCTCCTCCTCCCTTGATCTCTCCCCCCCCCACTCCCCCTCCCTGCTTCCTGTCTGCCCTGCCATGAGCTGTTTCTCCTCTGCGATGCCCCTCTGCCATGCTGCCCTATCTTGGAGCCAGCAGACTATGGACCAAAACTTCTACAAACTGGGAGCCAAAATAGACCTCTCCTCCTTCCACTTGTGGGTGTCAGGTATTTTACTCCAGCGTTGAGAAAAGTAATTAAGACACTACTACAAGGTGTCAAACATCACAGAATGTTGTATTTGTTTCCCTTTTTCCTGGAAGGAAGTACAAGGACCAGTGCTACGTGCTCTTCCTAAACAAAGCAGGTTCTGACCATAAATCTTATGTGGTAGAGGTGGCCTGTTTCATGAAAAATGTACATCAGTGTTTAGGCACACTGTGAATCAGGCCTCTACTGCTTCTGAATTTCTCCCATTATTGCTATCATTATGATTTCTCAGTTTCTTGGCAGCTCTTCTATCAAGAACAAATGAAAAGGAGCCGTTTCAAAGACTGAAATCAGAGAAAGCCAAAGCATGACCTTTGATATCACAGGAAAAGGAATAAAAATCAAGTACATATGTTGGTCAACCAAATGAGTCAAGCACGTTGTCTGCTTCTGAGGAATATGGAGTGAGTTAGTGCTGCTCCAGCAGCGGACAGGTCCTTCGGCCTCAGAGGCACGAATGAAACAAGCTGCACAAAAATGACGGGATAAATAGTTCTTCTGTCCCAAGCAGTAAGATGCTGAGGTTCTGAGAACTCTTAAAGAAGACCTAGGCTGGATTTTGAAATGGTTCAGTGTTTTTTTTCAGTTGTATAATTTCTAATGAAGTTTTACTTCATCCTTTCCATGATACCCTAACTTGGGCTTTGTCCAAAGCCTCAGTTTCTATATTCCATGCATTAATAAGATACTCTTCACCATTATTGACTGTATCCTTACACCAGCTATACCATTACTCATTCAATTAGGTTCTTTAAGTAAGTATTAAATTGAATTTTTTCTTCTTGTGACTGAAGCAATATTATTCATTAAACTCTCCTGTTTTTTGTGCTATCAGTTTTTAAAAAATATCAATAGAAACAATATTACACAATTACTAAAATTTAAAACTTTGTTTTTCCAAGACACTTAACTGACTAGTTCCAAGTGCAGAATAACCTTGAAAGTAGTTGAGCAGCAGTATAGTATAGCTTCAAACAGAGTGACCGTAGAAGCTATCTGCCGTCGTGATGTGACTGACTTTGGAAGATAATATTGTAATACTACACAACTTTGTTAACCCAATATTGTTTTATTCAAAGCAGCTCATAATTTGGAGCAGCTGCTGTTTTTTGGTTGATTTGATGGCTTCCTCTTCCATAAAAATACTGGATAATCTAAATCTAGTTGGTTCAAAATCCCTTTATTTTTGGTCTGGGCCCATGCTTTTCCAGTTAATGAGCACTGGTCCTACTATAGGACCTTTGGTTCCTTTTTAGTAAGATAATCAGGAGAGAGGGACTCCAACTGCTTTCTGGAGGGTAAATAAATCCCAGTTATACTCAATTACAGCACTGGATGGCCATGTCAAATAGACAGCTTTCTTCAGCCTATAAACAAAACAAGCCACATGAGACACGGGACGAGAACCAACGCAAACCAGCCCAGGGCACTGGGCGTGGCAGACGGCTGGTCTGGAGCTGGGAGGCTTGGGCTCCAGCCCCACTTTTCACTTCCCTATTTTATGATCTTCCCAAGTCCTTCCAATCTCTCTGGGCCTCCTGGGTCTCAGCTTACCGGTGAGCAGGTTACAGAGGCGATGCCTAAGACCCTCTTCCCACCTGGAAAGCCTGGTAACGCCAAAAAAGTCAAACCTGCTCATTGAGGGAACAACAGCATTACAAGTTAGGTATGTTTGCTAGGGCACAAACTGAAAGCAGCCAGCTCAATTTCCTCAAAAGCAGAGAGGGGCTCTCAGTCCTGCAAATCATACCCACAGGAGGAGACTGCTAGCCCATGGGGGAACAGCAGGGCAGGGAACAAGCATGCTCTCAGCAAGGGATGTGTGTCTTGAACATGTTTTTTCCCCTTAAAAGATTAGTACACAATTGCTTCTACACTAAAATTTATATAAAATAATACAAGCTTGCTTGAGACATTTTGGAAAGAGCATAAAGAATGGTCACCTAGAAGTCTACCATGGGTGGGATCTGGGACTTAAGGACCCTAGGGTGATGGGAGGGGGACCTTCTGCTATGGTCTGGACTGCCCCATGAGCACCCATGGGAAACACGGCAAAGCCAATCCCCAGCCAGAGAACAGGCGGGTCATAGGACTGCAACCTGCAAGTAGAAGGATATACGCAGCAGGTCAACGGCCATTTCCTCCAACATCTATATTTGCGAGATCAAAGAAAGATGTGGGTGGATATCAAAGGGCAGAGGGGTGTGGCCCTGAAATCTTTGGGATACAATCCCAGTGGCTGCTGAAGGAGAAGGTGGCTCGTCCAGGTGACTTTCTCTTGTGCTGGCTATTTGACCAGCCCCGGAGTTTTATGCTGAAATAGGGTTGGACCAAGTCGCCTTGTTCCAAAAGCTACGATGAGCAGCTGCACCCCTGGCATTGCCCTGGGCAGTAATTACTTTGCATCACAAATTGCCAGGGTATTTCTGCTGCTGACTTCACTATCTCAGTCATCAGCAGGGGGCGGGAAGAGGGTGTAAAGGTGAAGCTCTGCTTCTGAACTGGCTCAGCTGGCTGCCCTGACTCTGAAACCTTCTCCTTCAACATTTTTAAATATTCTTCCTGGCTTCCTTCCAAAAGGGCAGGGGCCAGCCTCACTGAGCCAGTCTCTCTTCAAAAAGACGTCCTCACTTCCAAACCAAGCTCACAAATACACTCCCTGCTCTAGCCTGTGAGCACATTTTTTATGAGGAAAACAGGGCACGAAGTAATAAAAGTCTCCGCAATAAAAAGCAGTTTATCCAAGGTGATTTTTGCTATCTCCACACTACCTGATGTTCACTGTTTTCATTTCATTCGAACTGTAACCAAATCCCTGGATAAACAATCAGCTTGATATAGTCCTAGGATTTGGATGCTACAGATATTAAAAAAAAATTCCAACAAAGCACAAAATAATTCATCTCGAAGCCAAATAAACATTACTTATTTATTATTAGCCTTCTCAAGATAAGTTATCTGTATTTTACTGCAGACTAGAAGCTCTCATCGAGGCTGTATGGTCTAGGATATAAAAACAAAGCCTATAGAGAGCCAGGCCCGATTTAAATCCCAGCTCTGCTACCAACTAGCGTGTGATATTGTTACAAAATCTCTGGCAATTTCAATTTTCCAGTGGTTAAATGGGTATAAAGAACCTGGGCCATGGGGTTATCATGATGACAAAATACAATGATATATGTTATTATGACCACACTAGGAAACGATGATTCATGTATATTTAACTCTTCTATTAAGCAGCATGAAGACTTCCTCAGGAGTATGGGTACCTAGGTCCACACACATGTGTTCCTTTAAAAGAAAACCAATTGATTTAAAAAGGACATGTACCTTATTAAGTTCCTTTGAGAGAAATAAATGCAAACTATTATGATAGAATTACTGCAAGAAGAAGACAGAATAGTTATGTCAAATAAACATGGTTTCTGTCAAAAGACTTTTTCAGACAATCATTAAACCTGACACAACAGGCTTGTCTGTTACTTAAAAACTGTGGGAATTCTCACTGTTATTTCATAAGGCTTAAACTGATATTTCTTTAAAAAAATTTTGAAACAAAGATAAAGAACCATTTTTATTTAAAAATGTAAAGCCCTCTTCATAGGGGGAAAAAAAAATCAAGTAATTTCCCCCTCAATGTTAAAAGATACATACTAATCCTATTTTTACCATGCCTTCTAATTTGTCTACATTCGTCTCAGAAACCAAACCCAAGCCAGCAGCTTCATGAAAGCTGTCACAAAACATATAAATCAATGAGCTCTGTACAAGCAAACTACATTGATGTTTAAAATCCTTTTCTAAATTACAAGGTTAAACAGAAACTAGATCACAAGATCTGTAGATTGGAGACAGCCCAGTATAATTTAAGTGGATCTTTAAAAAAGCAGACTAAAGCCAGCGACAAAGAAGTATCCTCAGCAATGTGAGGAAGTCCACAGAAAAAACTCCTGCTGTAATTCCTTACTGAACTGAACCTGAATACAGAAGACTTAACTCAAGTGAATGTAAAAGAGCTAGAGTGTGACAGGAACGTTTCTGAAGATTGTATTTTGCGGCAAAGACACGGACGGCTCTTACCTTTCATCTTCCATAAGCCTTTCTTTTCTGGAAGAAACTTTCTAGATGTGCAGTGCCCTGGAAACCTCCAGTCTTTCGCATGCTTTTGGTTCAGCCTGTCTTCACGGTGACTAAATGCAAGGCTTGGTTTTCTTGCAGAAGGAAGCTTTTAGGCAAAATATGTGGTTTAAAGGAGCAGTATCCACCCTTGTTAAAACTATTTCATGGACATTCAGAGGTTTTGTTTCTACTCTATGAAAATTAAACCTGAGTAGGAAGGCATTTTTCCTGTCCCGGAAATCAGCATAACTAAAACCAATGCTGAGCTAACAAGAAATGTTTCTTCCATGTGTTCTTGTCTGGCAGAAACTGCAAGCAGTATCAAGGAAACACGTGATGTTTATAAATACAATATGGCTCATGTTGTCATAACCTCTCAATGACAAGAAAAAAGTGTAAGGAAAAGCAAGCAGACACACAGCAGGAGGGATGAGATTTGTAGCACTTGGAAGCTGCCTATCAGACATGCATCTATCACCTTGTTTCTTAAAAAAGAAGGCTTTATAACTGGGGGCAGCCAGGAAGGAAGAAAATATATGCCATGTTCTGGGCGTCTGGTGCATTACATTCTGCGTGCTGGCTAAGTGTTGCGATAAGAGCGATTTCTTATCAGCTGCCACGGAATGGTCCTCTCGCAGGTGAGAAAGTCACAATGCAAAGGGGCATCCTTCAGTGCATCACTCACAAGCCCGCTCCAGGGCGATAAATCAAGCACACAGCAGAGCCAAGGCAAGAATTTCACACAGCCTGAGCTGATGGGACAAATCAGAGATGCCGCATCATTATTGATTATTGGCTTTTCTGATCTACTGTCCCGGTCTGAGAGGGTACTTTTCTCACACACTCTGATCACCATTATATCCTGAGGATCTTGTCCCAGAGACTAGACCAGAAGTGCTGAGAGAATCGGTGATGCGTTACCCCAAGGATGAGGTTCTAAAACCGATTTGTCCTACTGAGTTATAACTACAGCAAAACACAGTCTGCTATATTCAGATTCATTACCCAGAGACTCAGCTGACTTTTCCAGCACAGGTGACTGCCACTCCTGACGCCACCTCCCCAGAAGAGGAGGGGCACACAGGTGTGTGGGGTGAGCATCTGTTTCAGTCTGACAAAGCCACACCTTCTCCTCATTGTTATTCATGCCTCAACTTCAAGGATATCAATGGGTATCAAATTACACTGCTGCAGGGGCCCGGGATGTAGCTCAGTGGTTCCCCCACCTGCCTCCCAAGCACAAGGATCCGAGTTTGATCCCCGGTACAAAATAAAAAAAATGACACTGCTGCAATGAGGGATGCTGTTAGGACAGGTAAATGTTCCCGTCTCTCATGGCGTCGGGAATCCACGCGAGGATAAACTAGGAAAGGTGCATTTACAGACAGATCCTTGGGCTGATCTTAGCAGGGGAGGCATTCAGGGAAAGTTTGTGACAGGAAAGCGCTGATCTAAATACCACTTTCCTTCCGGATACTTGGTGAGAACCGACTCAGGGAGGACGTCTGGCCGTGAGCACAGGTAATGTGGAGATGCATGAAAGGGGGCCCGGCCTTGGAGAAGAGCAGAGATCCGAAAGCAAGCCGGGACGTGGGCATCAGTAACTACAACACAGACAGGAGAAGGGAAGCCTGCCACGGAGGAGGGAGGTGAAGTCCTTCCACAGGGAAGGTGTGGTGTGGGCAAGTGTCCTCCCACGGAGAAGGGAGGGTGTGGGCGCTGCAGGAGGCCAGAGGGAGGCGAGCCCCGGGAGAGCCGCTTTGGAGCAGGTCCTCAGAAGCAGGTGGCAGCGGGGCGCGCGGGGCCGACCTCGGACACTGCTGGTGAAGACAGGAGGGGAGGACAGCAGTGACCACAGTTCCTCCTGGCTCTGAATCTCACCCGCAGCACGGTGTGGTTTCGGGAAGTGCACTTCTCCGTGTGAAAGTGGGGGACAGGAAGAATCCCCCCCCCATATTCACACTGGCGTGAACGTCAAACAAGTGAATCCAAACAAAGTGCTTCTCGGGGTAGCCACGCACAGTCGCATGCCCGCTATTAATGCTGCTGCCACTGTGGGAGCAAAGGGGCACTGCAGTTGCTTCAGAGAAGACTCTGAACAAATGGTAAGATTAGCCAGGAGTGTTTTCTGGAACCTCCATCTCTATGCCATATTTTTCTTCCGTTTCTATGAGATTACTTCATTCCTTCCCAAATTCCGAGTCCTTCTTCTCCATCCTAACACTGCCCCGTGGGAAAAAGAGCTCTCAGTTCTATGGCCACTGCAGACACACATACTAAATGGGCACTTTCTTTGTTTTTTTACGTTGGTTGTTATCTTTTTAGTGCAACCAGCAGTGGATAGAATGGGGCAAAGTAAAATGAAAAAGATGCCATGAAATAGATACACAATAGTGTTAATATTAACAAAGGATATTTTGTGTGCTTGAAAATCTCATTAGGAATATCATTTCAAACCTTGCAAATACTTAAACGGAAATAGCAAGGAAGGGAGACTGTAGGCTGAATAAAATAAACAGAAAGAGGTGAGCTGAGATCCCATAGCTGCCTTTATCAGCTGTATGAGCTTGGGAAAGACTTGTTTGGCCTCAGTTTTATCATCTGTAAAAATCAAGTTCGTGCACCTACTCTGCAGTTATTTCCAAATTTAAATTATATGTAAAATACTTCAACATGTCAGCCACTCCAGTCACAAAAAGCACTATTATCTTATATCCTGAACAACACTGGTGCAGAATGAGTACTGCTATAGAGTATGCTATTCTCTCCTACTAATAGTATAGAACTATCCTGACAGATATTGTAAAGAAATTAACAGAGTTCACATAAATTATTACAACTCTGAAAAAAATAAAGTGGCAGTAGAATGCAGGACAAGGGGAAGATGAAAATAGAGAAATTAAAGAGAGGCCAGGAACACAGCCAATACACAAATACACACCAGAAAGGCCTGCAACCCTACTGTGGGTGGGCCACAAATTTAATTCTAAGCTTTCGCAGAGCAACACAAAGAGGGAAAATAATCACTTACAAGATTCACAGTGTCCACATGATAAAAATAAACCAGGAGAAGCACAACTATTTCTGGTGATGAGAACAGAGATATTTTTACAGTGGGTCCTCATTAATGGCAGAAAATGACTAATACAGCACTTGTAGCACTATCATCATAGTCCTCAATGCGTCCCATTTAACAAGCGTTTGATCCACATTCACCATGAGTTAGGACGCTCGACCAGCTTTCAGAGAGAGACAGAGATACGCGTGGATCTTGGAATAACTTGCCATCTAGTGGAGGAGGCAACCATGCACATGAATGATTACAGCACAACAATGGGCAACACCCCCCCAATAGGGGAAGATTAACTCAGACAGAGCAGTAGGGAAAGCTTTGGGGAGCAGGCCTCTTGTTTAGGCTCTAAAAGGAAGTTTTTAACCTTTTAAACATTTTATTATGGAAATTTTCAAATTAAAAAAAAGACAAAATAATAGAACAAACTCCCATCATTCAGCTTTGACATCTTCCCACATTTTAACAATTTTGTTTAATCTAATTTCACCTTTTTTGGGAGGAGTTGCTTGGATCTTTTAAAGCAAATCCCATTCACTGTGTCCTTTATAAATACTGTGGCAGGTTTCATTTTAAAAACATAACTGCCAACCTATTCTTATATCCAACGGAATTGCATTCTCCCTTAATATCATCTGATTCCTAACATACGTTGTAATTTCCCAAACAGCTTTGGCGATGTCTTTGACAGCTTGGTTTGTTCTACTCAGAAGGCAATCATGCAACCCACTGGGCTGTTGGGTGGCCTCCTGCAGCAGAGCCCTGAGAAATTTGGTGTTCCACCCACTTTTTCCACACCAGCAGTTTACTGAAGGATTCGGACAGTTGCCCAGTAACATATTACGTGAGTGTATTGGTCTGTTTTCTGTTGTTATAACAAAATGCCTGATGTTCTTTTGGTTTATGACTCTGCTGGCTTCCAAGTCCAGACAGCACGGTGCCAGAGCCCGGTGAAGGCATGAGTGTGTCACACGGTGGTGGAGAAACAGGAGGGGGAATGGCTGCATCTAGAAGAGGTCAAGGCTGTGGTGTGGCCTTGCTTTATGAGAAACCATTCCTTCGAGAACTGACCCAGTCCCGGGAGAGCTACATCAATTCCTGCGGAGCCTGGGGCCCCATGACCTAATCGTCATTCACTCAGCACCACCCATTAAAGATTTAATACCTCGCATCACTTTACGCTGGGGGCCAAGTTTCCAGCACAAGACTTTTCAGGGGACACACTCAAATCATGTGAGGCAGACACGTGGGGTGTGGAGGGCATCTCAGACACCCAGAACAGGAAAAGTCCACGTGGGAGGAAGAACTGGCAGGTGCCTTGGTGGAGAAATAATGAGTGCTATCACTATAGCAGCAGAAAGCTATTAAGATCTGGAACGAAGGTACCTGGGTTCAAATACCAGCTCTGCTTCTTGCTAGCTAGGGGCCCTGGGGAAAATTTCCTAACACAAGCAACTGTTTTATCAGCTGCAAATACAGAAACTGACACCAATGCCTTCCTCAAAATTTTGTCTTAGGGATTAAATGAAATTACCCATGCAAGTGCCTGATAAATGTGCAAACCAGCCAGCTATTACAAAGACACTTGGGAAATGGGACCCTGCAGAATGGAATGTGCCAGACCTGGTGACTGGTGAATTTGTTGATGAACAAGAAGAGAATCACTGATAATTAACTCAACATTTTAACTCATTCATCTCCCAAAACATAAAGGTGCTCACACACACACACACACACACACACACACACAAACACTAACATGGCCATTCCATTCTTCAGAGGATAATCCAACAAGATAAAGCCTTAGGGAAAAAAAGAGACTAGGAATTTTGTCTCCAACACTGGAAGTATTGGAAGAATACTGATGTGACTGCTTAGAAGTTGAACATTTGAGTCTTGAACTGTAGAAATGGCAGAATTACGGATATAGTTTCAAGGGTTATTCACACTGACATGATAGTGACAGTTGAATCAGAACCAAGAGTTGAGTGGCACCTGCCTATAATCACAACACTCTGGGAGGCTGAGGTAGGAGAATCACAAATTAGAGCTCGGCCTTGGCAATTTAGCGAGACCCTGACTCAAGATAAAAACAAACAAACAAACAAACAAAAGGAGTTGGGGGCTATCTTAGCAGGAGGAGCCTGGGTTCAATCCCCAGAACCATTAAAGAGAAAAAAATCAGTAGTAAGATGAAAGCCACAAGTGCAAAGGTTCAGAGGAAAAGAGCCGATCCAAAACCTGAAACAAAACAAATAAACACCCCAACCCCAACACTGGTAAAGCCTGCTTGTACACGGAAGACAGCTTTGGGTTATAAGGAAGGAGAAGAGTTGTTGTAACCCTAGGCAAGGAGTTCAGTCATGGCGGTGTCCCGGAAACCTGTGGTTTCTAAGGAGACCATTCCCCAGTGCCAAACACAAAGTTCATCAGGAACAGGACCGGGGGCAGTGGCTGGTTTGGGTATTAAGAAGTAATTTAAGACACAGGGCTAAAGTCTAGGCAGTGTGTTCTAAATGGAAATCTGGGAGTTGTCCGTATACGAGTAGAAATTAGACATGCAAGTGAAATTAACGAAAGAAAAGAGAACCATGAATGATGACAGCAAAGCATCTTGGGAATTAATCACCATGCACACGAGGAGGTGAGGAAACCCAGAAGCCATGAAAAGCCATCAGGTTTGGGGACCAGGGAGAGCCGCAGAATAGAATGGCTCACCTCTGAGATGTACATTTATGAACGAAAAACCTTGTGAGTGTATATGTAATTTGTGCAAAAGGGCTTGAGCCACAGTGAGCTCAGTCCCTTGGGAACTGCATTATCAAACCCACTATCTGATGTGAGGAACCAAAAGCTGAGCAATTAAGTTACATCAGAGTGATGTGCACCCACAGTAAAGAATCAAGAGCTGGGTGTGCTCAATTCCAGCTGAAATCCACAAGTCTCATTAGATAGACGAGCCTCGAAAATGCTCAGCTAGATGCTAAATGCAAAACTAGACACATCCTTCCCCACCAAGCATAAATCCCACCTCAGGGGTGAGATTTACTTCAGTGCAGTATGCTTCCTGGGGAATACCATTCTGTCATAAACTGTTCTGGGGAAACTGCCTGTAAATTTTAGATGCGCTGGCTTACATTTTCTTGTCGTTTAAAGGCAAGATGCTAAATTCACTGTTTAAGGAAAGCCTCAGAGAGCACTGCAGAGTTCTGGCATAGCTGGTGTGGCTTGTTCCTACAGATGTCTTTCTCAGATGCATGTTTACTGTTAACAAGCGGACAGCCGGGAAGTCTGGCCCAGGCTGTCTGGGGGCTGATAAGCAAAGTCTGATGAGCTCATGGGCAGGGCCGCAGTGACAGATGCATGTGAGCGGTGACCTTCAGATTCCTGCATGGCCATGCTCACACTGCAGATGTATGTGAGAATGGAGACCCCTAAACCCATCTTTCGGCTTGGTTTAGTCTACAGCAACCAGTCTTTCCTTTGTTCTCTATTTCTGCTCTTCACCATGAGCAAAGGGCTTTACAGCTGGGCTACAGGCAGGGCTCAACAAAACTTCTGCCCTTCCCTGGCAATGCAGGCATATTTGTGGGAGAGGACAGAGAATCCTAACTTCCAGAGCCAAAAGGTGAGGCCAAAGGAATCCCGTGTGTCTAAATGTCTCCAATCTGTGAAGAGGGCCGAGTCATGCTTTCTATTTAGCTGTCCATATTCTTTTTTTTTTTTTTTTTTGGTTGTCCATATTCTTCACTGACACACAGGGCTTCTCTGCTGGGTGGATGGTGACACATATTATGCCCTCGTTTGGAGACGATGGCTGGTTTTCTCACAGGGACAACTGGTATCTAAAGTGGACTGTGGAGAACTCAGAGAGTGATTGCTCTTGCTTCATCTAGGAGTAAAAACAGAACCGCTCTGCTGAAACACATCGCCAAAGCTCTGCCTTCTAAAAGGCTCTGTGCATGTGGCTAACATCTGATGCTCCTGCCCTCACGGCAAGTCCTTATTAGGCACTTAGGCCTTGTTAGGCTTCAGAGTTAAAACAGGTGTCCTCTCCAGCCACAAACAGGCTTGCAACAGCAACTGTGGGACGGTGCTGGCTGGGGAAAGGCTTTGCATCACAGAAACAATTGCGAGCATGATGGAACCACAGTTCAAAACAAAGGCATTCACGGGGGCAAAGACTCTTATGAATGCTGCCTAGAACAAGCATAACAGTGCAATAAAAGCAAAGCGTCTCATACCGTCTGTCCACGCTCCGTGATTGGCACGGCTCAGTCTGTCTTTATGTGGCTCTGGTTTACATTTGAAGTGTTAACTGGCTAAAAGCAAACCTCAAAATCCTAGATCTTTCCAATGAGCACACCAGCCTTCCACCCTGATCACACATCATTTTAGACATTAAAATAAAGTTGAGAACATAAGAGGTCTTCTCTTCTGAAAGTATAGGCTCTGGTTCTACTACGTCATCACTCCCGTTCCAATCCAAAATTTCACAGAAATTCTCCCAGCACATTCGGCTGGAGCCTCAGATTTTTTTCTTGGTTTTAAATTCACAGACCTTGTATGGAAGAACCATGGACTCCCAAAAGGTCTACTACCTAATTTCCTGGATCTGTGACTATGTTAGATTACATGGAAAAGAGATTAAGGTTGCTAATCAGCTGGCTTTAAATTAAGGAGATTTTTTTTTCTTCTGGACTATAGGGGTAGGCCCACTGTGGGTGTTTAAAAGTGGACAACAGGAGGTTAGAAACAAAACAACAGAAACAGGGTCAGAGGGATGCTATTTTTTCCTGAGTTTGAAGACAGAGGAAGAGGCCTTACGAATCAGTGTATGTAACTTCTAGAAGATGGGGAAAAATAAAAATGAGAAATAGATTCTCTCCAGAGCCTCCAGAAAAGAGTTCTCCCTACAGATCTCAGAGTAGTGAGACGCCTGTCTGTCTACAGACTCCAGAACTGTAGAATTGTTCATCTGTGGTATTTTAAGCCACTAAATTCGCCATAATTTGTTATAACAGCAACAGAAAACTAATACGTGCTGTCAGAAAATAAAAAGCACCTCACTCGGGAATAACACTGTAACCCAGGACCGAATAGAGTCTGGTTTCTTTGGTGGTAAAATTTAGCCATTTATTTTTTTCTACTTGAACTCTAGCATCCAACTGATGCTAATCCATACAAAAATGTGTGCACACTGGGCCGGGGATTTAGCTCAGTGGTTCCGCCACCTGCCTCACAAGCACAAGGTCCTGAGTTCAATCCCTGGTACCAAAACAACAACAAAAAAATGTGTGCAGAGCTGAGAGACTGATCTTGATCTTGTATCTCCCCTCCCATTCTGACTTCAGAGGAATGTAGCATTATTATTAGAAACTCAATCCCTTTCTAGGGGACCTGCACTAATATGATTTTAAAGGCTACTTTTTTTAGTTCCCTTGTTCTTTTTCCTTCAAAACAGCTCTGTGAATGTTTGGATAATCTCCTGAGTTGACCTAAATCTAGAGCATTTCAGCCCCCAAATCACACAGATGTTTGTACTCTGAACATGGGTCAGGGATGATTTGATAATAGTTAACACAGCACAGTCCTGGATTAGAAGGTGAGTTATTGAACGAGAATGCTAATGTAAGAACATGAATAGATTTTTCCATGCAACTTGTGCACTGTTGGTTTGTTTGTATGCTACCTTTGTTTTCATTAGAGAAAAAAAATGGCAAGAGAGCCTCTGAGTAAGTTCATGTATTATGGACTCAAGTTCAGGATCTTTTTTGTGAAGATTTTCAGAATCTCCTTGGAGGGAGAATATATCTAAGCTCTACACTTAGGGTGTGGGGACGCAGCTCAGTGGTAGAGCACTTGCCTAAAACGTGGGAGCCCCTGCACTGCCAACCAACCAACCAATCGACCAATCATTCAATTAATCAATCCATCCCCAAGCTTAATGATGAATCAAAGTGCATCCAGCCTCATTTTAATCCCTTTGCTCCTAATGACCAGGAAACATTATTTCTCTACCAAAGGACAGACAATGAGTCACTAGACAGAAAAAATTGTGAGAAACAGAGTTGTAAGCAGGAGACGGTTGGGGTGGGCTGGGACTACTTGGGAAACAGGAACGAGGAGAGGGATGGTGGGAAAGGGAAAAACAGAACAGCAATGCTTACCCTCAGGTCTCCATTCACAGTTTTTGATGTGTGATTAAATGCATGCGAAGGATCCTTGTTGTACACTTTGAGGAGAGATCTGTCCTGAATATTCCTGGAATCAAAAACATCAATAACTATGGCAGACGAAAGAAGTCTGACTTTGGCCATTTCCTCTGTCTGCTCTTATGGACCAGGTAAAAAACACACACAGACAACCAGCAACTTTTTACCATAAACCAGACAAAAGTCCTTTCACCACACAGTAGTCAGATATAAAGAAGAGAAAGAGGAAGAAAAATGACTTCAGCTTTTCTTTCCTTGTCTCGTTCCTCAGGAAAGTGTTATTCTTTCAGTGTAGCTCTCCACCCATAAATATCAGGTAACAGGGACTTTCTTTCAAGATTCTGAGCATGGAAAACCAATGCTTTCAAAAACAATAAAGCTCCAACATTTACAATATGTTCAAAGAGATTCAGTTAATATTTAAATATTTAATTGTTTGCTTTGCCCAAACACCTGGTTTGCTGCTTATCTAATGAATGTGTGTGGGGCGGTGCGCACACACACACAGCTCTCTCTCTGCCTTTCTATATGCTCAACAAAAGAAACACAATGTATATGAGTCTAGGGGGAAAGAAGTACTGCAGAGATCAAAACTACTATCTTTGCAATGCTTTTCTCCCCTTCTACAGTGGGTTTTTAAAAATACTTTTCTACATACAAAATGAATTACGGGATGTAAAGAAATAGCAGCAAATACATTCTTTTCTCCCTTTGAACCCAGCTCCTATGACCAATGAATCATACTGCAGTAAAAGACAGAAGTCCCACAACTTGCTCAAAGCCTACCTTAAAATTATTTCAGAGCACACGAGTGTCAACAAAGCGGTTCTCCCTCTCCAGGAGCTTAGGAGGGACCCGGTGCCCTGCCAGCCCCATCTGTGCTGTGATTCGTTCAAGTGCCGGCTGTAGAGAGCTGTGTGGGAGAGGTAATGCCCTCTCCCACGTGCAGCTGCACAGCAGTGGGCAGACCCCAATCTCGGGGACTACCGTGTGTGTCTTTGTTTTAAATGAAGCAGGGGATTCTTCCACTAGTCTTGTTTCTCTTTGAAACACCCCTCAGCCATTGCTTTGAAGCCACGACTAGCCCAAGCTTGTACGGTTTCTCCACATTTCAGGCACCTCATTAGAAGTTGGCTGGAGGGGAGCATGCTGCTCTCAGTGTTAAAAGGGGCTGGGCTAATAAGAAGGGAGAGTCCCAAAGGTAAGGAAGGGGTTCCCTAAAGGAGCTCCCCCTTGGGGTATGACTCTGTGGAGAAACTGAAAACCTCACTTAAACCATGAAAAAAACTAACTGCCATGGTGAAGGTATTTAAAAATACATGAATTTGGTTTATGATTAATTTAGAAATGCGTTCATCTGAGATGAACCAACAGTAAAAGGACAGGTTGCACCCACTGTGGCAATGTTTACAGCACGGCACTCCAACGTGAACACGGGGCACGATTTCCCAAGGAAACATGCCCAGACTAACGTAAGGAGCACAGCACTGCCACGGCAACAAGGCTGAAGGACAGGAAGAAAATCTGCCACCAAGTTTAGAAGATTAAGGTCATTGTCTTCAGTTAAAACCTACTATTTTGTTTTATATAATACTAGTGAAAATTTTTTCCACCATTCCCAAACTATACATAATTGAATCATCTTGTTTAAAAGCAAAAACCAGAATATTTAAGGATATGTATAATCATTTACCATAAACATATTCATTACTAAATGAAAACATTTTTTCCACTTGAACACTGTAGATATTTTAATATTTAAATCAAAGCAACTAAAAAGTAAAATTGTAAATTAATGACTTTCCATTTAAGCATTTTAAATACGACTTTTTAAAAAATCAGGTAGTCAGTACCGCAGCGTAACGATCAACAAGCTTATCATCTTCACAAACATAAACACACGCGCATAACAGGGTTATTAGGGTTTGAAGCGATCACCCCCAGAGTGCTGTTTTCATCTACTTTATCCACTAGATTTTGATGAAGGAAGAGCCTCACAGCCTCTTTCCTACTGTCCTCCTCCTCCCAAGCCTCTTTGCGTCTTTCTCAGAGAATGTGACACGGGAATCTACGGAGTTGCAGTCCGAGGCTTGGGGAGGCCCTTAGAAGACAGTAGCTCACTGCAATATGAAATTGCGTACAAGGCTGCAAGAGTGAGGGCCAGTTGTTCACAACAACCCTGTCAGCCTTCAGCTCCGTGACCCAGAGTGGCTTTGCTCAGTTTCACGGTTATTTCCTATTACTACGTCCCTCAGCGCCTCTAACCGTAAATGTAGGAATATAAATTGACTGCTGTAAAATGGCACATCCATGTAAAAATGCTACATGGGATTATATTACCATAAACATACTCTTCAAATATAATGTGATTATTTGGGGTTTAAGTTTACACTTTGTAAATTTTTTAAAAATTTTGGTGACAGGTTGATTAATAATTTATTTCAAAACAAGTATGAATTTCCTGATTCTCATGAATATTTAAACTCGCTTTTATAGAGCAGGAAGTTGTGCAACAGATGTGACACCTATACCTTAGGGCGTGTGTCAGACACTAAAGCCCTAAATTACTCATAGGCCTCGGCACATGCCTCAATATGTCACTTGTGATTGTTGTTAGATATTTATCAGTTGTCACTTATTATACTCTAGAGGCACATTTTTAGAAAGTGATAGTCATTCTTTCCATGATGGAGAAACAGGAGAGCTTGCTGTCCCCATGGGGCAGAAACCCCAAAATCTACCCCAGTGATTTGACTCAGCATTTGAATAGTGAAGTTTGGGGCCCGTAATTGGCTGTGTGCTTTTCTGCTTCTAGGAAGTAAAAGGCTGGATGAGTTACTAAATAATCTTTCAAGTTCTAAAATATCTGGAGGCTGTGCTAGCGACTGCTTGTTTGTGTTGATTTAAATCCTGTTTGTCAGGCTGTTTGGCTGGGACCATTCAAATGGGTCCCTTCTGCCCTGTAGGCAGTGACCACTGCAGTCCGTAACAATGCTTTTGCTTCCTTGGCACTTGCGGTAGGTAGCATGAGACTCTTTGGCCTAGTTTTAGAATACACTCAGCCAGAAGTCCTGGAGAAAGCCCACCTCCAAGGAGAGGCACTTGAGTAAAGACAGCTCTTTAGGAAGTAAACGGACAGTGAGAATGTGTCTCAGCCTCCTGGGAGGAATAACACCAAATCTGCTGAATTTATCGGGTATTGAGAATGATCCAGTAGGATCATTACCTAAGACATCCACAGGCACTGGCAGTAGGGAAAGTTTGCTTTCAACTCTTCTTTCCTTCTCTACCACCTCCCTGGGCCTTGGTTTCCCTAACTTTTACATAAGATGGTGGGCTAGATTATTTCTTAGGTTCCTGACACTGGAAGATCTGATGTAACATTCCAAGATCTACAGGGATGAAATATGCCCTTACTTTTGTAAGCTGTATCTTGTGAACGAACTGTAGAAAGCTGGACAGTGGAATCACACCTACATGAGCTAGTCCTGTTAATCACCATAACGGTTGTGCTTTCTTCACAGGGAGGAAAAGTAGGGGACTCAGCAGAATCTAGCAATGCAATATGGTGGGCAGAAAAACCTTGGAAGTACAATATGGTGGAGAAGAAACAAACCAACAAACGCTACATGCAACATAGAAGACCAAAACAACTAAATGATGTAATGACTTACCTTACATCATTTAATTCATAATAGACATTTCTGCTTTCATCTTTGATGTAAATGGCAACGCTGGGCGACTCCAGCATTTTCATGGTGAGCTGCTGGGGAAAGGCACTTACAAAGAGGGCACGGATCGTGTCTGTACTTGTGATTTCGTTCGGCATCCTGAGCTGTTTGGTTTCATCTCCGTACTGGAGATAGAGAACTCCTACAGGCAGAAGGGACAGGTATCAGCCACAGACCAAGACCCTCAGGACACAGTGGGTAAACTAAGGCACATCCATCTTCACTCGTAAATGTTTAGGAAAAGCTTGAAAAGCATGTATCGAGGCATGTGTACATTTAGATTTTTAAAGAAATGTATTATATAGTTATTGCATAAGAACTCACTTTTATTCTTTGGAGTTCAGGTAGGTATTAAAGAGCCTAATTTTGCACTATTTTAAAACCAAAAGGACAAGGAGCTAATAACCTCTGATAGCCTAAGGCAAAAGGCAACACTTAATTCCCTTGGAAGGTATATTTAGGACTCTGACTCTGTAGGATTTTTTTTTGTGTGTCTTTCATTAACTAGGAACACAATCATTATAGCAATAGGTAAGCTATAGAGCTTAATTCTTTGTAGTCCATTCAGAAACATTTTAGGTGGAAATGCTACCATATTCCTATGGTTTTAATAGGTAGCTACTATGTTCATATCATATTAAACTATCTGGGAGAAGAGTCTGGCACCCCAATATTTCAGAAATAAAGTGGTATAAGAGAATAACTCACACACAAAAAACGCAAGCACCGAATCACAGAATGGCAGTGTGGCAAGGGGTCTGTGGTCCCTGGTGAACCACATTTCTTCATGTTTCACGGCCCAGTAAAGTACAGTCCCTTCCACATTGATTCTGGGCTTGGCCATGTGATTTGCATTGGCCATTGGGAAATTAACAAGTGTGATACAAAAGGAGGATGTGATGCTCACTTGCACACTGAAGTCTGTCCTCTTGGTGAGCTGGCTCTTGGGATGTTCCCTTTTGGAACCTAGCTTTGAGGACTTGAGCCTAGGCACGCAGCGAGGCCACATGAGGAGGGGCCAAAGCTCTGTCCGACTGCTCCGGCTATGCACCCATCCCATGCCCGAACCACTGGTTGATCATGTGAATGAGAGTGGACTCCTCAGCCCCAGGTAGCTGTCCCAGCTGATGCCATATAGAAACAAGATGCCCCTCCAAACACAGCTAAAATTGCAGAATTGAGCCAATAAATGATTGGAGTTGTTTCAAGCCACCGTGTCTTTGGCCATTTTTTTTTTGGAACGGGGACTGAACTTGGGACCTTGCACTTGGAAAGTAGGCAGCGGAACCACTGAGCTCAATCCCTGGTCTTTGGCCATGTTTTATTTGGAAATAGACAACTGAAACTGGAAATCTAAGATGCTCCACTGAATGTGAATCTGACTCTCAGTGAGAATCCAGTGTGGGTGGACAGCCACTCCTAGAATAAGCTCTACCAGGGGAGACTAAAAAGACACTACAGTGACTTCTGGCTAAATACGGCAGCTCATATACCAAATTTATCTACTTCTATAAATTCCATTAAAATGATAATGAAGAATTTAAAACAGCATAAATCAAAGAACCAAAATAATGAGAGAAACAGCAGATGACAGAAAGCTGACACCCAAATCTTCAAGGGAAGAGCTCAACATAAAGCATATAGGGCCAGAGAAGCTCAGGAAGTGAGGCACCGGATCCTTCCGAAAATAGGAATGCAGAGTGAGTTGAAAGCATGAGGCCTGACTGAAGTTTCTTTTTTCCCAGTGGTGTAGCAAGATGTCCTTTCTCTTCCTTTCCACCCCACCCAGCCAAGGACCTCCTTGATCCATGCACATTAGAGGAGACTGAAGCGCTCCGGTCAAAGGTTCGATTCTGGCGGACCAGACATAGGGGGAAAGGCTCACAGGATGCTGGCACCGGGGCTGCCTTCTCAGTCTGGAAACTGGAGAAGCCCCTGAGGAAGCTGCCTGGGGCAGGAGAAGGTGATGTTCAGATTTTGTCTGTTCACCCCGTCGTGAAACAGCCACCCACCCGACCTGGGTCACCATACATAGAAGCTTCCCATGGGTAGGACCTCATCTCACGCACACATTAATTGGTTCATTTTATAAAAGCCTCTATCATGAAAGAAAATACCCAAACAGGAGACAGAGACTCAGAAGAGATGAGACAGGCTGGGACAGGATAACATTTGGAGAGCAACAGTGAGCTCTGAGAACCACATAACAGGAATGTAAAGTTCAGTGCAGAAAACGTCAATGAAACCCCAGAAATTGAAGGACAGCAATAAGAAAACTAGAGAATGAAGTCAGAGCATCGGCATTCTTTTTTCTTTTTTTTTTTTTTTGGTACTGGGGATCAAACTCAGGTCCTTGTGCTTGCACGGCAGGCGGCGAAACCACTGAGCTAAATCCCCAGCCCGAGCATCTGCTTTCTTAGTGAAGCGGATTTGGATAGAAGAGACCAAGAAAAAGAGAGTTTTCCAAAAAATGTAAGAATTTTCTTTTGCTCCCTGAAACTGAAGTACATAAGAGTGCAGATGGAAAAGGTCCATGAAACGCCTGACACATTCAGGCTGTCACTGAGACACTGCAAAAGGACAAGGGAAAAGCAGAAGTTCCTAAAACCTCCCCAAGACCGGGGAGGTGGTGGAGTCCCTCGGAAAGGGATAGGCAGCAAGGAGGCCTTTGCGTTCTCAACAGCAACTGGACACCAAAGGACAGTGGAGCAACAGCTCTTAAAATCTCAGGTGGGAGGTGGGGTGCGCTTCCGTCCTGTGTGTGGCCATTCCAACAACTGCGTAGGTGTCTGTTAGGCCAGCCCCCAGGTGAGGGCTGCCCTGGCTACTGTGCCTAAGATTTCAGCACCCCTCTGCCTATATTTCACAACTCATATCCTTACTTTACTTCAGTTCCTTAGCATTTTGCACCACATGCTTTATAATTCCTACCTTAATTACTGGTATTGTTTACTGTCAGTGTTTCTTGCTAGAATGTCAGTTTTATGAGATCAAGGATTTTTCAAAAAAATGCATTTGCTTGTTCTTCATATCTATGATAGTATATAATACGTTCTCAATAAACACTTGTTGAATGAATAAATACATTATTTGTAAGTCATCTGGAAGGCATCTCACGTGTCAGAGCCGGAAGAGCTTCTGCTAGATGATGTAAACAGCCCGGTAGCCTCATTGCTACTTGTATACTCGTTAGAAATGCATTCTGGGTGGCTGTTTCAAAGAGCAGAGTAGCTCTTTTGCATCCTCATAAGTAACTCCCCACTCGCCCCAGTTTTGACCTTCAGCTTCCTCCTGAAGCAAGTTTTCCAGAATGTCCATGTGGTTACATGTTGCTCCGATTGAAAGAAAAATCTTTCAAGCCTGCACGATCACAGATTGTGCAATATTTTCCCCCAAATGGGAGGCATGGTGACCGTCCCGGGGGATTGCTAATGCCACATTGAAAGGCCAAAGCCGCTCTTGGGGCCTGGGCCTGACCAGGCCTACGGCGAGGCCACTGCAGACATCCACTTCTGGCCACGTTCCAGGTCAGCATCAGTCTCTCTCCCCTAAAGGGCCTGGGTTTTATGCCCACATCTGCCTTCTGTACGTGTGTGTGCTTGAAATAGAATCTGTAGCCTTTGGAGTTGGAAAAAATAGAACTGGGCCTAAAACTCCAGTTACCTCAGGTCTGGCAGCTGGGAACACAGTCCAGTTACAGAACAGGAACATTCGGAGAGGGTGGGAAAGATGCCTTTACAGAGAAGTCTTTTGCACTGGATTCGGGAAAGGTATTCAGAAATGCTGACGCCCAGAAGGGACTCTCTTACTGCGCAAGGGCGTCCCGTTGGCACAGGGATGAGCCAGAGCCCACGTGGTCTGGAGGGCAGCATTTCTGGCACATGTGAGTGCTGGCTGCTCTGGATTCACAGGGGTCCCAGGGACTTCCGGTCAGAATTCCCCTTCCTCTAAGTCGGGGAAGAGGACACTGGGAATGCATTTACAGGACGCCTGTGGCACATGAGAAACAGCGAGCACTTCAGTAGGACAGCAGGCCTTGTCAGGGTCTCACCATGGTCCCATTTCACACAAGGGAAGCAGAAACTCACGCGTCCAAGTGACTCGCTCGGCCACCATCTTCTCTACCCATCCTCTCAGCGTGGCCCTGTTGTCCCCTCACACTGTGAGGGGCGATGGGACGGGCAGTCCAGGAGAAGGACTCTTCTTTTTCCCAGCTGCAGGGAGTGCAAGCGCACGGCTGGAACCAATCTGCAGGGCTCTGGGGAGTCAGAGAGCTCTGAAGGCCATGCCGGAGCTCTGAGGTGACCCTCCAAGGAGGCTGAGCACACAAGAGCGCTTGGGCCCCAACGGTTCGGCTCGGCAAAGCCAAGGCCTCTTGGCTTTGAAATTTTAAAACAAAGCACACTGGCTTAAAACAAAGGACACATGCTTGGGCCCCGTAGGAGGTGTGATCAAAATATACAGTGAGAGGTGAAGGAGGGGAGAGGAAGGGCAGGTAAAAAGAACTGAGATGTGTTATGTCCGTGTACCAACTGCCTGTGATGGAGGTGACCGTTACGTACAGCAAACACACTAATGAAAAGCTTCAAAATTAAAATTTATGCTGAGTTTAAATAAAAAAATTATTACAGTAAAAGACACATTCCCACCCACTGCTTTGGGCACACTTATCCCATCATTCTGGTCACTTTCTGAAGTAGTTCTGGAAGTCTTCTTTCGTGAGTGTCTTTATGAACGGTGAGAAAAGATACACAAATGCTGTTGCCACGTGTCACCGAACAAAGGCAGGCGAGCCCATAAACACAGCACGTGCGTCCTCATCCATTTCATTCACGGGACCTGGCACCCTGAGACTTCCGGCTCTCCCTCAGAGTCAAAGTGAAAGGTCAACGTCTTGAATCAACACAGGATTTGCAGCAGCCAGGACAGCGCAACTCAGACACTCACCAGAGGACTTCCAGGGCCGCTTCAGAAAGCGGCAGTAATGACGGGACAAGTGTGCTCCAAGTGAGGAGAGGATTCTGACTGGGATCAATGGTGATGTGTCTGCTGCATAATCAGATATTAAAAATGTAAACATTCACCATATCTTCTGATCACACTGTACATCTTCATTATCTCATGAATTTTAGAATCAGTTCTGGAAAGTGGGGCCTGTTCTAAAATATCCTTTATCCTAATACTACAGTACTCAAAGGTATTCAGAGTGGGATCTCAAACTCCCGCCCCTGCCTTATCCTCTGAAACTGTCCCTCTGGGCTGGGCACCACGGCTGTGCTGTGCGTCGTGCCCCTCCATGCCACGTCTGTGCCACTTCTCCCCACACCGCGTCTTCACGCGCGAACCCCTCATCCCACAACCCTCCCCACCTGCTCCTCCACCACTTTGCCGCTACGAGTCAAGGAAGTAATTTCCTCCCATACTTGGTCGTATTGTGTTTCACTGGAATTGTAAGCATGGCTTTTAATTCTGCACCATGGCTAGCTGTATACACGTCAGTTTCCTTCAAAAGACAGTGGTACAGAGTGTCAAGCATCTACTGGGTCAGGGATGGCAAACCTTTCGGGGCTTTCAGTGATAACAAACAGCCCACTGCAGCACGAGTGCCACAGGTTTGCCACCGCAGAACTAGATGCTCGGCTGTCTTTATTTACAATGAACTCAATTTTCCCTGTCATGTGGGCACGTTAATAAGACGTATGCGTGCCTTCTGGAATGGCAGTATTATTTCCCCCATCGGGCATTTTCCTCAGGCAAAAGATGTGGCAATTCTGAATGAATTAAATTCTTCAGTTTCTCCAAATCCCATGTAAGATTATGCAAACCCAAATTTGCATTATCAGTGGTAAACAGCTAAGGCCCTAAATGTATAAGGAAATCTTGTAGCACTTAAGTTTTCAATTTAAGAAAACTATTAATATTAAACTAAGAAGATATTTATTTATTTATTTATTTATTTATTTATTTGTACCCGGGATTGAACTTGGGACCTTGCACTTGCGAGGCAGGCACTGGAACCACTGAGCTAAATCCCCAGCCCAAGAAGATATTTTTTTAATATTTATGAAATGAACAAAGATTTTTACAGTAAAATAAACCATGGGAAGGGACTGAGGAACAGGTACTTTCTATATCCCTGTTGGTAAAGTAAATTGACACCACTTTTTTGAATGGCTGTGTGTGTCTAAAGCCCTCTTCCTTCAAATATGCATATAGTTTGGGCCAATAATTCTACTCCTACAAACTTAAGAACAAAGACGTCCTTAACAGGATGCTCAATGAATTAAATTAAAATCTGTAAGAACAGCATACAGCAAAGAGGTAAATCTAGCAACAGGGAATTGATTCAGTAAATCAATTCTTTTAATAAATTTATTCATTGGAAAACTATCATGTTATTAAAAATTCTAGATGCACATGCCAATAAGCAAAAAAAAAATCGTATTTTGTTAAGTGACAAAGCATATTATAAAACATTAAGGAGGTAGATTTATAAAAAATCAATTAATCACTATGATGGAGTGTTAGTTCCAGGACTTATGGGCCCTGAAACAAAATTCTGAGAGTCCTGAGATCAGGGACACAAAGTTAGAAACAAAATTAGGCATGAAAGTAAATATTTATTTCTAGGGGCCTGAAATTTGGTTGTGTTGGTTTTATAGTAAGTCTACTTACTAGATGACAGTATACCAAGAAGTTCAGAGGAGTTGTTTGCGAGTGGTAAATTCGCCCACACTTCCTCATGATGTTCTGCGTCTTCTTTCTAGTGTATGTATGGCTTGAAGCCATCATCTTTTTTTGGTACCAGGAATCGAACTTGGGTCCTTGCACTTGCAAGGCAGGCAGCAGAACCACTGAGCTAAATCCCTGGCCTTGAAGCCATCATCTTAAAAGCCAATTTCTACACATGTGAAAAAAAAGACTGGCCAATTGGAAATAGTACTCAGTTAACTGAGTAATTTTTTAAGTCAGAAAAGATCGATCAAAGGAGGCTGCAATATAAAAACTTTGAGTTGAGTTGGCAGATCATAAACTGGCATCTGAATGCGGAAGGTATTTGTTTTAATACAAGAGGAAGACTTCCGTATAGTTAACTCGATGGTGTATCCTTAAGAGAGGAATGGTAGAAAGGGCCCCATTCACTCCCTAGATAAGCCTTTCAGGGCTGCGCCAGGAACTCTGGCCACAAAACAGTCACAATCCCTTTTTTCTTGGAGAAGTTTTCTGGCAACTCCCCTAAAGCTTCCACAGATGACACTATTCTCCGGACGTTAGCGATTCGTACCTGGCACCACCTGATATTTGTTTCAACACGGCAGCTGTGGGGCAAGGCTGCACGTGTCCCCTGTAAACGCAGCACCCCCTTGGCTTGTGACTCAGAGAGGACGCTCAGGCTGCTCAAGTCCCTTCCTGCAGAACAGCTTGCCAAGTAGGAGACATAGCAGAATGGCGACAGTCGCCTCAGGAGAGAGGAAAAGATAGCAGGAATTTTATTCTCCCCGAAAAGTCTGGATGCTCTTTATTTTTGGTGTCACTTTTCCTCTCAGATTTCACTGTCTTTATCTTCAGTTGAGAAACACCAGACCTTTCCCGCAGAATCCAAAAAAAGTTGTCAATGCACTACTTAAAAAATGTCCACTAGGAGATACATTTAAAGATAATGTGAGACTTTGTTAAGTCTTTTAATTAATTTCCCATATTTGTTCGAATGTGGAATTTGGAAATTCCAAGGAGATTTTAGGAAGGACTGATACGTTCCAGCGATTTTTAAGGCAAATCCCAAGGCAGGCTGTACTTAAAGGGTCATTTGTGGAAGACCTGTATGAGCATCATGAAAGAACATGTCAAAGGAAATCAATGCACAATAAGTTAACTATGATAAAGTTTCGCACTATCACTGTCCTGACAGACAGCAGTCGCTGGATGCAGACCCTACTTGGAGATGGACTCTCAACACAGAGTCCTGGTTATTTTTAAAAATGCACACCTTTATAGGAATGTTTAATGCACCTATCAGAACTTAATCCCCTTATCTTTGTAGACAAGTTGGTGCAGGTGAGACTCATGTGAAATGATGGTATTGCTAAAATGAGCATCCTGAGCCGCTGCTCTGGAAAACGTCTTGAGGAATACATTGGTGATTTCTGGAACTCCGACTGAGTTAAAGGCATGCATGTCCAGGATGCTGATTTCGTTTATTTCCAGTGTCCCCCCCACCACCCCCGGTACCAAACTCAGGACCTTGAGCTTGTGAGGCAGGCGCAGCACCACTGAGCTACATCCCCAGCCCTATTCTCAATGTTCTTATTGCCCTTTACATGGAGTGTAGAAACCCGACTGCGAAGAAGCCATTCCGCCATTTTGCAAAGTTACCACAGAACTTGTAGCAGCATCAATCGAGCCAGTTTTTTGTTTTCTTTCTCTTTTGTGTTGTTTTTTGGGGGGGAGAGGGTGTTGGAGACTGAACTGTCTTTATCTTCAGTTGAGAAACACCAGACTCAGGCTTCTGCACTGAGCTCCATCCCCAACACTAAGTTGTCACGGTTAGGCTTGAACTTGTGATCCTCCTGTCTGAGCTTCCCAGGTACTGCAATTACATGCGAGTGCTACCATGCCTGACTCTCAACTAATATTTTTAATCTTAAAAGTTATTCAGCCAGGCGTGGTGGTGAACACCTGTAATCTCAGCACTCGGGAGGCTGAGGTAGGAGGATCGCTGCGAGTTTGAGGCCAGTCTAGACTATAGAGTTTTGGTCCAGCCTGAATTACATAGCAAGACCCTGCCTCAAAAATAACAGCAACAAAAAGTTATTCAGCAATGAAGGTGGAAAATATAAGAAAATGCTGTGAGAAACACTATAGAAATTATGGATGTACTAAAAATGTAATTGAATCTTTTTAAATTAGGTGCACAGTGAGATAAATATTAGTGTATTGACAAACACTATACCATGTTTTAAAACTAGTATTAACCTGGGCCGGGGATGTAGCTCAGTGGTTCCGTCGCCTGCCTCACAAGTGGAACGTCCTGAGTTTGATCCCCCGTACCACAAAACCCCCCAAAACTAGTATTAACCTTGATATTAGACAAACAGTATACAAAAGGACTTCAAATGTAAATGTAAACCCATAAATAAAATATTAACAAAGAAAACAGAGCATAATATGAAAAACTAGCTAACAACCAGGAAGAGTTTATCTCAGGAACTTAAAGATGGCTTAATATCAGAGTCTGGTCTTAATATTTTCTGCAAAATAAATAAGTAGGAAAGTTATACACTAATCTTACTAGAGCCACATAAATGTTAAGAAAAGTTCAATTCACTCATAATTTTAAAAAAATAATTCAAGAATTAAAGAGTGCTTTCTTAACTTGGTGAAAGATATTCACCAAAAATCTAAAAAAAGCAAAATGCTTCATGATGAAATGTTAGAAGCCCTGTGTTTATATTTGGAACATCTTGGGACTTCTGCATCTGAAGTACCAGCTACACAGTTCAGACAAGAAAAAGAAAAGACACAAGACAGAAAGGGAAACTAAAATGACGCATGTACATACATGGTTGAATAGAGAATTTAAGGCAACACATCATTCAAACTCCTAAAGATTCAATAGGACTAAATGATACACGATCAATACATAAAATCAATAGCAACCTAGATACTAGGAAAAAGGGAAAAGGAGAGAATTTTGTTAATAAAAATATACCATTTATAACAAGCTGGCAGTTCAGAAGAACAAGGAGAAGTGGGAGTATTTGCTCTAGCAGATATCACACTGCTAAAACAGCGTGGTCTGGGCACAGGACAAACAGATTGTGGAATGAAACAGAGTCTAGAAAAAACACAGGTTTTATGAGGCCTTGATATATGTATGACAGAAGTGTTCTTGCAAATCCGTGGAGAAATGACTATTAAATAAATGGTGTCAGCAAAACTGGTTCCCCTTGTGGAAAAAGTAAAACATATATCCCTTTCTTATACCATATGTAAAGTAAGTTCTTTTAAACTGGGCATTGGAGAGAATCGCGGAGTAAGAACTGCTCGGGACGCTTGTTGCCACCCCCTTCTCATGGCTTAGCCGTGCAGCGGGACAGTGAAGGGCAGCGGCTTCTACCTCACAGTGAACACAGACACCCACAACAGCTGCATGCAGTGTGAGCGCATTTACAGACACAGAGACATGATGCACACCGTAAGGCAGACGCTCAGGGTCAGCGGTGGTGAGTTCTAGGAAAGAAAAGGAGGGCTTTATAGCAATTCACTTCTTTCAAAACGTGGGGAAGGAAGCAATCATGGAAACATATTTTTCTTTGTAAAAATTGACAAAACCATATAAAGCACTTGCTATGTGCCAGGAATTAATGTAAGCTCTTTCCAAATATCAATTAACTCATTTAATCTTCTCTACGAGGTCACTACTCTCATCTCCATTTCAGACGGGGAAAACTGAGGCAAAAGCAGCAGCTCCTGTGATTTCCCTCAGCAAAAGCTCATACTCCATGTCGCGCTGCCTCTCGGACAATAAACAGATGTTAGTGTATGTTTGCTTTCAGTAGCATCTGTTATGCTGTTATGTTTCCTGTATTTTCTCTGGTCAAGAAACTCGAAGAAAATAATTTGCAAAAGAACTGTTTTGACAGCGATCTTTCCACAGAGCACCCGGATCTAGTGCAAGAGCTCAAATCTGGATGCAGTTATGGGAATTTGGAAATCTTCTCTGGCTTGAGATAAAACCGTTACTGTTGAAATTCTATAATAGGAAGCAAAGACTAGAGGCCGCAAAAGGAAGAATGAAATTGTCTAAGATAAGAACAAAAGGTTAAACTTACAATCATGGTCCAGGGAAAAAAAGGAACAAAAGATGAAAATGAATTGCCCTTTTATGGATATAAAATAGGCAAAGGGCCATTTGGGCTGCAGGGGCTGCAGCTCAGTGGTGGAGCCCTTGGTCAGCATGCCCGAGGCCCTGGGCTAGTTCCCCAGTACTGCCCAAAGGAGAAACAAGTGCACCTTACAGAGACTTCCCTAAGGATGTTTTCTCAGCCTCAGAAAGATTGTGGCTGGAGTTTTTTAAAAGTTTATAACCGCTCCACCTAGGAGATTTATATGTTCTGTATTTTCTTCAATCACACTAATTAGAAGAATTAGACACAGAGATTAAGGACATGAGTGAGAAGCTGTCTTGAATTAATCTAAAATTTTTCATCTCTGCTAAAGTATTAGAGTTTTACATAGTGATAATAATAATTATTGCAGAAGAATGAAAATATCTTTAGAAAAGTGATTTTTTTAAAATGCTAGCTCTAATAGTATCATATAAAGACTTTTTAAAAAACACCAATAGATGGTGTCATAAAATGAATTAGTCAGAATTTCTTATTTTTTTAATTATTTAGCCAAAAATTATTCTGATTGGAAAGGTGCAATCTCTTTGCTTCTCAACTGGGGAGAGAAAGTGATCTGGAAGTATCAACTTGATGAACTCTTCTACTTAATGAACGAAACTCAGTCTTTTCAAGGCTTTCCAGAGGAAGCTTTCAGGGGAAGGGCAGTGACTGTTAATCCTGCTATGTCAGCTTCACTGGACTAAGACGTGTACAGGTGAGTAGAGCAAGCTCCTGGGCATGTTCAGTGGGTAAAGAGGTGTGGCTTGGGCCACTAAATCCTGTCCCAGGTCCCTTCCTTTCCACCACTGCTCCCTGGCTCTGCTTCTTGGCTGGCATGAATCAAGCAACTTCCCTCTACCGTGCCCTCTGCCATGGTGTTTCTGCCTTAGAGCCAGCTGACCATGGACTGAACATCCTTAAGACCTGAGCTAAATTAAACCTCTCCTCCTTTAAGCTGTGGAAATGGGACATCGTGTCCCAGGGATGCTAAGTTGACCAATACATAGAGGCAGGGGTCTCTCTTTTATACCATTAAGTTATGCTAGTGACAAAAGGAAATAAGTAATCTTTTGACAACGTTGTAAACAAATGTCAATTAATGTATACCTGTGAGATTCCATGTCATAGGATCAATACTCTATTTTAAAATGTATTTTATTTTCATATTTTTGCAGTGCTGTAGATCAAACCTAGGGTCTCATGCATACTAGGCAAGCATTCTCCTGCTATTCTACACCCTCAGCCCTATTTTTACATTTTTGCTTTTTGAGAGAGATTCTTGCTGTGTTGCCCAGCCTGCAGCAGGACTTACAAAAAAAGGAAAAACAAGTTTCTCCAACCTAAGCAATTTCCCTTTAGTTTTCCCCCTCCCTGTGGCTGTTTTTTGTTCTATTACACATGAAATTAGTAACTCTGTCCCTGTAAGGTTTTATAACCTTCTGTTCCCATAACATCCTAGTTTTTGTAAGAGCCTGTTTCTTTTCTCTCAGTGAAGGCCCCCAAAATGTGCTAAGTTGCAAAATGTCACTTTTGATTAGCTGCCTTTGTCCAGCTCCTGTAAGCTTGCCCACCCACAAGTTTTGAGCAGTTAGGCAGGCCAACCCCCCCCCCCCCCCCTCCCCAAAATGTACAGAACTAGAGCCCTTCCTTTGTTCCAGGCTCAGCCTTTGGACGGGAGTCCAAAATAAATCCTCTGGTTTCACCCATTGGGCTCTCCAGTCTCTTCAAATCCCTCAACAAGCCTGGCTAGGGCCAGGGATTTAGCTCAGTGGTTCCACCACGTGCCTCAAAAGTACAAGGACCCGAGTTCGATCCCTGGTACCAAAAATAAAATAAAATTTAAAAAATAAATAAACAAACAAGCCTGGCTTACAATTTCTGAGCTCAAGTCATCTTCCTCCCTCAGCCTCCTGAGTAGCTGGACAACAGGTACACACCACCATGCCTGGTTCAAGCATTATTTTAAAGTCACAAATGCAGGCTCCCTGGACGTCAGAGTCTTGCTCTTTGGTGCCACCTTTTCCTGCTTCTTTTTTTCCTCATTCTCATTCCTAGGCTTCACACCTCTGTCCTTTCTTCTGGACTGCATCTCAATGCCAGCCATCGCATGGGTTCTCTGGCCAGTGATTCTGATCCCCATCCGTCTATGACTTCCAGGGAAACCATTCCCTCCCTAGCACTCCAGGAAGTATTTTGGGGAAACCATCACCAGCAATCTACAAATGGCTGGTCTTTGCCACCTTTAGACCTTGGGGTACACCCATTCATATCACAGGGCCCTAAAAAGTGGGTACTTGATCCAAGGGTGACACTGGTCACAGGCAGCCACTGGGAAATACGCAAGAGCATACACATCTTACTCATTGCTTTTTTATTTCCCAGATCTAATGGACCAGGCAAAAAAGTTGAAATACTAGCATCTAGGGAGGACAAGGCATGTGTTCAACAGCTGCTACTCTCTGGGTATCTTCTTCTCAGCGTCCTTTTAAGGATCTCGGGGGCCAGGCTCTGATATTTCTTCTTTTCTAGATAGTGGTGAGAAAGAGGCCGTGGGCAGTTTGAGGATTTCCATATTTCACTGGCTTTGCTCTTAATGAACACATATCCTTGCTGTATCTCTCAGGTGACCTGGAAACACATACTCCATCGGCTGTCAGCTCTCCCAGGGACAATGAGTTCCTCTACATCTCTGCAATTTGATTTGATTAGAAGTGCAGGGTTTATGAGCATAAATCCTGATGGGATAAAGTCACATTCTGTGATGGAGGAGGAGTCTGGAGAAGGGGGTCTCTGCATCCCCAACCCAACAGCAGTATATGCACCCCTAGGACTGATGGTGACCAGCACACAGCTGTCGGAGCACAGATGGAGGGAGCTGCTCATGAAGCAGCGGACAGGCCGTCAGGCGGTCGTGGAGGGGAGCTGGAGGTAGAGCTAAAGGGAGGAGCCTTCTCTGCTGCAGGTTGGGAGGAAGGAGAACCCTTCTGAATCTCATAATCTGACAGACAAAACTCTATGCAATGATGGGTCAGGGAATCTAAAATCAAATCTGGCTTTACGGTCAGGTCTGGTCAGGATGAAGGCGTCAAAGCACGAGGATGAAACTTATTTTGCCTCGTGGCTTGTTAGGCTGATCTAGACCTTTAAAAAATTTAGACAAAAGGCATACAAGTCTGTCTTCTTGCCTAGGGACATTTGTGTGTGATACATGAAGATGAGGGGTGTTTCGTAAATGTCAGCGTCAAAGCTAGAAATAGAACTTTTTCACCTTGTGGCATCATAGTGCTGTCCATGCTATCAATAGGTGATTGTGGTTTTATTTTTTAGGTCATCTGAATGGAGGGGGGCACTTGAGTGCCCTCTGCTTCTGCAGGGATGTGCTCACTTTGTTTTTGGTTTGTGCTAATAGCACAGGAGGAATTCCGTTCAGCTGCTTTGGGGGCACCCACATGTGTATGTTGCTGGACCACCCTCCCTTCCTATTGCTTAAGCTCCAAGCTTTCCCCATTACCATTACATGTTCATTATACTGTATGTACTCAACATCTGATTCCTCTGGGCTGTCAGCAGGCTTTCCTGGGGCTGGGATGCTGCCCCCTGCCCTGCAACAGGCCGCAGCTGCTGTCCCGTGGCACTTCCAGGCAAACTTGGCCAGGCACCAGCTCGGAGTGGGCAGTGACAGGGCGCCGGGACAGGATGAGACTGTTCCCTTCCAAAACTTGTCCCCTGGCTCCCCGCCTGCTGCCCCACCCGGGGTCCGGCCTGCTGCTCCCAGCATGACTCCTCCTGGGGTGTGGGGCCCTGGCTGCAGGCCGGGGAGCTGCTGGCGGCCTCCTGGAATCTTTTGTCCCTGCCCTTCTGCACACCCTGGCCCTAAGGGAGAACTGGAATGTCCTTTGGTCCTGGCCGGAGGAATAATGAGGTTCCAAGAGAGATCCTGGTTAGGAGAACCAAGAGAGGTGGCAGTGGGAAGAGCCTGGGGTGGGCGCTCGGATCTCAGCCGTGAATGTGAGTGTGTGTGCCAAGGACAAGGCTCTTGAGACTGACCTGCGCTCAGGTGTCCGGGTCTGGTCATCTGATGGCCACTGTCCTGGTAGGGAAGAGGCAAAGGGACCTCGGGGGCCAGTCTAGCTCTGTGCCGTGCGCCTGTGCGCACCCGTCTCGCCTGGACAGCGAGAGAGAAAGGAGGGCGCCACTGCTGGCGGCGGCCGGCAGGAAGATGAGGAAGAGGCGCAGCCTCCAGCACGCGGGGACTTTAAGCAGAGGCCAGCTCGGAGCCACTTGCTCCCAAGGTGAGACCCTCCACCTGTGGGCCTGGCAGGCTGGACTTTCCAAAAGGCTCGGAGGGGCTTTTTTTTTTTTTTTTTGGAAGCGGGGATCGAACTCCGATCCTTACGCTTGCGCAGCAGGCAGCAAAACCACTGAGCTAAATCCCTGGCCCTCCAAGGGGCTTTTTATTGCATCTTTACATCTTATTGCCCTGAGGCGCTGTCTGAAGAGGCATTGAAGAGACACCACACACAGCTACCTGGGCCTCACCATGCCCCTTTGAAGCTCCAGCTGTGCCTTTGGAGAGACGTTTCTGATGTCAGCCACCAGATCCCAGTAAAGGCAGCTCTGGGACTGGGGGCTGGGGGGACCACGATGACAAAGCGTTCCTGCTTGGATCCACGTCCCCCGTCCCTCCTACCACTGCCTGTACAAAACAAGCTCCACTTTCAGACTCACTATAAACCACTCATTCTCTTTCTCTTCCTCACTTTCGAGGCAGGCTGCAGAACCACTGAGCTAAATCCCTGGCCCTTGTCTCTTCCTCACTGCATTCATAGACAGGGGTCCCTTCTAAATGCCCCAAGGTCAAAATGACCATTTTGGGCATTCCTACTGAAAGCAATAAGAAAGAAGCCATAAACCCTATAGGCATCTCTAGCTGCTTTATTAGCTAAGGAATCTATCAAGCAAAGTCAACTTGAATTGTAATGTCTGCCCACAAAATAGCATGCATTGAATGGGTTGTATGCCCACCCTGGGCTGCAAGAAAGCAGAGGCAAAACAACTGAAATTGCTGTCGCTTAGAGGTCTGCAAGCATTGTCTCAGCTTTGTCTTCTTCTGTGACAGCCACAGAGTTCACATATAAACATTACACTTATATAACTTGCATAACAAAAGGAAGAATAATAGTCTATGCCTCTTTCCCCAGGACAAAATAATCCAACCAG
The DNA here is from genome assembly GCF_000247695.1 of Heterocephalus glaber. Next base: position 4,451,319 of record NW_004624796.1, read on the forward strand.
AACAGTGTGTAAATGCAAGTAACTACAGCAAGGCAGACAGAGCTATTATTTTGATTATTAAATAAATTCTTTAAGAATACAGAACTGTGGTTTCAGATTTACGGAGTAGCATTTAAATGGAACCAGCGTAATCACAGATGGGTTCCATTCACCGTAGGAATATTTACTGAGTCGTACATGTAGCACATAGTCTTCTACAGGCTAGGGATACAGCAGTCAGCTCAGGGACCTCAGCTTCCACCAGTGAACAACAGATAATGCACTCCCAAACACAGAAGTGTGGGGCATGCCAAATAATAGGCAGAAAAAGAAAACAGGGCATGGGGAGTGGAGGGCAGCAGGGTGGGAGTGGGAGGACCGAGATCTTATTCAGTAGCTGGATGTCCCGCAGATAGGAGGACGTTTGAAAGAAGTGTGGGAGCAAGCTTTGCAAATATCTCTAGGGCAGGAACAGCAAGTTTTCTTGAAACAGAGTGTGCTTGATCAGTTCCGGGAACAGCAGAGAGTGGCTGTGTCAGCAGGAAAACAAGCAAGGTGGCAAGGGAGTGAGATGAAGCTGGGCAGGGGCCAAGCGGTCAGCCTATGCAGACCTCTGTACTCCATGGAGCAGAAAGCCCAAAAGGATTGGAGAAGATGAGATTTATCACTAGGGCTTATCTGGCAAGCACTACCAGGAAGGCCATGATGAGAAGTGAGAACAACAGGAAGCTAAGACAAAATGTAGGTGAGAGATTAGAGAGGGTCACACCTGGGTGGAAGGTTAAAGATTGTGAAAAGCGGTCAGCTTTCTGGAAATACAGTGGTCTTTCTGTATCCACTGGGAGGATGGTTCCAGGACTCCCACAGATACCCAAATCCATGGAGGTTCAGGTTTCTTATATAAAGATGTATTTGTCTACAACCCATGCACATCCTCCTGTAAATTTCAATCATCTCTATATTTGTTACAGTAATCAGTGCAAATAAACACTACATGAACAGTTATCCTATATTGTTTAGGGAAGAATGATGAAAAAAAAAGACTGTGTGTTAAGTGCAGACGTAATTGTTGTTTTCCCAAATATTTCTGATCCATAGTTGGTTGAGTCCACGGATACAGAAGCGGTAAATATGTAGGACCAACTATAATTTGAAAAACAAAGTGAGAAGGATTTCCTGACATATGGAATATGCAGCGAGACCAAAAGAGGAGTCAGGGATAATGGCAAGGCTTCTATGTGAGCAACTTGCAAGTTGAGGTTGCCTCTTGTTGGCAGGGGGAAGACTGGGAGGAGCTGATGTTCTCCGGGACAAGAGGCGTCAAGAAGACGGCCTGAAATATTAATCTGGACTGCAGGGGAGACATCAGGCGTGTGCAGTCATCATTGTATAGCTGGCACTTGACAGCACGGGACCCGGACTGGGCCGGATCAGCTATAGGGTTAGCACAGAGAGGTGGTGAGACTGGGCCGGAGGCCAGTGCTTGAGGGAGAAAATGAGGAGGAACCAACAGAGGAGACTGAAGAGGAGCAGCTGGTGAGGTAGAAAGAGAACTGGGAGGAAGAGGTTTCCAGAGCCGGAAGAAAGATGCATCTCAGGGCCGGGAGGTGCTCTGGCCTGTGAAGCGCCAGCAGTCAGGCAACAGGAGGCTGCTGATTATAACACATGCACGGCATGTGCCCGAGAACAAAGCTGCACTGGTGGGGAGACCGGACCGAGGGTCTGAGACTCGACAGGAAGAACAGGAGTCAGTGCCATGGCTGAGCTCTTCCAGTCAGGCTGTCGCCATGGCATAATACCGGAGGGGATTTGGTAAAATAGGTGGGGGACAATATTATGGGACAATATCAGTTAATCCAGTCTCAAAATAGTCCCAAGTGATTCCTGACGACGAAGCAAGGCAGAGGAGACTCAAATGTCATCAGCAAGAGTAGCAATATGTTTACAAGATTCAGATTTCTTTTTGCTTTTTTGGCCCAACATTTTTGTGGGATTGTTACAATCACAATGGAAAAATTTAACAAATATAACAACTGCATAGGATCTTTTAGAATTCTGCAGACACAAACAACTTTCGGTCACAGTGATATGCCTGGCCACGCGGCTGGAGCTTTTCTTTTGCACACATTACCAACCTACCCTTGGCAGTGCCTGCTCTTGTTTTATAGCCGTGTCTTGTGTACAAGTTGGATGCTGTCTCTGTGATCTCTGCGCCATGTAAGGCCCAAATCAAAAGCATCCATTTCTATTAACAATTCCCTCCTGATAGTATCTGGTCTCCAAGTTCCGAAGAAAAACAAAAATTTTCAATGTTCACAGCTAGACTAGAGGAAACATGCCAGCGTGCATTTAGAAGTGACCCATGGCACAAATGAACAAAAGAATCACAGTGTAGTTTTAAATTTCCATTGTTTCCTTTCTCTCCATAAGAACAGGCTTGCCTCAGATTACTGAGAGAGGCTTGCAAATATCATGGAAAAGAATGCCCCAATCTAAGAAGATGTATATGCAGAGAGTCACCCCTCAGAATCCGTGGAAGATTGGTCCCAGGACCCTTTGTGAAAACCAAAATCCACAGGTGGTCAAGTCCTTTATATAAAATGGCATAGTGTTGGCTAATAACCTACACATCCTCCAATATATGTTAAATCATCTCTAGATTATTTATAAAACCTAATAAAATGCTCTGAAAATAGTCGTTGCCCTATGTTGTTCAGGGAAAACGACAAAAAAAAAATCTGTAAATGTTCAGTACAGGTGCAAGTTTTTTCAAATATTTTGACTTACAGATGGTTGAATTGATACACGTGGAACCCACAGATATAGAGGAACAACTGTATGTGTGTGTGTTTGAATATAAATGTATTCACATGTCCATATGCATACATATATGCATGTATAATTTCTCATACCAGGTTAAATCAGAAAGTAATTAATATTATGAAAAATTCACCATACATATAAGTAGGACTCAGCATCAAAATGCACAATTATAAATTAATTGGTTAAAGGTCTTAAATACAAGTGCAATAAAGGGAATAAACCAAAACATTCAAAGTTACAGTATTAAGAACCATTACTATTTTGTATTTATTTATTTTTTTTGGTACCAGAGATCAAACTCAGGACCTTGCACTTGCAAGGCAGGTGTGGTTCCACTGAGCTAAATCCCTGGCCCCTTTAATTTTTTTTTTTTTTTTTTTTTTTTGTACTGGGGATTAAACTAGGGTCCTTGAGCTTGCGTAGCAGGCAGCGAAACCACTGAGCTAAATCCCCGGCCCCCCTCTAATTTTTTAAAGAACCCAAATAACCTCAAATATCTCAAAAACATGTTTTTCTTTCCACTGAAAAGTATTTGTACATTTGTTCTCTTCTGTTGGCTTGGGAGTTAGACTGAATAATTTCTTTTTTTTTTTTTTGGTACCGGGGATTGAACTCAGGACCTTGTGCCTACAAGGCAGGCACAGTGCCAGGTCACTAACTCCTTGGTCCAGGCGGAATTACTTCTGAGTTCTGTGTTATTAATGAGTAAAATGTGTACTCAGTATAGTACATGGCCATAAGTAAAAAAAGTGCCCCACTGAATGGTAAAATATTCACCAACTGAAAAGCAACTGCTCTATCAGAAACAAATGTATTAATTACAGTGTGGGCGACTTAAATATCAGAATTCCAGCCTTCACCCAACACACACAGTTTGCTCTGGTCTCTTCACGACGTCCGTTTCATCACGCTGTGCTACAGGTGGTGACCCTGCCCTGCGCGGTGCAGGGTGGCGCACACACCCACAACTCTGCAAATGCTGCCCAATTAATTGTGGCTACCTGACTGTCGCTCAGCTTAAGGGACGGGGCCTCACAGAAGTGAGAGGGACATCTCCCAACTGTGCAGTCAGAGCCGGGTGCACAGGGTAGAGGACAGCAGGGCCAATGCCATGCACGCTGGGTCCGGAGCCCCAAAGGGATGGAGACGGAGAGCACCCCACATACAGCCCGGCTCTACCACAGCTCCGCCAAACTACACAACGTGGCCTTGGACAAACTGCTGTTTCTTAAAAACAGCTCTATTGAGCAAAATAATATATAATAGATTGCGTATATTGAAAGGGTGCAGTTTGACTTTTAATACATGCATATTCCCATGAAGCCATCAGCAAATGAAGATGAAGAATATCTGCATCATTTCAAATGTTCCCTTGGGCCCTTGGTAATATCCCCTCATCCCCTGAGCAACTCCTAATCTGCCTTCTGTCACCATCAATCTGACTGCATTTTCTAGAATTTTATAGAAGTGAAATCATACAATACAACCTGGCTTCTTTCATTTAGTGCAATTATCTTGACATTTACCCATGTTGTTGCTTTTATCGAGAGAACATTAAGTGAGCTAAATACTGACCCTCACTAATTAAATAAGTCACACATGACATGAGTATGGAAGTAAAGAGGTGGCAGCTGCTTGGGTCTGGGAATAGGAGAACCCTCTTTGGGATCTGGCCTAATTTTTACAGGTGAAGGGGCAGGGAAGATATTCACCCTCATGCAACCTTCACTTCCTGGTGTTAACCAGAATAGTGTGCACAAAGCCCAGATAACTACTAAGCCATTCATGCTGTCAGTTAATTTATTCAGCACATATTTATTGAGCATCTACTATGTGCAGGCACCACACTAGAAGCTTGCAAAATGCAGCAAACAAAACAAGACAGCCGCGCACAGGAACCTTTAGTGCTGGTTGGGAGAGACAGGCTGTGTCAATGAACAAACAAGTGTTTGTCAGGCAGCAGTTCTCTCAGGGGAAATCAGACAGATTAGGAGAAAACTTATACATGGAAGGAACGGGTTCTGCATAAAGGGTGGTCGGAGAATCCTCCTTCAGATAAAATGATGTTTGAATAGACAGAATGAAGGAAAACCACCTTCTGACAGATGTCTGAAAGAGTATTTTAAGAAAAAGGCACTGAGAGTACAAAAGAAGCCTGGACACACATTGCTGGCAATTAGCTGGACCGTTAAAGGGTCTCGCAGACCCAGGAGGGGAGTGACAGAGCGATGTGGGCAGGCTGGCGGGCAGGCAGGGGCTGGGAGTCCTCCACTGCACACGAGGTGAGGACAGGCTGCGCAGTGTGCCCACGGAGGCGTGCCCTGGCGTGACCCATGAGGGGGACAACCACGCAGGCTGCTCTAGAGAGGCTGTTGGCAGCAGGAAAGAAGGCAGAGGAACGGGTCAGCAGCCTGCTGCCACTGTCCTAGCAAGGGCTGGTGGCCACTAGGAGCAGTGGAAGTAGAAAGTGGTCAGGTTCTAGGTACAGCTGCATCTTCCTACGATGGCTCTATGAAACGCTTAACACGCGCACCCCCATTTATGTAGTCCAGGAAGTATGCTGAGCAATCAACATAAAATAACACTTTAAGCCTTACAACAGAACTGTGAGGTAGGTCCTGCTCTTACCACACCTTACTGATGAGGAACTGGACGTCAGCAGTCCCATGATCCCTGACACCCTGCATATGACACACGCTGAGCTGCCTTCAGAGTCTGCTGTTGACTATATGTCACATGGCTTCTCAAAAGTAATGTATCAATGAAATGATAACTATTGTGTTCACGGAAAACGAAGACCAATCAAAAACTTGAGAAACATAATGGCCATTCATGTAAAACTCAGGGTCTCAAAAAAATTTGCAGAAACGACTTCTATTATCTTTTAAGACTAGGATAAATCATTTTTTAATGGACCAACGTTCACTCTTCCCTGGAGAAAGCAGGGCTGTCTGGCCACTGTGAATAACCATGACCACAGTAGTGGCAAGTACCGTGTATGGCAACCCTCTTCTTCGGAAAACATGAAACACAGACTCCAAAATGAGCCAAGCACGAGCAATTCAGAGAATTATGACCATGTGTGCCTTCTTTCTGGTGAATTCTTTCTGGCACTTTTAGTTTTACGCTGGCAAAAGAACAGCTATCTTCTCTTTACCAAAGGCACAGAATGAAGAAACAGCTCCCTCCCTTCTATCATCACTAACAATACAATATTGCTGGGGAACATCCGAGGCTCATAACCATTTCAAGACGCCAATATTCCTTTCCAGTGTCCAGGGAAGTGGCTCAGGATTTCATGCGTGAGGAGACTGAAGAGCAGAAAGGACAGGAGGCACACTGGGGGTCTCTGCCTTGTTCAGAGCTGGGACAGCAGGGCAGGGAGCAGAATGTTCCTGATGTTTTTATGGAAGGCTGTGAGCTCACCCTGTGACAGGTGCTTTTGTTGATCCAGCAGATGCACCTCGGTGAAAGATGTGGGCAAATGCATCTGGCTCTGCCCACAATGGGCCAGGCAATGGTGCCTGCTTTGAGAGTCGGAGGCCACATTTTGCTTAAAGCCCTGTTTGGGTTTACTGCTACACTTCCTGCTCTGCTGAAATCTGTACCTGCTCAGGAAAGTGGGACTCCCCATAGTACACCTGATTATTTCTATTTCTTACCTCAGGGGGTGGCATCCCCATCTCTTTCTCCTACATTCTCTGTCATCTTAAGCACAACAGATGAGGCATAAAATCTTTTGCAAGTCAGTAAATAGAAGCTTTGGCTGCACAATGTTTCAGGTACGATCAAAGTACTCCTGCTTCCAATCCTATAAGCTGGAGCGCTTTCTAGGCTGAAAGGGAGAGAAAAGGCCTGACAGACTAGACAGGAATTCCCGGGTTTCTTTTATTCAAACCCATTAACAAACATGAGCAACTGAGTCCTCTGGAGGCTGTCTTAGGGTCAACACCAGCGAGTGTGTGTCTGTGTGTATTCTGGCCTGCAGGCTCTGTGGAGGTTACAGCTTGGATCTAGATATCCCCACAGAGCCTCCTGAGCTCACAGGTGGGGCCCTGGGGAGGTGCCTGGATCCTGGGTGTGTGGTGCTGGATTAATACGCTGACAGGTTTGCAGCTGGCTGTGACACTGGAGGTGAAACCTGGAGGGAAGAGGTGGGTCATGGGGCTTGGTCTGAAAAGGTGTAAATATAGACAGACAGATGACTGACGGATAGATAGACAGGTCCCTCCTCCCTTCATGCCTCCCTGGTTCCTGCCTGCCACGCACCTCTGCCAGGCCGCCCCGCCTCGGAGCCAGCTGACTTTGGACTGAAACCTCTGCAAACTCTGAGCCAAAATAAACCTCTGCTCCTTTAAACTGTGGGTGTTAGGTTTTGTGTCTCAGTGATGAGAAAGTAACCCAGGCAGTGGATGTGTCTGCCTAAGAAGGGACCTTAGAATATTTGGGGTCCAAGACAATTTTAGCATCAAGAGAATGAGAAAAAGGATTTACAAATGAGAAATCAGTAGATTGGTGGTTTTTCTTTGACGTTCACAATATTTGTTACCCAGTACTTTGATATCAAAAATTTCATTTTTATGATCACAGCTCTATTAAGAAAACACTAAATTATTTAGTTGTGCATTGGTGCTCTTCTCTTTCCAGGTAGCACAACTAGGTGAATGTCCAGGGACACACAATATCACAGCGACTGCTTAGATCTGATGAAAGGGAAGAGTAGCTATGAAAGCTCTTGGCTTTGCAGTTAGTGTTTGTTGCCCACAGCGTGATGGGGCAATGAAGTCAAATGAAAAGGAGAAATATGAAATCTTTCTGTTTTGCCTATAGTTTGAAAAAGATTCCTATTTCATTCCACAAAAGGTGAGGTTATTTCACCTTCCAAACATCCCAAGCGCTCCTGTCAGAGCATCACTTTACTTCTGTACACAGTGAGGATTGGGTAAGCCTGGGAGTCCGACAGCCTTTGGGTCCTCATGTCCACTCTGCCACTTCCCCAGCTGACCTACACATCGCGCGGCCTCTGCTGCTGATTAATAAAAAGGGCGTAAACCACTCCACCGGGGTTGTACTAAGCAGCGTGAGGTCAGTGGGCTTCCAGACCACGGCAGATGCTCGGCAAGTGAGACCTCATATTTAGTAACATTACCTGGCTTGCATAAATGTCATTCTACCTTCTCATCATCGAAGCATTTGGTCAAATGTACCGAGGTCAACCCCGTCCAACAAAATGTGAGGACTTTAGACGCTTTCACTGTTCTCTGGTCTTCCACTGTTCTGTCTGCTGCTTTCACTTTCTCTCACTTTCGACCTCCTTGAGTCTCCAAAAACACGCTCGCTGTTTTACTTTTTCACCAGCACTTCACATATTCCCTTCCTTTCTTCTATGTTTATTACCATTCTTAGTTGAACACATATTTTTCAACCTTTTGTTTTGAAATAGCCGCAAAGAAATGTGCAGGCGGCCCCACTCCGTCCTCACCCACTCTCCCTCAGCTGCGTAACTGTAGGACAATAGTAAAACCAGGGAACGGCCATCGGCATAGGGATGATTCGGGGCTGTGCCTGTCCTGTGTTAGTGGCTCCATACAATTTTACCACATGCGTAGCTGTGTGTCACGACTTAATGACACAGTGTACTCGATGTACTTAATGTACCACCACAAGATCCTTTTCTGCCACCCTTTTGAATTCAAACTCTCTTCCCTACACCTTGGCCCCTGCCTGCCACTAATCTGTACCCATCTCTTCTGCTGCTTTTTCTTCAAAGCACAAATATTCCCACAAAGGGAATTTTATTAATGACTTTAGTTCATTCCCTCCCAAAAGACTAACTGCAAACAAACGGAACGAATATAACATCAAAGATGTTATGTCTTCATAAGAAAACAAAAGATGAGGTTTACTACTAGATCACTTGGCCCTTTAAAAATTTATTTTAATTTCCAGTTTTTATTAGTATACATTAAAAGTACATAGTGATTACATTTCTCGTGGGGAGCTGATACATGTAACAATATATGTAACACGTGGTAATTCTTTTTTAATCCCTTCCCCTCCCCTCCCTCTACCTTCCCTTTTGCAAAAGTTCTATCTTCCTGTTTCTTACTATCTTTTATTTGCCCTTTATTTATACTTTGGGTTTCTCATATAAGAGAAGGCACGCAATATTTACGCTTGCATCTGATTCATCTCACTAACACTATGGTCTCAAGGTGCATCCTGTTTCCTACACATGACTTAGGGTTATCCTCCTTTTAGCCCTCGGCGTTCAAAGTGCCACCTCTCTAAACAGCCAGTGTTCTCTTAGATCTGTAGCTGGGCTCAACTCACTCAACCTCTGCACAATCTTCTCAGGAGTTTTAGTCTTTTTCCAGAAAATCGGCATGGTCTGGCCACCACAGTCGCTTTACTCCTTGCCATGATGCCACTTCCCTTAGGCAATCAGAGAATCCTTGCTCTTTTCGTACTGTGTTGTTTTGTGGGATTGGCGCTTCCCATGTTCCTTGCAGAAAGTCTGGCGGGTTTTAGGAGTGCTCACTGTGTTGGCGGCAATGCCATCGTGACACAGAAAGAAGCCCATCTATCTCTTCAGTTTTATTCCAAGAGCATTATGTGTAAGTGGAGTGGCCCAGTGTGCAACTTTTTGAGATGGGCTTTATTTTATGAAGCACGATCCCTGCAAGGTACTTCCAACTTGGGCATGTCGATGTTTTGTCCCTCACTTGGGAGTAGTATCTCATGGTATGGGATGGAGTTTCACCTGCCGGAGGCATTCGGGTAGTTTCTATCTTTTGGCTGCTACATACAAAGCTGATCTGAACCACTATGTATAAGATTCTGGGTGAACAGAAGTTTTCATTTTTCTGAGATAAATGCTAAAGAGTGCAATTGTTGGGTCACACAGTAAGTCCATTTTCAGCTTTAAAAGACATAATAAAATCAATTTCCAGACTGGCTGTGTCACTTTACATTCTCATCAGCAATGGGTCAGTGGTCTGGATTTTCCAGTTCAGAGAGTCCAGGTGGTTGAGTATCAGAGTGTTCCATCTCGTTTCCCTTTGGGGTTGCTGGAGGTGATCCAGAAGTCTGTTTTTGAGGCTTGTTTGTGTGTCTTCTCATTTCCACGGGGGGTGAGGGTGGGGGGGTGATTCTGGCACCTGCGCAGCTCACCTTCTCCACCCTAGGAGTGTGGAATGGCGGCAGGGGAGCTTCCTTCTGGGTGCTGGGACTGGCTCACCTTCTCTGCCCTAGGAGCATGGAATGGTGGTGGGGGAGCTTCCTTCCAGCTGGTCTGGATTTTCTGAATCCTCAACAGCATTTGCTACTATCATTATTTTTTATTAAACTATTCTGTAGTGCTATCTCATTATAGTTCTAATTTGCATTTCTCTAAAGGCTAACGACATTGGGCATCTTTTCATGTGTTTGTTTGCCATCTGTACATCCTCTTATTGAAATGTCTCTTCCTGTGTTTTGTCCAGCGTATAATTGTTCTTTTTTATTATTGAGTTTCAAGAGTTCTCTATATATTCTAGATACTGGTCCTTTGTCACATGATTTACAAATATTTTCTCTCAGTCTGTACCTTAACTTTTTATCCTTTCAACAGCAGCTTTAAAAAAAATGAGATTAAATTTACTGATTTTTTTTCTTTTTATGGATCATGTGTTTGCTATCGTGTAGAAAAATATCACAAAGCTCTAGCACATTAGTCAGCTTTCTGTTATTGTAACAAAGTATCTGAGATAATCACCTTCAAAGAGGAAGGGGATTTTTGGCTCAGTTTTGAGATTTCAGTCTGGGTAATTGGCCCATTGCTTTTGGGTCTAGGAGAGGCAGTTTAGCCTGGAGGGAGTGTGTGGTGGAGGAAGCCCCATCTCAGGTCCAGAAGGGAAACACGGAGTGTGTGGAGGAGCCCAGAGCCCCACAAGTCTCTTCAATGGCACACCCTAAGTGACCTAGGCTTCCCCCTCCTCTTAGATCCCACCCACTCCCAAGGCACCATGGACCTCGGACCAAGCTTTCAACACATGGGCCTTTGGGGACACTGCAGATCCACACTGTAACATGAAATGTCCTGAGGCTCCTATTTCTTGTCTAAAGCTTTATAATTTTACATTTTATATTAAGCCCACGATCCATTGTGAGTTAATTTCTGTATAAGATAGGAGACTCGGGTTAGAACTGTTTTTCTTCCTTTGCCTGTGGCTAGCCCATTGCTTCAGCGTCATTTGTTGAAAAAGCTGTCTGACCTCCATTAAATTGCTTTTGCACCTTGGTAAAAAGTCCGATGGGCCTATCTGTGTGGGTCCATTTCTGGGTTCCTTCTTGTTTCACGGATCTATGTGTCTGTTCCTCCACCAGTAGCACATGGCCTTGATTACTGTGGCCCATCCTGAAACCAGGCAGACTGATTCTCCCACTTCAGTGTTCTTCAAAATAGTTTCAGCTCTTCTAATTCCTTTGCTTTTTAATAAAAATTTTAGAATAAGCTTATTTACTTTAATAAAGAAAACTTTACTATCGTTTTCGTAGGGATGGTTTTAAAGCTATAGGTATAAACCCATTTGGGGAGAACAAACATCTTTGCTTTGCTAAGTCTTCCAATTTATGAATAAAGTATGCTTCTTCAGTTACCAGGGCTTTGATTTCTTTCATCAGCATGCTGTAATTTTCAGCCCACATGTCTAATGCATGTTTTGTTATATTTACACCTAAGCATTTCATTTTCTTTGGAGTAACTGTAAATGGTGCTATGCCCCTTCCATCTGTTTCTTGTTAGTAGACAGAAACACAGACGATTCTGTGCATTGATCTTGTGCTCTGTGTCCCTGCTGAACCCACTTATTACTTCTAGAAGGGTTTTGTTTTGGTTTGAACGTTTCGGTACCTTCTTTGGGATTTTCTAGGTAGATAATATCATCTGAAAACAGAGGCGGTTTTATTTCTTCCTTTCCAAACTGCAAGCCTCTTCTTCCTTTTTCCTGCCTACTTGCTTGGCTAGATGTCCAGAATCACAGTCACAGATGTGAGGGTGGACACACTTGGTGGCTCCTAATCAGAGAGAAATCATCCAGTCTTTCACCATTAAATATGATCTTGGTTACACATTTTTTACAGATGCTTTTTTTCTGAAGTTCTCTCCTATTTCTAGTGTGCTGGAGTTTTAAAAAATTTTTTAAATTTTTTTGCAGTAGTGGAAATAAAATCCAGGAGAGTGAGGCCAGGGCCTTGCACATTCTTGGCAAGGTTTTTTAAAAAAAATCAAGAAGTGGTGTTAGATTTTGATCAACAATTTTTGGGGAGCTTTCTTCCCCAGGGAAACTGTTAGGTGCATCAGTCTGTCTGTTTTGTCCCCTGTCTCATTCACAACATGAACAGTATCAGTGTCTGGGGACAAAGTGCCCAAGGCTTGGGCCTGGGATATTGTGGGGCTGGGTAATGCCAGGACACTGGTGTGGGAAATCCCTTATCAGGAAAACGGGAATGTGTGTCGAGTGGTATGAAGAGCAGTACTGGGAACTGCAGAGCAGTACGAAGTCATATTAAAAGGTCAGTTACCCAAAACCCAAGAAAAAGGTCACAGGTAAGAGCTGGTCCTATGCCCATTTCTGTGTGTCAAGCTGGGGGCTCAGGTGGCAGACAAAGGCGGTTCAAAGACCAAGGAGGAATCAAAAATAGAAGCAGCAAAGAGCAGGAGTAGCCGACCTCGGCCAGCAGGGTGATGTTCCAGCTCACTGGAGGATGTGGGTCCTGCTGCCCTGTGAGGGCCTTGCCAGTCACCTGTGCCAGGATTTGTTTTGTTTAGTTTTTGGTTGTGTTGCAGATTGAACCAGGGCCTCACGTATGCTAGGCAAGTGCTCTACCAGTGAGCCTCTTCCCCAGCTACATACTGTAGTTTAAGGTCACGATCAAAGTCAGACTTGGCTATTTCCTCCATGGAAAGGCCTCTGTTTCCCCCAAAATATAATGGCAACTTCCCATCCTCTACTGGGACTGATCAAAATGCTCTCCCGTGGTGCCACACTGCAACAACACTCAAACTCTGCCAGGGCAGCTAGCGACCGAGTCATGGGTCCCCTGACCTGCAGCCTTCATCTTAGGGACTCTGGGAGAGACGAAAGTTCTCAGACCCACCCCAAATCGACCGAATCATACACTCAGAAGGCAGGGCCAGAAATCTGGGTTTTAACAAGTTCTCGGATGAAGTTTGAGGACCAGGGTTCATAAAGTGCCTTGTGGGGAGGAGACAGCTGTGTAAGTTGCAGGTCACATGTTACTTTACTCGGTGAAGGATTCTCCAATGAGCAGAGGTGTAAAAGCATGGGGGAGCAGTCTGTGCAGATCCCAGGATGGGGCATGAGCAGAGGCAGGGAGAGCAGCAGGGGTGGAGATGCTGAGGGAGAAGGTTACAGCAGCCCATGTGGCTGGGCGTAATCGTGAGCTCATCTGTGAAGTCTTTGATTTATGTATATTTTAAGTTGGCCCTTACATGTGCCTTTAGTTATACTAAAAATTCCTTAAAGACAAGAACCAGATTTCACATATTTTAAAATAACTCACCATGGCACCTGTAGCAGTGCCAGAATCCAAGTAGATTCTTAATAAACACATGAACTGGAAAAAAAAAAATTGAGAGTGGACAAAACTTGGGGTGAAGGAGAAAGGAGGATTTATTTTTATCACTACTTTATATTACTGGGAGAAATTTAGCTAGAGATGTCTTAAAGCCAATTAACACCTTAGGAAAGTCTGAAAATGAAATCTTGGTTGGAATATCATTCTTAATGACATTACCAAACTTTCGAGAACTCAAACTCAGCACAATGAAAATAGAAGCTATTCTTGATGAGACGCAGTTGAATTTGTCAGACACCAAATGATATTTATTTATTAAATTTGAGGATGGGGCTTAGGATTGCAAAAAGAAAAGTAGGAGTGAAAAGTGAGTCTGTCCTCAAGATTTAAAAAATTTTCCCTTGTTATGCTAAGAAACCGAGTTGATACATCACACAAGGCTAGAAAAGGCTGGAATAAAACCAAATGAAGGCAAATGGAAAACTTGACAAACATAATTCTAATGCCTTGAAGAAAAACATATAACATGTTTATGAAAATGTCACACGTGGTTGAGAAGGGAAGCAAGGAGAAAAGAGGAAGACTGGCCAGCATCTCTCCCTCCCTCCCTTCCTTCCAGGGCGTTACTGGGAAGTGAACCCAGGGCCCCTGCACTGAACTACATCCTCTTCCCTTTTCAAACTTTTTTTTTTTAAACTTTGAGAGAGGATCTCACTAAATCACCAGGTTCCCCAGATTGGGCTAAAAATTAAGATGCTCCTGCCTAGGTCTCCCAGAGTACTGAGATTACAGGTCTGTGCTGCCATGCCCAGCTGAAGCCCTTAAGCGACTTCCTCTGGCTGCCGTAACAAAGCGCTACCGGCAGGGGGCTGAAACCACAGAAATGTGTATTTTCACAATTCAGGATCAATGCTTCTCGCCTTGCCTTTTAGATCCCTGTCTCCTTCCTATGTTGTCTTCACTCTGTCTTCACTCTGTAGATGTCGGAACCCTAATTTGCTTCTCTTTTAAGGGCATTGGTCATATTGGGCTAGGGTCTACCCTTAGGATCTCATTTTACCTTAAGCAACCCTTTAAAGATCTTATCAATGGGCCGGGATGTAGCTCAGTGGCTCCACGCCTGCCTGGCAAGTGCAAGGTCCTGAGTTCGATCCCCAGTACCCCCTCTCCCCAATCTTATTACCAAGTAAGTCATTTCTGAAGTTCTGGGCTTTAAGATTTCAATACCTGGACTTTAGGGGTACCCCATTCAGTGTGTAAGAGAACGGCCTAGAGCCACAAATACTGGAGCACCCTACTTCCTGTAGAGCTCAAAAGCAGCTCCCCTGATGGGAAGCCAGTCCCAGCGCTCCAGACGGGAGCTCACTCCAGCCCGGGCTCGCTTCGTCTCTGTCCCACGTCACAGAGCCACCGGAAAAACCTGAATGGGGAGGGGGGCAGCTGTCACCAACGCCTTCTCCCAAGAAGACAGGGGCTCACCCTGGGGACACGCATGCACAGCATGCGCTGTCCCGTGTTCTAATCCTCCACCCGAAAGAAGGGAAACTGCCCAAGTCTGTTTCCGGATGTTATCAGTCAACCTCCTGGAGGCCACTGCTGGCAGGAGAGTGTTCAGCAGGAAGTTCTATGTGAGTACATGCAGAATCAGGGTTCGGTCTTAATCTCACTGCTAGCATTTCAGAGAATATTCTTTCAAAGCTGGTACAAAAAATGTGCATGTTTTATAGAGTTAGATAGATATAAAGGATCACATGTGAAAGTCAGCTTTTAGAAAACAAATTAACTTGACAAAAAACTTTTAATTAAAAAATCATGAGTGCAACTAATCTTGCATTTACCAAAATAACAAGTCATGGCGAAGCGATTCTCAACAGACTCATCCTGACAAAGGAAAACAAAAAAGATGAATAAACTAAATCTTTCCCCTATGAGCAGTTCAGGTAACATTCCTATCCTCTCCTCTCTTGTTCTGAGGAGACCATCTCAGAGCAACTGAGAGAAGAACACTGAATCCAGATACTTCCGCTCTCATTCCGGGAGACAGTGTGGAATGGTGGCTGCTATCATTAGCAAATATTCAAAATCTGGAATTTTGTCATCATGGGAGATTCCTGTTCAACTCTCTTTTGCTATCCAAGCCTTCAACAATGAACTACCCCTCAAATATTCCTTTCCAGCTGAAAATGTCTATCCTGACAGAACAATCAATAGCTAGGGGCGGATCACTTGAAGGGCTCTTTAATTATCAATACTGTATTACCTCTTTCCATGTACCAAGTAAGACCCACAGAAACCTCCAGATCCCAAGATACGGATTCTTACAACACGGTTTAACACTATGTTAGAGTACTGGGCTCTGAATTTTATGTAAAGATACAGCTATATGAAAAAGCTTTCATGAAACAACTGTTACATATAATACCTGTAACATAATATGATGTCAAGAGCATTAACACACAGGAATTCTTGGATTATAATACTTTCAAGCTTTTTTTTTCCTAATGAGCTCGCATAAACCTTTTCTAAAATAATGAAATTGATTTAACTCCCTACATTTCTCCTTTTGTCTTCTTTTTTCAGTCTTGGTTAAAATTACAGCAATTATCCTAAT
>NW_004624796.1:4468602-4553340 GCF_000247695.1 Heterocephalus glaber
GATATTTTAATTTTATTATATGAATATAGGATCAGTGCATTGTTCAAATGATACCTTAAATGAAACTGCAATTTCGGTAGCAGAGAAAACTCCACGGAGCTCTCGAGCATTTTCTGTAGCTGTCTGAAATGATGCTTGCAGCTTACTGCCCAGTCCCTAGAGATCATCAGTTACACCTTCCAGTATTTGTCAATTTCCTAAACGAGGTCCAGACAGTAGGGCAATAGCTACTAATACAGACCCAAACCAGCAGCAGCTAATGGCTCATCACATGGCTCACCCAGTCACTGCGCTGAATGCTCTCAATGGGCCACCACAGAACTGGACCCACAAAGCAGCCACTACCCCACAACTAGCAGGTGTGACCCCCCCAAGCCATGCTGCCTGGGTCAGGAAGCTGCCAGGGGAACTGCAGAGCTGGCCACGCCCACTTTTGACCCTGTCAAACGTGCGGGGACCCTGGTGGACGATGGTGATGAAAACCTAAAAGCCCCACAGTGCCCTGCTGGCGCCAGAACCAGGCACATCTGCTGCTCTGGAACCCGTCTGCTTCCAGCCTCGGCAGCAGAGGAAGGGACGGGGGCAAGGCTGCAGCGGGTGCGGGCGCTGCTCACCCTAGGCGCCCAGCTGTCCCGCGCAGGCCAGGGCGCTGCTCTGAAGACCACAGAAAACAGGCGGGTGCTGTCCTTGCCAGGACCCCTAGGAACTCTCAGGTATGCCCAGGCCTCCTGATCTGCTACAGAACTCTCTTCCGCAAACTGGTTTTTCTAACATTGCATTTCAATCAATATCAATGCTAAGGAAAACAAATGTCATACGTGTTTTACTTACTCGACAACATAATGCTTCTTTTTCATTTATGTAAAAGTAATTTTACTTTTTTGATATTCAAGGCATAACTTCACGCTCAGGCTAACATTGGTGTTATAGCCCCTGTCCGTACCTCTGTGGACTTCCCCTGCCAGAGATAGATATTCCCTCAATCTTTTGTCCTAACTCCAACCCCATCTTGCAAGGACAAAAGGGACCGCAGATTCCGCAGCCAGGAGCTTTCCCCACAGGGAGTGGTAACCATCAAAGTTACCTCCCTGGAGTTAAAAAGCAGGTACATTCTCTGTAATTCACACCTCGTTGGGGATCTTGTCCCCCAGATAGTCTAAAATCCTCCTGTATTATTTTAAATCATTTCTCCATAAAGAAAAAGATGCCATGAAAGTAGAAGGGAGACTGTTAGAGAAAAGGATGACAGTAACAAGGAGGGTGAGGGAGGGTAGGAGGGCGGGGCTCAGATGGTCACAGCGTGCCATGAACACACATGCCACAAGCACACATACCATGAGCACACATGCCACAAACATGCATGCCATGAAAACGCATGCCATGAGCACACATGCCATGAACATGCATGCCACAAGCACACATGCCATGAGCACACATGCCGTGAACACACATGCTGTGAACATGCATGCCATGAACACACATGCCACGAGCACACATGCCACGGGCACATGTCATGTGCACATGTGTCATGAATACACGTGCCACAAACACAATGCCATGTACACATATGTCATGAACACACATGCCATGCACACACATGGCATGAACACACATGTCATGTACACACGTGGAAATGCCAGGTGAAACCCCCTGCTCTGTGCAGGAGATATGCACTCATTCAAGATAAAAATCAAATCGAGTCATTTGCGCTTTTCAGCCTGAGTGCTCAGGGGCAGCTCATGGCCACATTTCCGGGCTGGTGAGGGAGGACTGTTCTCAAAAACTATCCTTTTGGAATACGGTCCACAAAGGAATCTGGCTGCACCCAGAAGGAAGTTGCCGCTCTTGTTCCTGTTTTCACCAGCTTTATTTTCAAATTCCTGCGGGCACACGGAGGGGTGGGAACATCTTGCGGCTACCCTTTCCCCCAAGGCCGAAGGCCAACAGCAGAGCAGCCAGACACCAGCCCCTGCCCACGCTGCATTCCAGACAGGCATTTATAAGACCTGAACCACGAGGAAAAGGCGCCTACTCCATCATTAAGACTGCAGACCTAATATCAGTGGGACGGTTTTTCATGGAAATTATCTCTAAACCAAACTCTACTGGAAAGTGGTTTCCCCTTTATATTTTAGGCTGCCCTTCTAATACTCTATTTTCACTGAAAAGAAGCGGAAGGAAAGACAGCATAAATTCCACTGAAAAGAATTTCAGCTGAACTCTGGATGGAGACAGGCAGGGACCCTGGAGAGGTGGAGAAACCTGGTCATGTGATAAATCAGGGCCACCCAGTGAATCTCTTTCTCTACCTTGCTGGTTTTTAAATATCTGAGAATGGCTGCCCGGCTCTCAGTATCAGGCAGGACTTTGCTTTGCAGTCATTTGGCTCTGAATGAAAATTCAGCATGTCCTTCCTGAAGGAGAAGTGCACATTTTGATTCAGTAGCTGCACCCCCAGATCTGCTAGGGTCTGGTTCCAGGACCCTCACATGCCCAAAGCTGCAGAACTTCTCCTCCCTTCTATAAAGTAGCACAGTATTTGCATATAACCTGTGTGCAACTTCCTGTGTACTTTAAAGGCTTTTAGATGACTTATGACCCTGAATACAGTGTAAATTGTTGTGCTGAACTGTTCAGGGATTTCTGACAAGGAAAAGAAAGTGTACAGGTTCCCTATAGACATAGTTTGTTTTTCAAAGATTTGTTGTTTTTATTTTTGGTACTGGGGGGAGATTTTGAGGGGATTTAGCTCAGTGGCTCTGCCACCTGCCTCGCAAGCGCAAGCTCCTGAGTTCGATCTCCAGTACCAAAAAAAAAAGATTTTTGATATGCAGTGGGATGAATCTGAGTATCTGGAACTGGTAGATTCAGGGGGCAAACTTGTATTTATGGGCTACATAAACATTATATATATATGCATAGTATATTAAATATAATATATACAATAAGCGTAATGTAAGCATAACACACATCTTTGTAATATATCCTTCTATAGCCTTTGTAAAATGTGCTGCTCTCAACCTCCCTACACGGGGGAAACAGAAACAAGGGATTATCCAAGTGGGATCATTCCCAAGTGGGCATGTTCACCTCCAGGCACAGGAGCCCAACGTGAATGGAGGTTTCCTCTCCTCCAGGGAGTGAGGGGGTTTGAGGGTCCCGCCCCACCCAAGCCCACCGTCCCGGCCCCAGGCCTCCCCGTCATGCTGGGAAGGACTTGGGTGGCAAAATGCACGCTGCAAGGACAGGCTGGGAACCGAGCCAGCCCTCCTCACTCTAGGCAGCAGTGGGCTCACACATTCCTGGGGTGACAGTGGGGAGGCAGAGCTTCCACTGCACAGTGTAAGCAGTCCCCCCAAAAGTCACTAATTACGGTAAGGTATATCTTAGTGCAACATTTTTAAAACTCAAAATTAATTCAAGAATCCATGATGAAACAAAACTAAACATAGTCTTGTCATAAGATCCCACAATCAAGCTCGCTGGAATTTACTCAAAGACGCTGAAGACTTCTGTCCACACAAAAAACCTACTCACGGATGTTTTTAGCAGCTTTATGCCCAACTGCCAAAATCTGGAAGCAACCAAGATACAATGCAGGAGGTGCGTGGATAAACTGTGACACATCTAGATGATGGAATATTATTCAGTGCTAAAAAGAAATGAGCTATCAAGCCGGGGAAAGACATGAAGGAAACTGAAATGTGTATGACTGAGTGAAAGAAGTCAATCTGCAAAGCTTACACATGATCTGACTGCAACTGTGTATCACTCTGGAAGAGGCAAAGCTACAGAGAGAGTAAAAAGCTTGGACGCTGCTAGGGGCCAGGCAGGGAGGGAGTGATAAATGGGGGGAGCACAGAGAATGTTAGGGCAGTGAAAAGTCTGCTTGGTATTCTAATGGTGAATATGCATCATAATTTGTCCAAATCTGTAGGATGTACAATACCCAGAGCGAAGTCTAATGTAGAGTACGGACCTTGGGTGCCAATGAGGTGTCAATGTAGGATCCTCAGTTCTTACCAATGCACTTCACTGTGAGCATGGTGGTGCCCAGAGAAGCTGCAGGTGCCCTGAGACAGGGGACCTACAGGAGCACTGGGCCTTCCTTTCACTTTGCTGTCAACCTGAGAGTGTTTGGAAAGAATACAGGCTTTTCTTTTAAAACAACCTAAGATGAACAAATCAAAATTTCAAATAAAGATCAAAATGGCTTTGAAGGAGATCTTAAAATTCTGTGGATTAAGATAAATGACAATGCAAAGATCCCCAAAGACAGCCAGGACCTCCAAATGGCCCGACAATGGGTTTCTAAGAGGTCATAGCTCTAAGTGTCCAATGTGCATGCTCCAAGTCCTCAGGAGGTCACAGCTGAGCTTCCGGGGCACCAAAGTGCCCGGGGACTTTGCTGCTAGTTGGCCTCTCTGCAGAGCGCGGCTCTACCCAGGACCCAGAGTGTCTGTGTGCTACATAAAGCCAGGCTTTCGGGGGTTTCCCCAGAGACAAGACGGAGCGAGGCCGCTGGAAGGGAGATTATGTTCAGACTCCCCATGACTCACATTTTCCCCTTTACTTCCCATCCCATCAACAGGATTCCCCAGCAGGGCCCAGAGTGATGGGAAGAGGTTCCCCCATGGGCCACAGAGGGGCACTCCAGGGCAGCTCCACGGAGCTGGCACAATCTCCCTGTCTAAAGCCACAGCTTCCCTCATTTTGGCAACCTTTGCATTTCTCTCCTCTCCCTGTGTTCCTTTGTTTCCATCCAGAAATTGTGAAAATCCCAAGCCACAACGCCCCTCATGGAGATGGCAGAACAAACACCCCGGCCACATTGTTCAAGCTGCTAGGACAGTGTGCTCACTGGCACTTTGCCCCAGTGGGCTTGGAAGGACTGAGAGTTTGGGAGAAACGCAGTCACCCTCAGCAGTCTCTACCCCAAGGCTGCCACCAGTTCCTGCAGCTCCTGCCCCAGGCTTGGTTCCTGAACCCTGCAAGTCTCTACGTGCCCTGCTACCTGCCTGGCTGCCAGGGAAATTCCTGGTTTCACACAAAAGCCCCATTGTCCAACAGCCTCAAGGCCCCTGGGTTTGGAGAAGGTGAAGGAAGAGGCAGTCCTTATCACCACTCTATTTTGCAAAGCAGAGGCTATTTCGGAAGCCCCAACCTGCATGCATTTCCTGCAAAGCAGGAAGCAGAAAGTCCTCCCCAGGCCCGTAGAAGCAGTGGGGCCAAGAAAGAGCCAGGAGTCCAGATGCACAGTAGCAGGCAGGTGTCAGTCACTTTCCGGCAGCCCTGGCCCATGCACCCCAGGATGTATTCCCCCCACCCCACCCCAACACAGAGTCCCTGTGCCTTCAAGGAGTCCCTGTGGGGTTACGGAAACCAGAGGCCCAGCTTTGTTGCTCCTCCAATTCAATTAACCGTGCAAGCTCAAACACACGCTGACCCGATGAGCAGATGTTCTGTGGCCCTCCTCCCTCATTTATGAAATAAGAACTCTGGATTATTAAGCTAAGGGCAAGGATGTCAGATTTAATGCTAAAAATTAGTATCGAGCACTTGCTTTGGCAGCACATTCCCTGCAACTGGAATGATAGAGACTAGCTCGACCCTGCTTAAGGGAGAAGGCAAATTCGTACAAGTCTCCCACATGTTGACCGACCCTATTATGTACATTTATGGACAACTAGAAAGGAGCCGAGCAAAGCCTCCTAACACAAAGTAGTGATAAGGAAACGGAGGCATTAGTTAGGCTGATTTGACTGGTACATGTTGTATACAAGGTTGGCACATCACACTCTACCACAGAAATGGGTACCGTTATTATGTGTGCGTCACAACTTACAAAGATGTAAGAAGACAGGAATGGTAATTACTAGGACTTGATCACTATGCATGTATTGAATTGTCACACTCTACTCCACAAATCTGTACCATTACCAATGAAAACTGACCAGACACAAGGAAAAAGTACTAACATCAGAGATAGAAACAGTATTTTTTTGGAAAGCCGGGACAATTCTAAACCCAGTCTGCCCTGGCCATCCCCTCCAACTGAGAAAACAGGATAGAGGTAGCATCTCACACTGGTCCTTCCATCCAGGCTTCCTGCGATGCACTGGCTAGGTGCTGCCCGGCAGAATTCAGCTGTCTCCTCCATAAGCCAGACTCTGAAGACTTTCTCGAGTCTCTCCTCCACCCGACCCCATCTATCTGCAAACACAAGGACCAAATGGGAACCTCTGAAAGTCAGGTGAAGGGTATGAAATGCCAGAAGAATTGAGAAAGAGGGCTAAGACTTGTACATTTTCTTAACGGTCCAAAAAATGAAAGAAAGGAAACAAGCCGAGCAAGATAGCAGGTGAATTTCCAGTACAAAAGAGCAAGGATAGGCGCACAGGTGAGAAGGAGGTCCTTCCAGCTCTTGGAGAGGCTGCTCGAAAGGCAAAGTGGGGCCAGCACATGCCAAGGCCCTGTCGTCTCCTCTGCGGCGGGGAGAACAGCCCTGTGCTTAGGGCTTATACCCACATAGGAGGCACAATGGTCACACTGTCCTCCTGCCTGGAGCCATTTGTGTCCTCCGGCAGACTGCCAGACAAGTGGGGTGAGGCCTGTGAAAACCCAGCCACAACCATCCTGGATCCTGCGACTGACAGGATACTGGAGTTAGGTGAGCCTCGTTCTACAGTCTGTCCTCTAGCACTTCCTATCCCAGGAACCTAGGCAAGGAACAACTCTTGGCTCACGTTGCTAATTCTACCCAGTTCTGAATGTGCCCAGCCTCCAAACAGCTTGGATTTTACCTGATTCTCAGCAAATCCTCAAAGCCTGATATTTGCTGTGGTATGGATCTCAAATGTCCCCCCAAAGCCAACATGCTAGAGGGCTGCTCACCAGCCAGTGGCGATGTGGGGAGGCACTAGAACCTCTAGGAGGCGATCTATAGTAGGCAGAAGTTCATCTTTAGGGCTGTACCCTTAAAGGGGACGTCGGGGCTCCGGTCCCTTCCTCTTTCTCTCTGCCCCTCAGTCATGTTTGCTGCACTATGTACTCCCACCGTGGCATTCTGTCTCACCACAGGCCCAAGGGAACCCCGACTCACCACAAAGCTTTCTTCCATTTAAGTTGTCATTTCAGGTGGTTTGTTACAGCAATGCAATGCTGACTAACCCAATACCAAATCAATGAAGTTCCTTGGGATTAGTGTTTTTACAAATCAAGATCAAATCATGTATATAGTTGCCAATTAGTTTTCTTTGTTTTTACTTTGTCCTTTGCTATGTGTTATGACTCAGTGTGGATTTGTGTTTACACAAATTTTATTTGTATGATTTCATGTTAAACCCCAAATAAATGCTTCCTTATGTGATTGTTAAAAAAAAAAGATCAAATTAGTATTTTAACGCAGGGTATGTGTTCAGAAGTGCAAACGTACACACTTGTAGTCAGGCAGCGGAGCCCGCCTCCTGCAGCTTACCCAGAGATCTCTCCTTTGTCTGGTTGGCCGACCTCACCACCGGAAGGCTTGCTCGAGTGCGGCTGCCTCTGGAGAAAGGGCTCGGCACTTCACCCTCAGACATGGCTTCCAGAGAGTCCCCAGATGTCTCCGACAAGTGCTCCGCCAGGTCACCCGAGGTGGGAGGCTGAGGACTGTGAGACAGTTTGGGGCTTCTTGTCTGCAAAGGATATTTTAAAGAAAGCGGGAAAACAGAATTATTCATTATGCTGAAAATATTTTCAATGTCCTCTCTGCCGATCTGAAAAAAAATAATACAATGAGGGGGGAAAATTCCATCAGGAGAGTGAAGGGGGAACACAAAGACCCAGTGGGGAAGTATCAGCTGTGGAAATGACTGGAAAAAAATTATCCCCGAGTATTCTGTTAAGATCTCTTTTTTTAATCACAGAAAGTGTTAGTTACTTTTCTCTTGTTGCTGAGACAAAATACCCGACACACCAAAGTTCAAAGGGGAGCGGTTTGTTTGGCTCACAGGGCGTAGAAGTTTCAGTCCATAACCAGCCGGCTCCAAGGCAGAGTAGCAGAGGGGCAGCAGTTCTTGGCAACGGAAGACACCAAAAGCAAAGAGAGACCCTAACAGGGTCTTCCAGCCCCTGTTATCCATTCAGACTATTCAGGGCAGGTAGCACTCACACCCTTAATCCACCCCACCACGAGTCAATCACACACTCTAGATGCAACGCCTCTGCAAAAGCAGGAGGCTTTGGGGGAACATCTAATCACAAGCCATAATTCTGAACATCTACCTTACGAATGCCATTTCAAGCAGGGAGCTGAGGACTAGCACACATCTCGGGAAAGAATGATGGCAAATCAATTGCTTCTGCCAGACAAATTCTCACAGTTGTTATCACAACAGATGGGATTGTGCACATTTCTCTACAGCCAACATGGACTGTGTACTCACACCAGAGTAAACTGAATGCAACCAGTCTTTCTAAGTCTTAGATCAGACTGTTTCCAAAATCAGTAAACTAAGATGTTGAAGGGAAATGTTTACGTCACTGCTGAATATTTTTGAGGCAGAAATCCTTTGAGATTACATCTGCTTTGGATATTACCTTGCTAATCAACAAAAGCATCTGTAATAACTTAACCTATTCACAGGATACCTAATTGAATTTTCCTCCCAGTTATCTATGCAGTGATGGCAGTAGCTGAGTGTGTGAAGTCCTTCTAATCTGTTAGTCAATAATATTATTTGACATGAACTACATACAGGGTGAACCCTGAGAAAGATTCGGAAGAACTGATGCGTTGGCTAACATCAAAGAGTTTCTAAACCGATGAGATGTATGTGGAACAAATAATAGAAGGCAATGTACACCTGAAGGGGGAGACCATGAATTGTGTGCTTTATCCACCCATTCGTGCAGTCCCCTGCTGTGTCAGGGCACTATGCTAGGTACGGGGACAGGCAGGACCCGCCCTGGGCCCTGGTGCTATCTGTCCTTGGGCAAGGAGACACACATTAAAGGCGAGTTAGAGCTGTGGTGGGGGTGGATGGAGGGTGGGGCTGTGCAGGGCAGAGTCAGAGGAGCACATTCACTCCGACCTCCAGGAAGGGGCAGCTGGGGGAGGCTGCAGTCCAGAGGGTAGGGATAGAGAGGAGGGCATCCCGGTGGGGCTGTAGGGAAGTCCCCAGGGCAGAGACAAGTAGGGACACTGGGGGTTCAGGGGGGCAAAGGCGAGATGGCCCACAGCCTTGGGACTGTGGTGTGAACTCCCAGCTTCAGCCTACGGCCACACCACCCTGAGCGCCCGACCCCTCCGCCTCTCAACTTCACTCCGAGGCAACAGAGCACCACTGAGGTATTTAGACGGGAAAGGGGTGAGGGACAGGCAGGGCCTGATTCATATTTTAGAGAACTGCTCTGGCTACTGTGTGGTGATACATGTAGAAGGGCGGAGAAAGGATGCTAGGAAAACTGGGATTTTGCCACATGACTACATCACCTGAGCTTCCCCTTCTCCCATGACCCACCCCTGACTTGCGGTCCATGATTCCAGCACCTCCTTCGAGGCTAGCAGATCTGAAGTAACCAGGCAGCTGAGCTTTCTCTTACTGGGACGTCCAAGGTGCTAGTGGGCTTCTGTTAGGATGCTGGCAGTTCCCAGGAGCTGGCTGGGTTTGTCTGTCAGCTGCATTCTTTAACTTCCTTTCATCCTTCCCAAGGCTGCCCGTGCAGTTTGAAGCTAAGTGCAGTTTGAAGCTGAACGCTTACAGGGCCAACTTCCAGGGGCACAAGCAGTGCAGTCACTCAGGGCTCTGCTCTCCGAAAGGTTTGTGCTCGGTTTCATGTTCTGGTGTGGCCGACTTGAAATTCTTAACCATTTTTTGTACAGGAGACCCTGAAAATTCTATAGCAAGTTCTGCCTTGAGGCTTTGGCTTGGCTTCTGCTCTTTTGAAGGATGCCACAAGTATGCCTCATACTCCAGGAGACCTCTCTGAGGATGGGATGATCAGTTTCTTCCCCTCTTTCTTGATAGAAGTACAGAGACCCCTCTCTGCAGCAGCACTGTTTCACTGCTTGCATGCCCACACCTTGGGACACCTCTTAGGACCTGCCCATTAAGGGAAACGGGAATCAAGTCATTTCTTTCCTTTCTGTGTCCTTAAGGGATGTGGCTTTGGGGAGATGCCTGGATGTTCCACGGGAAACTCAGCCAATCAGATTACAAGCCAAGATTATGGCCAGAAAGGACACCCATTAATAGGCAAATTATCTCTTTTGGTTAATTTTTCTGTGTAAGTTTCCAAAGTAGTTTATTCCCAGGTTTATTTTTCATAAAGTCTGTTTCCATTATGGGGATCTGGCTTTGGCACTCTTTAATAACAACTATTATTTGACTAGGAAAATCATCCCTAAATCCCTGCTTAGCTCACCAAAATTTAGATAAATTCATGCGGTCTTCAATGAAGTAGCTTCCTACTTACTATGCTCAGCAGAATATCTAGTTAAGATGTTCCCATTCCTAACTTTAAAAAAATGAGACGTATTTAGTTTAGAAGACGGTCAAGAAATCATATTCCTTTAAGCAGTATGGCTCCATTTGCTATATCTGATGTTCTCGGTCAACTTTGAAGCCTATGGCAGGCACATTACATTTGATGACTTGTCATTTTCCATTGCAAAAGGCAATAATCCTTGAAGAAAATAAAAACCAAATCTCTGTTTCTTGTTCAGGGTCATCATGGTGGTAGGTAAGTATAAAAATAGAAATACAGGGCTAATCTGTTTTCCCCTGACTTCCTGCATAGCTCTTCAGTTCCAAATGGACACTCCCCTTGCTTTTTATGTCTTTCAGTTTCTCACTGAAAACTATCGCGGCATATTAGCAATCTCCTCACACATGGTACCCTCCTTCTGAGGCCAGCTTGCTGAGACATCATCTAGTTCAGGGCAAAGACAATGGAAACGGCTGGTGTTAGGGTCAGATAGCCTGTGATCTGACACAGTGAGAAAAAAGGCAAAAAGTGTTGGGAACGGAACACTGGATGCAGCACAATGCCAGGCACTGGGGGTGACAAGTACTACGCATGGTTCTTGGGCTTGTAAGGTACTTAAGGTGTATGATAAGTGTTCACTCTAAAATAAGGTTAATGTTCTCCCTCTCTCTCTCTCTCTCTTGGAACACACTTAACCCATCATTCCTGCACTTTCTGAAGCAGTTCCGGAAGTCCTCTTCCATGAGCATCTTCACTTGCACTGTCTTCGCTTCCTTGGTCACTGCCAGAATTGATTCAAAATGTTGACCGTTCATGGTCACTTTGACTTTGGGGAAGAGCCAGGAGGCAGACAATGTCAGTTCAGGTCAATCAGGTGGATGAGAACACACTGTAATGTTTTTATTTGACAGAAGTTGCTGTAAACATTTTGAATCAATTCAGGATGCTGGGACAGTCAAGCAAAGACACGCAAGAGGACTTCCAGAACTGCTCTGGAAAGAGGCAAGGGTGATGGGATAAGTGTGTCCAGAGCAAACAGGAGGACTTTGAAAAGAACTCACAGGGATGTCTTTTACTGTAATAAATCATTTTTAAAAGTTAAATATTCACCATAGCTTTTGATCACCCTACATACATGTTCACTGTCAGAGGAGTGGATAGACAACATGCAGCACACATGCCCAGTACTATTATCCATAACAGCTGGACAAGAGCTAAGGGGTGTGTCACTGTGATATGGAAGGGGCTTGGGGGAATAACGCCTGACATGAATGTATCACTGTGTACTGCGAACACGTATAAATAAAAGTAAAAATTTTAAAAAAGAGCAGTGGGCAGAGGAGACAGAACTCAGGCAAGGGAGGTGCTGATTGGCTGCCCTGAGCTGAATGGTGAATGAAATCTATGGTTTCTGCTGATTAGACCACGCAGTTACCCCTGATCTCAGCGGGACCAACCAAATTCTTTCCCCTGGAAACACTGACTCAGACAGATGCAGAAGTGAGGTCACTTCAGGCTGGTCTAAAGTGGACGAGGGAGGTGAACAGATAAAGCAGATCTGTGTAGGGACATGGAGGTGACAGACGTGTCGACTTTAATGAGCCAGCCCTAGGACACGGAGCAGCTTCTAGGCTTGCCACTTTGTTTCCAGACCACTGTGAGGCCTTGTCAACTAAGTCCCCCAATTAGTTCACCTTTGTCCCTACCTTAATTTGCGATGACTGTGTGCATGCAGAGGAGCTATCGGGGACACCCACCAACTCTAATTGTTCCTTCTCTCCAGGCCGCTATGGTGCTCATAATCTGAGTAATAACCATGAAGAAAGCTTAGCTCTCTGAGCAGTAATTCCCATTATTTTCTATTTCAAGGATTAATGTTTTACATATACATAATTGGTGCATGGTTACAATCCAGGAATGCTTTTATTTTGCAAAGTTAAAGGCATTGAAAAAAAAAAAAAACATGGCTGGGGTGTAGCTCAGTGGTGAAGCATGTGTTGAGGGGCAAAAGAGGGAAAATATAGATCGGGCCCTTGCTGCACTGTGCCAGGTGACGGATACAGGCTTATTTTCTCTTAACCCTCGTGGCACCCTCACAGAACTGAGATTTTCCACAGAGTATATCCCCATGGCACCTGCTCTGTAAAAATAGGTAGCAAGGCAGTGCTAAGATCTAGTTTTCTGCCTGGTATTAACTTGTAAAAAACGGCCACGCTTGCATTTCATCATCATGAACAAATATTTGCTGAAACGTTCACCACATGCATTATGCTTTACTAGCGGAGCCGATTTATTCTTATTTTTTGCAATGCTATTGGATTTAAAAGACTACAGCTGATGAGGAAAGAAAATTAGAGCTGGAGTCACTGATGGTATTTTTTTGTTCTCATTATCAGAGGCTTTAAACTCGAAACTGAAATGCTGAGGTCCAGGAGAGGAACCTGAAATATAGCTTTACATAATATGTTAATTGTCAGGAACAGCGGGGTGCCTGGTTAGCCAAGGCATTCACTTTTCTTCAGATTACATTCTGTCTTGAAAAGAAAAATCAACATTGCCTTAGTGATGAAGTTTTCCTTCATCCTAATGAGAGCCGAGTTTGCCACGGAGAATTCCGAAATATAATGAAGTTTCCCACATGCAAATGTATTCAGGACGACTCATTCCCAGCACTCAAGGGACACGGTGAACTTAACCACGACAACCCGGACACGTGCGGGAACCTCATTCTTTGTGCTTGTAAAACTTTCAACTCAACCTAGCCGAAATTCTGACTTCAGTTGAGGAGAACTTTCCAGTTGCTAGGAGCAAAACATTAGGTTAATAAACCACGGGGCACCCACGGGCTTCAGCTTTTGTGTCCCACGGCTGCTCGGCAATGCTCTAATATCAGGGAGACTTCGCAGACTGTTACTACGGAGGCCAAGCTTCTGAACTAGTTACCGAGTCCTTTCTGCAGCCCACAGTGCTGTCCCCCTCTTGCTAGTCTGTTTTTGAGTTTGGGATGGGGGCGGATAAGGGAGACAAAGCTCTTTAAAGCACACCTGGCTTCCACTCAGCCTCCTGTCCTCACACAAGGCACCCTGGGCGGCAGCATCTGCTGATGTCCTCCCCTCCAGGCCAGGCTCCTGCATCCCAGATGAGCCCTGGGCCCCACAGCCAGGCGAGCCTGGCCTTGGTCTCCCATGGTTCCTTGCTACTTCCCAGAGGGCTGTGGTTTAGGGCCAGGGAAACAAAGGTCGAGCCAGGCCTCTCCCAGCACCATCCTCACAGCAAGGGTCGGTCGGGAACAGTCTGGGGACAGCCGAGGTTCTGCACGATGACAAGAGGAAGTGAGACTGCAGTATAAATCTAAGAAGGAGCTGTGGTTTTATTACAGTCCTGGCACTCGGAGAAATGATGGGAGAGGACAATAAATCAGCTTTAGTTTTTATTAGAAAACTTGGGCACAAGCTCTAAAGGGTCCTGCTTTTAATCAAGAGCAAGAAATAAACTCATAAAATTGAGTGTTTAAGTGTATTTCTGGGTGCTTCGCGTTGGCAGTCTGTGGACATACGCCAGGTGTACTAACAGTGGGCCTCAGTACGAGGTGGACACAAAAGCTCAGCCTGAGTTTGAATGCCGCCTTCCGACTGTGCGTGACAGATTCTCCTACCTTAAACTCTGTAAATTAGCATTTCCCTTCCCCAATGTGGACAAAGGCGAAGCATTTTCTCTTGGATTTACTCTGATGAATTATGCTTGATAAACTCAATCTATACCCTATTTCTTCAAGGCTAACATTTCCATGTTTTACTCCTTCTCCCACCCAAAGAGTACCCAGACGTTATTCATGATTTTCACCTGTGAAAACAGAGCTATGTTTGGTCTGGAGAAAAAGCAGACGATTCAGCAGCAGAGCAAAGTACAGCTGTGTCTTCTGTTTCCGTGTTTTCCTCTACTGTGTGCATTAGCTCATTATCAGCAGCAAAAGATGCAAAGGCCGGGATGCTAACACTCACTGTCCACCGAGGCCCGCATGGAGCCAGCCGCAGGGAGCTGTGTGAGCAGAGAGGCAGCCCCGACGCTTCACGAAGGAGCCAAGAGGGACCCCTCTGCCCGCCCGCCCTCACCAGGCAGTCCTCTCCTCAGACAACAGCAAAGGACCAGGAGGACGGCTCTTAAGCAGGAAAGAATGCTTCCTCCTCTTTAGGGTCACCACATACGCTCCCACTCTCCATAGGGTATAATCTGTGTTAGGTTCACCTTTTAAGTTACTCTTAATTTATCTTTGCTCTTATGATTGTCAAAAACAATCAAAGAATTACGGAGCTTCTACTCCTACCCCAGACCTCCTGGACAGACCACAAGCCTTTGTGCCCGAGGCCTCCCAGGGGAAGTGCTGTTAACAGAGGCTTCCCGCTACAGAGGCTGTTTTGAAGACCCTCGCCCTAACCTGGCTTCTGAACATACGGCAGTCGGAAGTGAATCTGGAGAAGAAGGTTACTAATCCACCAGGAGCAGGGAAGTGGTTGACTTTTCCAGGGGAAAGAAGAGGGTGGCAGTTTTGGTGGCGGACTGGGGAGAACAGGGTGCCATGTGCAAAGAGCCCACGTGGGGATACGGACTCTCGACGTGCTCAGAGGGGCTGACCCCAGGGGCCAGGGCAAACAGGGCACCAGAAGCCATTTGCTCGAGTCCCAGGAGGCCCAGGCCCAACCAGCCTCACTGGCTAGGAGGAGACAAGCTCCCTAGGGCCTCTTTGACCCCACGTGAGGGGACAGTGCTTTCCCTGAGGATGTGGAGAATGAATTCATTCTCAGTAACTGCCGAAGGCAAGCCACATTAATTTGACTGGGAAAAATGAGTGGCACGTAGCAGATCTGTACATACTACACCTTTAATATATCCGTAGATCTAGAAACAACTTAGAGGGTTAATAGTTACAATATATTCATGCTCTGGAATACTATGGAGTCATACTGAAGGTGTTTTTAAGGAATTTTTGTATAATTTAGGATATGGAAGCAATACACCCAAATACTGACCCTGGCTTTCCCTTGATTGTGGTATTATGGGTAACATACTTTCTTCATTCTCTAAAATGAGAATATACTGCATTTGTATATCAAAGAGTTACTGAATACTTACTGATATTGTAACAGATCGGGGAGGGGATGACTGATACAAATATTCAGGATCCAGGTTTCCTATCTACGGGGACCTGGAGGTGTTCACACCCATGCCTAAGGGGTGCAGTCAGCAGGATGGGTCAGCTGAAAGGACTTGTCCTTAAGAGGTGGTTCTGGAAACACAGGGAAAACACGGGCTAGGAAATATTCTCATTTTCTTGCCATGTAGAACGTGCCAAGAACCCAGAATTGCAAAGACTTCTAACTCCAAAAAGCTTCAGGTAGGAAAGAAGCACCTAAGCCTTTAGATCAATTTTGGATATGCAGATCACACTCTGCATGTTAAAGAGACACATTTTCTCATCCTGCGGTTCTAATACCATTATAGTAACTTCATTATAAGGCTGCTAAAATTTGACTCCAAGTAAATTTGGAATTTTAGCTCTTATCTAAAACTTCTTGAACATTTTCTGCTTTTTAGTCCCTTCGCCCTGTACAGCTGACACGGTTCCTCTCAGAGGGGTTTGCTTCTGCCTGGAATTGGTGCCCAGGTCTGTTGTTGCGCTGCAGGTGGATCCTGCACCTCGCCAGCTCAGAAGGCCGGCCAGTGCTTCCAGCTTCCAGGATGAGATGCCCACCTGCCACCCTGGTGACTTAGCTGTGACACGACAGAAGCTCTCTTCTGGAAGGACTCCTAAAACGGGCTGCTGTATGACTCCTCCCCAAAGCCAGCCTTGGACACAGGCTATTTAAAGAACATGTGGCCTCGCTCCTACCATCTCTATTTAGCATCCTTCCGTCAAATCCCAAAGCTGCGTCATCAGCTACTCAGCGAGCTCCACATCTGGATCTCACTAAGATCCCACCCCTTCCAGACATTCACTCATGCGATTATTTAGTGCCATGTTTTCCTCTTTTATTTTGCTGATACAAAATAAAAAAGGCTAGGTGAAGAAGACTGCTCTTCGCTTGTGGATGCTGCCCATGATGTCAGTCTGTGTCTCACGTATGAAGTCACAAGCAAGCAATGTTTCCTGTAGAATTTAAAAGGAGGAAAATAACTTGGCCTCCTGAAGAGTTAAGTATTACTTTGCCTTATAATGAAAATTATGTAAAATATGGCATATATTAGAAAGTCTGAAGCTAAATCTAATGTGGAAGCTTATGTGGTAGTGATTATTTGTAAATTTGCTTCCTTTTTTGATGAGGTTTTGCCTTTGATTTTTAGTGTATCTGTCTTAGAGTTTCTTTACTGAATCAAACAATCAATCAATTTATTCCTTCCTTCCATTCTTTCTGAAACCACTAATATGTACATTAGAAATAAGAAAAATGGTCAAGAGGCCCTGGCTCTGAAGTCTTCCTGGGTTGCAGCCTGAGCAAGGCACCAGATGCCTTTGGAATTCAGAGCCAGGCATTCGCTTTAAAAGGCTTCTGGTAAAAGGTGTCTGTGTGGGGCTCGCTGCTATTACAGTGATGAGAGTAAAGGGACCTGCTTAAGGCTTTGAAAGCTCCGGCGAGATGCAGCCAGCGGAGCACGGAGTGCTCCGTACACACCTCTGAGCAAATGTGTCCCCACACCCTCTGCTTCCGAGCTTCTGAGGCCCAGGGGTGGTGCACTATGGTCCAGTGGCATTTTTGTGAAGCAGTGAGGCCGTCCCAATAGCAAGGGCCCGGACCTCAGCGAGACCTGGGAGATCTCACGATGTCCTCACTGCCCAGAGTGGGGAAGCCCAAGGGAGCTGGGCCAGAGGAGCTGCTGTGGGTGTCCAAGGCCACCAAGTCTTCACGCTTGTGCCTGGACCCTTTCCGCACATCCCAGGAACAGAGTCTGCTATTATTCTCTAAGTCACACTGTGGACACACAAACACACACCACCAGCACCACCTGACCCACTGCACAGAAATCGTTTTCTAATGAAAAAACACTTTATAAAAGTTCTTCTAATGCTGCTATGTTAAAGAATACCAGGCTTTAGAGAAGTGGAGAGCAGACAAGATTAAGGGTGAGAGGGCTTGCTGTTCTTTTTTTTTTTTTTTTTGGTACCAGGGATCGAACTTGGGACCTTGCACTTGCGAGGCAGGTGCTGGAACCACTGAGCTAAATCCCCAGCCCAAGAGGGCTTGCTGTTCTTATCATGTTATTTTATGGAACACAGATTCAAACAATGACTCATACTGGTGCTGCAACTCCACATGAAACCTTTCTGAGCCTCAATTTTCACTTTAATTAAATAATCAGAGGGGTAGGGGGGTAGTTCAGTGGTAGAACACTTGCCTAGCATGTGTAAGACCCTGGGTTCCACTCCCAGAACTACCAAAAAAAGTGTATATCAATAAATAAAATAAACTAATCAATACCTGCTGGATATAGTTGTGGTGAGGATAACTGAAAATAAGTGCACAAGAGAGCAATCTGTGGCCTACGAATGATGCAAAGCATTAGCTACCCTACAGGGCACCCCTCTCACGGGGGTAGCTCCAGGCAGCTTAGCTCCTGTCTTGCTCGGGTCGATGCCATACAGACAGGACCCGGATGAGACAGGAAGGGTCTCACCAGTACTTTATGTGTCCCTGCTGCCTTTGGTCCTGGGAGACAGGCTAAGGATTACTTCCAATTTCAAAACAGAGAATTTGACATCCACAGAGGTCTCTGAGCCACTCGCTCACTCCAGGACAGAACGAATCCTCTCAATTTCCAAGCTTAACCATCCTCCTGTGCCTCTCCAAAATCACCACTGCAGTTGAAACTTGTCTAGAAATGCAAACACAAAAAAGAGCAAAAGAATTCAAAACCCAAAACTCCAAAACTTGAAAGACATTTTTGGGTATTTAATTATTTGCCGATATGTTAAAAACACAAAAGGAGAGAAAGACAAGTCAGTAGTGAGGATTTGTTTCAAGCAGAAGAAGAGATCTGGGAAGGGGCTGGGGGGAGGGGAGCTAAGCTCTGGCACATGCTGAGCATGCGCGGGCTCTGGAGTCAGCCCCATGGTCCCCTCCCAGCCAACAACAAGGCACACAGGAGGGCAGCCCACGTTCGGTACCATTTGTGATGGGAAAATCCCGCAATACCAAAGCTCTGCTCTAAAAGCAGCCAAGTCGAAGGGTGTACCTGGCATCCTCTCTCCTCCCCGCATTTCTACTTCATGGGTACTACATGTGCAAGGAAATGTAAAGATGCCTCTGTTTTGCCTGGATTGTAGAAACACGGAAGCAAGGAAGAGCTCATGGAAACATGAAAGACAAACACCTGTCAGGACTGGGAGGATGTAAGCTATGACATTGGCTCTCTGTAGTAGATCTAGTCCACCTTTAACTTTTATGTCTATTTATTTGGGCAGGAACTCTTTAACTGGAGCTCGTTGACCTAAATAAAAACCAAAGAGACTGATTATTTAAAAGGGGAAGGTGAAGAGGTCAGCATGGTCACTGAAGAGTGACCAGGAGGGAAGGACACACAGTGAGGCACTTTCTAAGGACAGTGTTTTGGGCATCACCATGAGGCACCAGTGTGCGGGTTCTGGGGACAAGGGGGTATGGGTGGCTGTGTGCCCAGTGTCAACTGCCGGAGACCCAGTGTCCATCCAGCCAAGTGGCGGGGAACTCTCCCATTCCCTCCAGGTTTAACATTCTAAGCCAACTCAACGTAAGATAGATGGCCCTGAGGTCTATGGCAAACAAATCCTAAGCGGACAATTTCCTGGGGTCAGACTGCCCAGAATCAAATCTCCGTGCTGCCAATAATCACCTGTGTGGTCCTGGGCGAGTTACTTAATATTCTGGTGCCCCAGTTTCCTCATCTATAATGGGGATCACTGGATGCCTACCCCCACTGCTGTGGTGAGAGGTTGTTACTGGTGCAGTGTTCTGAAAAGCGTGCTGACACACAGCAAGTTCTAGGCAAATGTGTCTGTTCCCATCATCATCATCATCATTAAAATGCCTGCCTGTGAAATGATCTGGACCCAAGGCTTTGGAATGCTAGAAGGATGCAGCGTTCTGCCTTACTGGCCGGCATGGGGTCTCTGTTTCAGAGGACCGTTGTTCAGATGATCCCAAATCCATCTGTGGAAGTATATTACACATTTCAAAGCAAGCATGCAATTAGTGTTCACTCTAATACCAACTCTCATTGTTTAGAAAGGCACATGTTTCACAAGGCTACAGGCACTTGGCTTGGGATAGTTTTGAATCAAGGCTTAGGGTAAATGGGAAAGAACAGGCAATCTGGTTTTGTCACCACCACGGATTAGAATGCCACACACAAATGAGCTGAAAGGCACAAGGCGAGGTGCAAGTCAATGCAGAAAAAGAAAAGGTAGAGTACTAACTCGCTGAGATGATTCAATTTTCATCAA
Organism: Heterocephalus glaber; assembly: GCF_000247695.1. The sequence continues at coordinate 4,488,545 of NW_004624796.1, forward strand.
GTACCTTTGCATGTCAAGTTCTGCCTGAAGGGATATCAGCATGCACTTCAGAGCCTGTGGACCAGGAGAGAAAGAGAAAGAAAAAAAACAGAAAAGAAAAGGGGTGAAACATGAAGAAATAAAGAATAGGCTGACCAGTAGAAATACAGTAGAGTTTCCCCCTCCTTCCATAAGAAAGAAAAAAAAGGTGGCAGTTCCCGCCTTCTACTTTAGAAGGAAGGCTGAAAGCAAGTCCTAACTAGCAGCTGAGTTCTCTCCAAAACGCATCTGGCTTCACCTCCCATCATCTGAAAGTGTCAGGCTGACCCTTGTCCCTGAGGCTGTCCCAGGTCCCAGAGCTGCCCACTCCAGGAGAAACACCTTCCCCAGTCAAAATGCAGTGTTTGTGAGACCCAAGACTGCCTCTTCATTGGCATTGGCCCCTGGGGCACCAGCCATAAGAGCAGGCCTTGAGGATAGTGCCCTCTCTCCACCCTGCTCATGCAGGATGCCACACCCAGTGGGGTATGCTCGGGAGAGAAGGGTAGCGATGTAATCCAGAGCCTGTATGCTAATATCTGAACCCGGGCTTCAGTTTACGGTGGTGCTGTGCTAGTACTTAAATATTTTACTTCTCTTTGATTTGACTAATTTTTAGACAACTTAACTTAAAAAAAGCTAGGAAAATATTTTTTGTTTCTTAAAAAAGGAAAATCTGAGATCGTTCCGGGTGGGCCGGACAGTAGCTACTGCTGCTGCTCCACGACGGTTGCGCTATGGCGGATGAGGAGCTGGAGGCGCTGAGGAAGCAGAGGCTGGCCGAGCAAGCAGAGGCTGGCCTAGCTGCAGGCGAAACACGGGGGTCCTAATGATGCAGCACAACAGGAAGCCAAGCACAGGGAAGCGGAAATGAGAAACAGTATCTTAGCGCAAGTTCTGGATCAATCAGCCCGGGCCAGGTTAAGTAACTTAGCACTTGTAAAGCCTGAAAACACGGAAGCAGTAGAGAATTACCTTATACAGATGGCAAAGTATGGACAGCTAAGTGGGAAGGTCTCAGAACAAGGTTTAACAGAAATCCTTGAAAAAGGAAGCCAACAAACAGAAAAGAAAACAACAGTTAAATTCAACAGAAGAAAAGTAATGGACTGATGAAGATAACTATTACTGAACTAAAAATGTTTAGAGACTGACACTTAATGGAACAGTTTTAGGGCAGAAGTTAAAATCTATTTAAATGTTTACTTTGTTTTGTCTGTATGCCTTTAAAAAATAAACTTGTTATGCAAAATAAAGTTGTTCTAGAATCACAAAAAAAAAAAAAAAAAAGGAAAATTTCTCGCCCTGATTCTGCCAAAGCAGCACCCTTGCTCTGTATTATTACAGGGCATTCAGATATGTCCACACACACCGCCTCTAAATACCACTGCAACTGAGCGACACAATATCCAGGATCCATATCTGCATCTTATACACATAATATTATATCTATCTATACTGTATACCCAAGTTATTTATTTTTGAACTACTTTATATTATTTAGAACCTGGCCCCACACATATGAGACACAAATTACAAAAAGAAAAAGAACCTTTGAGTAAGGTGGCTATGCTTAAAAGCCAGAAAGCCAAAAGATAGGTCTGCAGACAAGAACTATATACTAAAATAGTCTACCCAGGGTAAAAACAGTAAAAGAGCTGGAGGTGGGACCTTTAAGAGGAAAGAGAAGTGACACCATTAGGACCCCTAGCTAGACTGACCTCGTAAAAGCTCCTTCCTAGGTGAATATATTTGTGCTGGAAAGGTAAGGGTTGCTTAGGGCACATAGTCTCTGCTCCCAAGTTTGCAGGCTTTATCCGCTATGAAAGAAAGATCTTGATGTAGGCAAGTAAATAAGGAAGCAAATAAGAAAGGCCTGCAGGTACATGGTAAATAAAGTGTGGGACAGAGGTAGGATGGCAGATTTGAAGAGCCGCTGTGGATAGGCAAGAGGACAAAGGGCACCGAACATCACAGCTTCCTGCACAAGGGGATGGTACTTGGGATCAGAGAGCCAGGAAAGACAGTCCCGCATGGGGACAGCTCGGAATCGGCGAGGGTGAAGGAGACAGAGACCCAGCCTCTCGCTGCTAGGGGACTCGCATCCAAGAGGGGGATGCTTGCAGAAAGGGGAGTTGCTAAATAAAGCAGGGGTTCTAAGTAAGTATCACCGGAAAGTAAGAAAATATGGGTGAGAGAAGCAAAAGCTCTCGAACACTGGAGCAAATTCCAAGTCTACTGGTTGTACCTTCTCTTCTTGCCTTTGCTGGAAGAGTCTCTGCTAGCAGAATAAGGAAGGATGCGGGTATTAGGGCAGGAGGCCCTTCCTGCAAGATGCCAAAGGAATTTCAGTCTCCATCCTCACAGAAGGGCTCTCTCGGGTCTCCAAGAGGAAACTTGTCCCGCTAGGTCTGTGTGGAAGAGGTTTCGAGCCCGAGAGTAGAAATCAGAGAAAGAAAACTGACTTTTTCAGGACTCTTCCATGTGAAGTACATGAACTTGGGAGCCTGATCTACGTCTTTGACTAGAAAATAAATTGTGCCTAAAACCCTAAGAGTGGTGAGAAAGGAGCTGTCTTTGATAAACTCCATGATTATTAATTATAACAATAACAAGCAGTTAAGGGAATACACAGAAATGGCATCAAAATTAAGGGAACGTTAACCAGAGAAATGCATAAGACCCATCCACCACCTCAAGGACATAGCGGAGGTGACAAAAACAACAATGTTATAAAAATGAAAAGAAGGTTGTTGCTTTTTCAAAGATGCTTAATAAATTCCATGACTTATCACAGAAGGAGAGAAATGGCAAAGGAAACTACAGATGTTCCTATTCTGTTGAGTGGTACCTGAGATTTTCCTTGAAAGAAAGGGGAAAAGGTTCAATTTTTTTTTTTTAATTTGGTGTTTTTAGTGTTGGGAATCCAAACTAGGGCCTTACACCTGCTAGGCAAGGGTTGCACTAGTGAGCTACATGCTCAGTGTGAAGGAGCCCAAGGAATGGCAAATGTTGAACCAAAAATGAACAACACACATACAATATTTATTGGCGCGTGAACGATGAGCAATCTTTATTATTCTTCTTTTGCTGTGGCTGTTCCTGAGCTTTCAATAACAAAGAATATTGTCTTGCAATGTAGAGAATAAAATACAGGGTAAAAGTGGAAAAAGTAACATGTAGATCTCTAGTGAACAACTATGAAAGGTAAACTGCAAAGAACCATAGAGATTGCTAAAATTTCAGAAGTTTAAACTTTAAAGGTTTACTTCTGGTTTTGTTCAGAGATTTGAGATATCCTGACATTACCAGAGTCAACTTCTGCCTAGATAAGGGCTAATTAATCAGTCTGATGCACTGAGGTTAAATAAAATGCATTTACAAAAAAATTATGAGACTCTGAAAACATCTCTGTGGAATAAGTCAGCAGAGCTGGTACTGATGTCCACCACAGTGCCTTTTCACAGGAAGACCTATCCAGACTTCCCTTAATTCTTACTCGTGTTTCTAATCAAAGGATATAGGAGTATATTTTCTTTTCCTCCTCTCTTCTTTTACTGTCTACATACTTATTTTTTAATTTACCAGTGGAAAATTTTCAGTATTAGTTCCAACTCAGTTCAAGACTCAAGGAATGCAAAATGCTATTTTTCATTAAATTTCAGAAAACTATTCTCTCCTGACTTTTGAAGTCATATAATAACTACTGAGTTTCCTCAAACTCAACTTTACTCATATGCAATGTAAGGATAACAACAGATACAGGTTGTTGGAAGGTTAAATGAGACTGAGGCATGTAAAACACCACACAATTCCTGACAGAGACTAAAAATGCAAATGATAGGATTTGAAGAAACCTTTTTTCCTATAACTGCATCATCGAAAAATGCTTTTAAAACAAATGAACAGACAATAAATATCAAAAGCCTTAAAATTCTATGTTCTTTTGATTCAGCCATTCTGTTTGCACCGATTGGCCCTAAGGAAATAAGGACAGTAATCCATAAGGAGGAAGGGATGGTGTTGAATTTGTGAACACTGGTGTTTGTAAACCAACTAAACAAACAACCACTAGCAATGCTGAAGGGCTCACCTCTGTAATACAGAAGAAAGCTCACGTATGTAATTAAGTGGATAAAATAATGATTTTTTTTTTAAAAAGGGACGTGTACTTGTGTGATCTATGAGTCTAAAGACCTAGAAAAAAATAGCAGAATACATCAAAATAATAGTAGAAAAACCCCACAAAATAATAATAGAGGTATCCTGTGTAGGTCATTGGATTGTAAATGATTCTTTTTATTCTTTCCAGACTATATGTGTCACTGTTGTAATAAAAAATAAAAAGAGAGTATTTTTAAAAGTCATGTAGGATTTGTCATCAAATTATTTGTGCTTGCTTTTCTGGTTTGTTTCTACTCCAAACACTTAGCATTGAATATGATGTAAATAGTTACAGATGAAAGGAGAAAACAAGATTTTATTCACTTGGGCGTTTTACCAAGGGGAAGAACAATAAGATCATACCTGAACTCTTCGCCCCTTTATTAAGCTTGCTACCACTTTTTTGTTTTCTCAGTGTGATGCGTCCCTTGCACCACCAGGGGGTGCCCTGAACCTGGGCACCCCAAGCCTCAAGGCAAGAAGCAGCTGGAATCCCAACTAGGGGAACAAGACACCCTCCCCACCGCTTGCTCTGGGCAGCCTTCAGCCTCTTCAATTCGCCTCACAGAATCCCCCTTCAAACTTACTCCGGCTGCCTGTAACCAGTACTTGCACAAATATCGCCAGTGACAGAACGGAGAGCTGATTTCTCCAAGTCTGACAGATTTAATCAAGTTCCCATTGAAGGATCAATTTTGGCCCTGTGATACAGAACTAAAGCACACAAGAGCAAATGTTGGGGAAGCAGCCTTACAGCAATTCCAACCTAAAAACAGCCTCTCAGTAACTTAGGGGATCCATGCAATTTCAGGTCTCTTAGGGTTAAAAAAAAAGTAACTCAATCGAGAAACCCAATTATAATATAAAACCTTTAAAAATGTTTAAAATGGGAAGAATGGAATAAAATTGTGTAGCCTTGTGAGACTAAGTCATGCTGACATTTGTATTTATCATTGAGACAATAATAATCTTAAAAGATTCTAAAAGGCAAGCAGACGGGCAGCAACTTCTAACAAAAAAATAGAAAAAGAAAAAGTTCAGGACATGTGTCCTATGAATCTGAAATCCTAAGAATTTCTGATTTCCTAAAAAACCCTGGGAATCCTAACTAATCCTACAGTGCACACAGGACACTGGCTGAGAACATAACTTTTGGGAAGAGACAGAAGTAGGTGTGGGACCTGGGAAAGTTCACTTGCAGTGTCTTCATCCATGAGATAATAGTAATGATAATGTTTATGTTACAGTCTGTTGTACAAAAGGACATAACTTGTGGCAAATGCTAAAATTAGTGCACAGCATACAGGTATCTGGCTTCCTAGGAAGGAGCCTGGTAAGTGTGATACCTACCCCACTCTTGTGACAGGACACAGCCAAGGGACTTCTCAACAACCACTCTGTGCTCCTGCTCTCTGGAGTCAAATCAAAAAGCCTGATTTATTTTTTAAAAATGAAATCTATCACATATGCTTTTGCATGTGATTTAGTACAGTACTGGATTTTAAAGCAGTGGGTGTGAAAGGTTACACAGTTACAGACAGCTAAGTTAGAGAGAAATTAATATACAGTCAGCACAAAAAATAAAGACATCAGAGTTTTGGCTGGAGGCTCACCAGAAGGCCAGGCCTCAACATGAAGATGCAATGGCAAGATCTATGTGACTCCTTAAAGGATAAACAGCAATTTGAGATCACACTGTAATGAGTGCCAGCTGGTCCATCAAGTCCAGATAAGCATCTGTCACCCAGGTGGGCAACCAGAGCATCCGGACCCATCCCTTCCCCCCAAATGCCTTTCCTCTTTCCATAGATCCCTGCTACATGACTTGCTTCCCCATTGGATCAATGTTAGCTATATGAGCAATGCTATAGGCTGATTGCAGTTTGACCCACGTGGCTGTAGAAATTGCCCCTGACAAAGGGCCTCAGTGGCCACCCCCTCAGGACCCCTCCTGGAAACTCAGGAGCTGTTCTTCTCCCCTTTATTTCCAATAAAACTTTCCTAACTTTGACCTTGGGTCCGTGACGTCATTCTTCGATGTTGTGAGACCACAAAGTCGGCATATTTGACATCTAATGCGTCGGGAGTTATATTTCTCCTATATCAACACTTTTACTTCTGTGACCTTGCTACTGCCTGCAAAAACCAGACTGCCAAGTAAATATGCCACAGACAGAGTGGGCTTCCAGACAGTCCTCATGATACCCACGCCACTGCGCATGGCCACTGCTCTGAGTGGATGACTTGTGCCATCTCCACGGTTAATACTGTCACACTGACCACAGTTATTCATTTCCGATTCTGTATTGCAGTATCCACTCTTCCTACCTCACAGAGCATGAGACTAGAACAGATACATGAGAAATTTGAAATAGTTAATAGACTCATGCACACGCAAGGTGGCACTAGGACGAAGAAACACACTGGCTATTTATACAGGATGACCGCTGTCTTAGGAACAGACCTCAGGATTTTTTCCTAGGCCTCCATATTCCTTGTTAACAAAGACAGGAATGGAAGTGAGCTGAGTGGGAAGTGTTCCTGCCCAGTGTCGTGTGAAATGTCTGGGAAGAGTTATCTCAGATCACTTCCTTGATATTGACAGATAATCTCAGAATTGCCCTCAAATAGGTGCAGCCTGCAGACATCGAGATGAAGTTCCTGGAATATTCTACATATTTGTTCTTTCATAGACACCACCTGCCTCACTACATCTGCTGTGGGTTGAGTGCAGCTTCAGGGTCACCCAAGAGTCCACTGTGACAGAAGGCTTGGGCTTCTGGCTGGCACTTCTGGGAGGTGGTGGAACATTTGGAAGGTGGCACCCAGTGAGAGGTCCTTAGGCTGCTGGGCAGTGCTCTCAGAAGGCGGTTCTGTGGAAAGTGTTTCTTTGGGACTCCTTGGTTGCTCTCCAAGAAGGCTGTTGTAAAAGCAAAAAACTGGCCCTACCTAGTCCTCTCTACCTCCTGGCTCAAGAGCAGACCACTTGCTCCAACATGAGCTCCCACCATGTCCAATGGAGCTTAGACCAGAACTAAGCGGACGCAGCTGAAATTCCCACACTGAGCTAAATAAACCTCTTCTAAAGCAGCTTCTCACGGTGTTTTACTATGGTGACACACAGCTGACGAATACAATGTATTTCACTTGTTCTTCCCCACGCCTCCAGGCTAGAATGTAAGCTTCACGAGGCAGGGATATTCTTCAGGCCTAGTAAAGAATGAATGACAGTCTGGAAGAAAGCACTGACCCTTGGGAGTTTTGATTTTGTGCAGCTCACTTGATTTGAGGGTTCAGATGTATGCCCCGGGCAGTGGGCCTTCAGCCTAGCAGCCAACAACGTCCAGAGGCCCGGATCCAGCCCGACATTCACATGGGACTCAACCCCAGCTTGCTAGCACTGACTTTCAGCCATCTTGCTCCATCCAAGAGCATTTCATCTACCACCCGACTCCACACGCTTGATCACTTCTTGGCCGTCCAAAATATCCACTGATACGGAATTTCTGTTTGGCAAAAGTTTTCTTCAATTTTCACTCAAACCCTCCCCTTCTGGCACACTAAAGTTAAACAAAAATACTCAGAACCCCCTGAGGAAAAAAGAGCTTCCAAACCCCAGGTTTCTATCTCCCCTCATTATCACCCAGGCTTTGTAAGGCATTCCACACTCTAGACAGCCACCTGGGGGCACTGCTGCCGGGGGAGCTCACACTCACCCGGGCCACAACCCCAGGGGCCTTGCTTTAGGAGCAGGCTTTTGAGCCAGAGCCAGGGCTAGCAGTAACATTTTCACAGGAGGAGAGACGAGATAAGACGTAGGCATACTTAACGAAAGCCAGGACTGCGGTTCTGATCCCCTTCTTTCCGTGGGCGACAGGTCCAAAGCCTAGAGTCTCAGGATCCTGACCAGCTTGCAAGAAAGCTGAAAGGCAGTCACCCATACACATACCCAAGGCTCAGGCAACCAGCCGGGTGCCTCTGAGTATCTCATCTTCCTCTACTCCAGTATGGAGGGCTGGCTCCACACACTTACTCTGGAAGCTTCCAGGATGGATGGCACTGGTACAAATGGGACATCTGTAGCAGGAGGGAGGTGAGGCTCAGGGTCTACAGAGCACTGGGCAGAGAATCGGAGACCTGGCTGCAATCCAGAGCCTGCCTTGAACTCCATCCACCCTGGGCATTGTCACGTCCCAGATTTCCTTTTGCATTCAGATGAAGAGTCAGATGAAACCTTTATGGCTAATCTTAGCTTTGTGCTGCTCTAGGCACAGATGACCTCCCTATCTGTGCTACACCAGAAACCTCCCTCACACAGCATCAGCGGAGGCCCAGAGGAGAAGGCCAGTGTCACACAACATGTGAAGAAGAGCCTGAAGGCAACAGACCCAAGACAAGTCTTGGGCTCAGCACATATGAGCCGCTTCACTTGAGCAAAATTGTAACCTGACATTAGACTTAGTACTAGACTTGTCGACCCACTAAGCCTCACTTTCTACATCTGCAAAACGGAAACAGTCATTCCACCTACTTCACAAGGTCACCGAGAAGGAAAGTGACGTCAACTGGATGAAAACATCATTTTCAGAGCTGTAAAGCCCTGACAACAGTCAGGCAGTGGTGCTGTGATGAAGAGGGAGCATGTAAGGAGTTCCTACATGTCTTAGGCTGATGAGCTGCTAGGGCCACCCCAGCTCCCTGCAGGAAGACCTTCAGCACGTGGCCTTGGTCCACGATGCCTGTGCCTCTCGAGCTCTGATGCTGAAGCCCTGCACCCAAGACCTGATGCTTGGGTATCGGAAAGTGGGGCCTTTAGGAGGTAATCAGTCTGTGAGGGTGGAGCCCTCATGATGGGATCAGTGCCCCAGTAAATACACAATGAAGATTCCCTCTCCAGTGCCTGGGTGCAGCAAGACAGCCAGCCGTCCACACACTAGGAAGAGCACCCTCAGGAGAGCAATGCTAGCACGCTGATGTTGGACTTCCCAGCCTCCAGAACCATGAGAGGTGAATTTCCAATGCACCACTGCATCAGTGGTGTCTGCTATAGCAGCCCAACCTTACTGAGATAATGAGTCCGTGGACACCATGGTGGCAGATAGTGGCTTCTGAACCCTCGCTGAGTCTGGCTGTGAGATCTGCGCTCCTGACGCCCTGATGCCCTCCCGCCTGTGGAGCTGCCACCTGACCCCAAGCAGCTCACCTGCCACCTCACCTGCATCACCTGACCAGGTCAGGGCTGGACTCTGGCCTCATCACCTATCTCCTGGCCTGAACTTCCAGAGACAGCTAAGTATACTTCAGTGGTTGAAAATTATCCTATGAGGCTAAAAAAGCTTTAGTGTGAGAAAAATCCTTGTAGAAATACTTTTCTTGAACATTGCATTTCACCGCGAATAGCAACCAAATAGTGAAGTGATGCTATTTCTGAACAAGAAAAGTGGACCATCATCAACTGCTGCTTTGTATGACCAAATGTCATCATCTAATAAACATCACTGAAGGCCACAGTTACAAATCATGATTTTATAACACTGCATTTTATGAAGATAATCTGAGGATTGAACCAAAAAAATAAAACAGCCACATATCCACAGCATGATTTGGAAGTCATAGGGTGGGACACATACGTTCTGCGATCTGTGTGAATGCTGTCGGGTTTTTTTTATTCCAGAATTATTTATTTGATCAAAATAAAATACACTTTCCCTTGCCACAAACAGCACAGTTACCATTGTGTACACATCTATTTTTATGACGTGCCAACATTTTGCATCCTGGGTGAAACATCAGGTTTAAACAAATCTCAAAAATTCTCTATTTTATTACCTATCTTCTCTCCTGTTGTCTTCCACCCTCTGAGGACATTTTTATTAATTGCTGTAAAAACTTATTAAAGTCATTTTTTTTGTACCGGGGATGGAACTAAGGACCTTTCACTTGCGAGGCAGGCGCGGTACCACTGAGCTAAATCCCGGCCAGTTGTTGTTTTTAATATCCAGTCAAATCCTTTACTCATAAAACAAGTAAAGCTTTCTTTGCAATCAGAAGACTGGATTCTAGAACGTCTTGCGGAAGTGTAACGGTTATCCCTCTAATCACAATGAATTAAAATAGACTGTACACACGTAACAATTCCACCTAAACAGACTTTGCTAATTGCCTGAAAATGTCAAGAGCAAAAAGTTCAAAACATAGATTCTGGGTACACAAACAGCCTCTGGCCTTGCACGGAAAGCTGGGCAGTTTGGATCCAAGGGAGAGAAAAGAGCCTTCTGCAATCTTAAAGCTGTTATAACCCTGGTTTATCATCATCCACACGGAACCTTGGAACTGGGGTACGACTGCAGCCCCCAAGTGAGGAGCAGGGCACGGCACAGTGCCATCCAAAGGTTTTCAAAAGGCTTTCATGATTACCAAGTGCCCTCCCAGGAGAAGGGGGAATAAAGCTGAAAATACACAACAGAGTAAACGTAGTGGGAAAGAAAAGCACTCACAAAGAAATCACAGTGCTCTTGTAAACACGGTCTTTGCCACAGATAAGGTCCACGTGGGTATCGGGGTAACACCGATACCTACAGGCGCTGCTGTCTGGGGCCCTGGCCCGAGCTGCTCCTCCTCCTCCTCTTTAGGACTATGAGTGGCCACAATGCTGGAAGGCAAACACCACGGGCAAAGTGGCTTCCCTTTCCCTCCTCTGAAACAAAAGCAGGGCAGCAGTTTTGGGGTACAGGGCGGGAGGGAGCACGTTATTGCCATGAGTGATCCCAGCAGGATGTCTGAACACATCCTGAAGGAATGTCCCATCTCATCCTCCTGAGGATGAGGGCTGAGGCTGGTGTGCAGCCACTTGGGGCTGTTCTAGAGCTCTTGGGGAGGCCTCAACACTCTTTCCATCCTGCAGCTCTGCCTCGTGCACTGGGGAACCCTGAACCCCACAAAGAGGTGGGCAGTTGCCACCCAACATCCCCAGTCCTTAAAAAGTCACATTCCCTCCTTCAGTTTACGCTCCAGGGCACAAGGGTTTAAGGCGGAGTTGAGAAAGTCACTCATGCTTTTCGGATTATTTGTCCCATGGTAACTCAAGTCCTAGCCAGAGATGTCTGGCAGGAACTCTTCCTCCTTTTCACCCCAAGCTCCTCTCCTAATTTACCAAGTCCACAGTGACCTCCCACCTCCGTTACAAAGCTAATAAATTCCGTTTTTGTACCATCAGCCAAAGACAGCAGCAGTTCCCTTGTCCATGGGAACAGTAATTCACCCTGGCAAGAATAACCTCCATTCCCCAGCTATTCCTACTTGACACTGACTTCTCAATAAGGCCTGGCCTTGGAATGCAAAGAAGAGCCTTAAATGCAGAGCGGAGGGCAGAGTTCACACAGACAGGGTGCTGGGTGGTGGGTGGGCACGCAAGTGGATTACACTGTTTAACAGAGTGGTGCTGGCTGGCCACAGTGTGCTACCATAGGCAGATCAGTGTGCCCATTTCCGAAGAGGGTAAGGCAATGCTAAGCCTATACCTAAAGTAGACATACGTACCTTGCAAGTAATTGCATGCAAATTCAAAAATGTTATGTGACCCGTGATGATTCTACGGGGAACACTTGAAGGAAGGAAGACGCTGGATGGCGCCAACCTCTCCCTAGAGGGTGGCTGATCTCAAGGGAATCCTCTTTCCACTCATACCGCAGTTCTTCCGTCAGCTGAGAAGACCAGTGGTGAGTGCAACCTAACGCCCAGCTGCGTTTCAATTCATCTTTCGCTCTTTCCCAACGCAGGGGAGCCGGTGTGCTAACAGTGTGGCAGTCTGGCAAGGCACCTGTGGTGGGGCAGACAGCAGATCTGCTGATGGGTGAGGAAAAACAGCCCAGCGAGCGAGGTAAGTGATCCTTGAGGGCGGGTAATCCGGAAGGTGAGCCTGGCTTGGGACAGGTGTCTCTAGTGGGCTCCTTGTTGTGTGACATCAACCTGTGACTCTTGTTCTGGCCCTCAGCCTCAGGCAGGCAGGTTCAGTCCTGTGAGCAGCCGAGGTGAAGAAACTTGGGAGGAGTTAAGTGTCCCTGTTTCCTGCTGCCTTCAAATCCATACCTCCTCCTCGGTGAGCTAAGCAGGGTCTGTGGACTCTCTTATAAAAGTGGGAGGCAAATAACAGCAGCCCAAGTAGACTTCATTGCTGATAAGTTTAGTAGAATTACTTTCCAGGGGGATTTGCTAAGATCCAGGAAACAGAGTCTAGAAATAAAATAACTGGTGCTAAAAGTCATGAGTCCTTACTTCCTTGTCTTTCGTGAGTTCTCTCGCTACCTGAAAGGGAGAAAAGTTGTGTATCCTCCCTGGCTCTCCAGGCAGAGCCCCCCTTTCCCCTGACGGCTGGAACCTGCCCATTCTACAGGAGCCACAGGGTGAGACTAGAGCACGTGGCCCACACTGCTGAGTGCCCAACTGCAGCCCCGCTCGGCTCTGACCTTGGATGGGCTGTAAAGGGCATGGTCATAGAGACTGGCAGGAGCTCTAGAAAAGAATGAAGCCCCAAGCAGGAAAGAAAATCCACTCTTACAGGGGAAGAAAGGAATCCAGTGAGGAATTTTTTAATAGATTCTACAAATATATTTACAAGACACATATCACTCTTCCAAACAGGGACAGTTGAAATACAACGGCCCATTAGGAATGATCAACTATGAAAACGATGCTTACAATGAAGACATTATCAGCTATGTTCGCCCCCCCCACCTCTACTATGCCTGTACCCTGCTTCCTGCTGTACACACAGCCAGCTCCAGTGAGTGCAGGAGGCCACTTTAGGAATAATGTGTTTTATGAAATTTCTGGGGTTCTATCACCTGGCCTAATGGTGACAAGCATAAAACTGAGCTTGCTTCTTGACCACAAAAGAAGTACACAGACCCTGTTTCAGGCCATCTACTAATGGGTGACAAGAGTATATTTATATTGTGTTCCCCCAAAGATGTCAAAAATTAAACAAAGGAAGCATAATCTCCTTGATTTTTTCTGAGGGGAGCTCTTGTTTTTTATAATTGCTCTGTTTTATGGCTTGGGTAGTCTGAATAGATCATGAAAACACATCAAAAAAGAGATAATCAACATAAAGACATGTTAAAATGCAGACAGGCAAGATAGGTTATCTGCAGCACCGTCTTGGAGCTAGAACACAATAAAAATTATCTTGACATGCGATAAAAGCCACACTAAATTACTGTTCCGGGGTCCGTTCCCTCCCTGACTGGGACTGCCCTGGGGCTGCTGAAGCTTCATGACGGGGAAGAACTCGGGCCCTCAGCTCCGGGGTCTCACTGTTCGGGGCCAGCATATAAAAATGACTTTCATCTTCAGCGGCTTCTAGGCCTCAAGCCAAAAGCTAACGAGTTACCTCAAAAATATTTTCTTTGCTTTCTTTAAAGACAATTATTTGGAGGAGTAGGGGATAAAAGAAAAGCAATTTATACTCTCTTACCCAGGGGTGAGGAGGGCCAGGCATCAGGCCCGTGTTTAACCTCATTTTCTCGGACCTGACTTTCACTCCTGGACGGAGATTCTCTTCATGCTCTCCATTTCCCGCCTTTTGGCCTCGGCCCCTGAAAGAGCCTGGTCCTCAGCTCCCGGCCCAGTGCACGCTGAGTCCACATGCTCTCCATTACTGCTTCAATCTCCTTTCTGCCGACCACGATTGCACACAGACTTGCCAGCAACCTCTACTCAGGGGACAGTCAATGCTTTTTCACCAGAAAAGTCATTTCCGGACGATAATCTCCAGGAGAAAGACTGCCATCAGCTGAAGCAGTGCACTGGGCAGGCGACTCATTCCTCGATGGCCTGCAGCTGTTGGCCTGCACGCCCCAGGCCCACAGTGTCCCCACGCAGGAAGCAGCCTTGGGTTCTGAGGGAAGGCTCCCTGCCCCCGAGTCTGACAGAGTCAACGGAAGACCCGAGGGGGTTTCACAAAGGCCAGAGACGGACATAAACTCTCCTACGTATCGTCTGCCATATCCCTCAGCCCAAATGCGCCTCCCTCTACCGGTGTATAAAATGGGACTCCCGCCATGTGCCTGATCCAACGTCTGGCACCTGGCTAGCATTCGGGAAACACCTTTGCTTTGCCCACTCTCCAACCTGTAACCAAACTGTACAGATAACACAGATTTCGGGGATCTCTGCTAGAGGGTGGTTTTCCATACTATGTGTCAGGTGATTCTAGCAGCCTACATCTTTCTTTTTGAATGAAGGTTACATGTTCTTCTCAAATAAGATCACCGAGTTAATATGCTCCCATTGACAAGAAGCCTGACTGTAACAGCAGCAGACCCCAGCTCTTCTGAATGCTTTGGTCCATGCATGCAGCGTCTCCCCAGTGTCACCGTGACTCACTAAAGTTGTTCAAAGAATGGGTGTGAAAATTTAGCCTGCTTATTCTCAAGATGGACGCTGAACTTGGCCTTTTCTGGTTTCTATTATCCACAAGATCCTAGGAATGGGAGGCTTTCCTGACAAGTATACAATGTTTCTTCATTTTCCCCAGGATCTTCTAATGTCCCATTTAAAACATCTTTTTAAATATAACAAGATGGACTATGTAAAGGTGCAAACTTCCAATGGTGAATGTCATTATATTGTATACCTTAAATGTACCAATAAAATTAATTAAAAAAAAAAACTTCCTTTTATCTTTAGGTAACTTTTACCAAAATCACAAAATAATTTTTAAAATACCTCCTGGGCCACACATGTAAAATAAAAAAGACAGAAATATCCACTGTGACTACACAATCAGGGTTGTAAAGGGGTTCATTTGCTACACTATGCTGAATATGCTACCCCAAAGCTACCACATTCAGTAATGATGAAGTCACATACTTCTAGATATTTGTGTGTATCCACTTGTACAGGACTATTCCTGTAACATCTACATAAGTCAAACAAATTTTAGTGGAACTAGATTTTTGCTTTCCTAATTAAATATTGGGCTTATACCAATGCTCTTATTTTTATTTTTGCGGTGTGTTCCTCAGTCATTCATTTATTTCCGTCCTTAGAAACATAGATAAGGCATGCAACATGTTTTTGATATATATATATCCACAGTGCTTTCTACAGCCAAGCGAGTCAGTTGGTTTTCTTTCTTTCTTTTTTTTGGTACCAGGGATCGAACTCGGGTCCTTGCGCTTGCGAGGCAGGCACCGGAACCACTGAGCTAAATCCCCGGCTCAGTTTGTTTTCTTAACCTTAATAACTTATTATCACTTTCAATCTCCAAACTTGTAAACACCAGCCATCTACTTTAAGGATTTCTGAATCAAGGTACATTATAGAAAAATAAACTAAGGGTCTACAAACTTACTATTTTTCTCTAAGTTACGTGCGGACAAAAGAGAAGGTACAGATCAAATGTTGTTTGGACAACTTGGCAGTTACTCACTTGCAGGGAATGTACAGTTCGGAAATAATTTGCGTCCATTATATGAACGAACGCTAGAATGAACAAAGTAGCCTGTATTTTAGAAGCAAGTTTGCTGATAAACCTTTTTACGTAAGATTAATCATACCTTAAATTCAATGGGTCAATAATTACTTTTCAGTTTCACAGCAATTTTCTTAAGGCACGGAATGATACGCAATGACATATACGTACAGATACTATTCTATTTACCACAAAACTTAAAGCAAGGTAAGTAAAACTAGGTGCTGTAGTTGTTAATTAACTTGATTGTGGTAATCATTTCACAATGTATCCACACAGCAAATCATCGTGTTAAATGCCTAGAATATACTGTATACAGTTGTCAGTGTTACCTCAATAAAGCTGGCCAAAGAAACTCTGGGGAGTTCTTCACAAAAATGATAAGGAATGTGTTATACTTTTAAATGGATGTGTGTGTGTGTGTGTGTGTGTGCGCATTGTTGCTGTTTTAATCAGTACTCCAAATTTTATTCTAGTCTGTTTTCTTCATCCCCTCTCCCTCATGCCAACAGAGTAATCCCCAGCTATGAAAAAAAAATAATAATAATTTTAAAAATAAGAATCGTGATGTAAGTCTTATGGCTTTTTCCAAGGCAAAATCCCAACTGCTAATCTTCTGCTTGCGAGTGCCAAAAGTAGTCAACGAAGCCCGTGTGTGAAAAACAAACATACCAAGTTTCCAGCCCGTCTTTCTCTGAGAAACGTGAAGAAAGCTATGAGGAAGGAATGTGCTCCAGGGCAAGAGGAGGCAAAAAATCGAAAGGGTTCTTTCCAGTCCCACTTCCCCCATCTCTAGCACAGCCTTTAGAAAAGTCTGGTGAGAAAAATCACACACTGTGTGCCTCAGGAAATAAACCCACCCCACAAGCTTATGAGAGGTCTTAAAATACCCACAAAAACCACACCTTTCCGGATGTGGGAGAGGGATTTCAGCTGAAGAAAGCAAACATCTCTCACTGAGTAGTTGACACCTTTGCCCTCTGGCTCCTTTCATGGGCCCTGCACCTGTCTAAACTTCAGGTGACACCAGTGATCAATCACTGCAATTTATTTCTAAAGCAATCATTCGGACTACGATGATGTGTTGTCACCTCACAAGGCAACTCACAGTTATTGACAAGAATAAAACTCTAACTAGGAAGTCTCTTCAGATTCTACAGAAGCCTTGCTGAGACAAAGATAGGTGAGCCATTATAGTGATTAAAAGTGAAGAAAACCCAAATGTCTACTGAGAGATGAATGGATAAACACATGGATATAGATACACAATGGAACGTTATTCAGCCTTAAAAAGGAATGATACCCGCCACAACATACACAAACCTAGGGGCACTGTGTTAGGTGACATAAACCAGCCACACACACAAATACCAGTGACTATAGAACTTTACCTCTATGAATTTTCTAGAGTAATCAGCCTCAGAGAAATGGAAAGTTAAATGCCAGTTGCCAGGTAATGGAGAACTATTGATTAATAGATGCACAATTCCAGATCTGCAAGAATTACAAATTCTAGAGATTGGCTATGTAACAATGTGAATACATTTAACACCACTGGATCCTATATAAAACTGGTTAAGATGGTAGATCTTATGTTATCTGCATTTTACCACAGTTAAAAAGTACTGTCAACAGTCAGAATAAATAAATAAGGAGGGGGGAAATGAACAAAGAGGAACGACTCCCAGCCTGAATTTGCCCACAAGTACCTAAGCAAGAAAAGAGGGCACAAGGGCAAATTATTGCTAGCAAATCATGTGTGCCGCAGGGGCAATTCCTTGCTTGTGTATTCAGACAAAGCTAAGTCTTACCCTAACAAGCCCCTCTGGAGAGGACTGGCTCTGGACCCAAGCAGGTTCTAATGGAGATTTCAGGCACGTTTCTTTTAGCCTAAAGGTCCCACGGGCATTTCCTCAAGCCTCATTTCACTGAAGTATCTGCCCATGTTCTTACCTCAACTGCTGAATTATGTACAGATGTCCTTTGGAGAGACTCCCTGAGGTAGACACTGATTGCGCCTGCTACCTTTTCACTCGGAAGAGGGCTATGTGTAGACAAATGTCGTCTCCTTCCTACTAAGTGGTCAGCTCTGTGCTTGATGAGGAGGAGAACTCCACTCAGGGACAGCTGTCCCTCAAGTACCACCTGGCAAGGCTTCTCGCGGCCCTGCTTTATGTGCTGGGAGGAAAGTGAAATTCATTTCCAGTGTTCTTGGCAAAGAAATCGCTGCGCTTGATGGTACACATTAGTCGGATTGAAATAAGTTGTTTAAAAAATCATCTTTGAAGCCTACACAGTAAAATATCCTGTATATACTTTTTTTTAAGATTCCCATGTTGTTTTTCTGGCTGGGGTCTGGGACGAAGGAGGTCCTAAGTCTTTCTGTTCACCTGAAAAGAAACAGCCAGACGGCTCAATGAGCTTAAGATGCGTTTCCCACCTGGACAGCTGATATTGGATTCCCCGAGAGAGACTGCAGTGGTGATTCTGAGATAAGAAAGGTTCTTAATTATATCAACTCACTGAATCTGCAGTCTGTTTTAACTCAAGAGCCAAGACGCAATCCTACCATTAAACATATGGGAGACAGATCGAAAGAAATCTCATTTATTTCCTCGCCACATAAATAGTAAGTCCTCTCCGTTGAACTATAACATGTACAAATAAGGAGATTTTACAACAGGGACTGCTCTCTGACCATGTTTAAGTATGGATCTGTGGAAAATGAAAAGTTACATTCCTGTTATTAAAAGCTCATCCTCTTTTGGAAAACACCCAATTAGCTCTGGGGGGAAATCCTTCACTATTCATATTATTAACTAAAGGAAGGCTTTAGGTTTCTACATTCCCCAACAATAAGGTCAGAACTGACTCCTGGAATCTACCCTAAAACCTCAACTTCCTGTTCGGCAAGAAGATTTACCTCAGAGAATGAATTGGTCCCTATTGCTGCCAAACAAAGACCTTTCTATGAAACCAATCGGACTGGGACACCTCATAGCTCTAGTTGATGCTCCACATACCAAGAGAAAAGATGCAGCACAAGAAATGCTAACGCTTTTCTGTCCGATTTCCCACAAACGTATGTGTGAATAGGTTCAGTAATGTTTTATTTATTAACTGTTCTCACAGAAGTGAGATTTCTAGATAAGACATTTACAAATCTCTTTCTAGAAGTTAATTTTAAAATCACATATTTTAAATTTCGCATTCATTCCATCTTCCTAAGCATAAGATAATGACAAAGGTTAATTCTTCTTAGATAATATCATGCCACCAGGAGTGCTAGTTCTGATATTAATAGAGGAGACTGGAAACGCAGAGGTCTGTTCGTGAAGACCCCCAAACAATGAACTGAGCAGAGAAGCCTGGCTAATCTCCATCCAGCCTGCTCCATAATTAAAGATACAGTCACTCCAACATAACCGAATTAGAGAAGGAGAAACGGCTCAGTGGAACCGAGTGCAGAGCTCAGAAATGGACCTGAACATCAAGAGAAACTTGGATCTCATGGAGAGATGTTTCACATCAGTGGAGAAAAGATTAATTATTCAGTCAGTGTTAGTGGCACTGCTGACAAGCCCCTTGAAAAAAGAAATAAAGCTGGTTCCCTATCAAACTCCTTACTTCAAAATAAACTGTAGATGGATTGAGTAATACAACCCAAGAAACTTAAACTCTAAAAACTGTAGACTAAGATGCAATTTTAAAATATGTAATATTAGAATGGGGAAAGCCTTTCTAAAAACAGAATCCCAAAGGCAGAAATATGCAAAGGAAGATTTCTAATCACTTTACGTGAAATTTTTAAATTTCTTGGAGGAAAAGCTCTGCATAAACAAAAGGCAAACTGGAACAAATATTATATCAATTGTGGTAAAAAGATTCATTCCTCAATTTATGAGGTGTTCTTGGACATTGATGCAAAAAAAGAGCAACTGGCCCGGGGATTTAGCTCAGTGGTTCCACCGCCTGCTGCGCAAGTGCAAGGACCCCCGGTACCAAAAAAAAAAAAAAAAAAAAAGACCAAAAGAGTAACCATCCAATTAAAGGGGCCAAAGCACAGCCATGCATGACGGTGCATGCCTACAACCGCAGCACCACAGAGGGAGGCTGAAGCAGGAGGACTGCAAGGTTTAGCCCAGCCTGGGCAACTCAGCAAGAACCTGTCTCAAAATAAAAAACAAAAAAGGGCTGGGGATGGAGCTCAGTGCAAAGCACAGGTTTCAATTCCAGTGCTGCAAAGAAGACAAAAAAGGCAAAAAACACACACACTAGAACTTTACACATACACAAAATCAACTAACGTAGGACAATATACCCTAACATCCATGATTTTAAAAATGTAAATTAAACAGCTTTTTTTCACTCATTAGCTTAGCAGAATTTAAAAAAATTTGATATTCAGGGCTAGTAACAATAAGGTACCTTTTTTTTTTTTTTCTTTTGTACCAGGGATTGAATTCAGGTCGCAGGCGCAATGCTACTGAGCTAAATCCCCGGCCCAATAAGCTAGTATTCTTACATGTTGCAAGGATGTCCAAATTGGTGCAACCATTCTGGTAAAACTTGTAAACATTTTGAACAACCAACTCAACTTTTAGAAATTTACGTTAGAAATGTATTCTGTATACAAATACAGACGAGCTGGGGAAAAACCCTGAGACATTCGAACGGACTCTTCAACCCATGTTTGCCTTTCGGAAAAGAACACCACAGAGAGATAACAGGAGTTGCAGACTGAGAAAAGCAGGACCAAGAGGGGTGAGCACTTGCAGAGGAGACCACTTTAATCAATTATAATGCTCTATGTGGTGGTAAACAATATAATCATGAAACTGAGCTGCCCCTGTGAGAGCTGGTGTGGAACGCCTTGAGGGTGTGCATCAAGTGAAGAAGCAAGTTACACAGTAACTGCACATTGTGCAAATGTATACAAAAGTACAGTGCGCCTGTCCCAGGGGAATACTAATGCTATTGTGGGAAAGACTCTCCTAAGAAACTATTAACAGTGGCTACTTTTAGAAAGAACTGAGAATTGAGGTTAAAATCTATTAATTCTGTAAGTATTTGTATACATGCTACTGTGCATGGAAAAAAAATCTTCAAATTATACATACAAGTAAGCCATGCATACATATATATGTTTATTATATACAGTGCAATACTTATATATATAGTTTCAATTTTTCTCTATATATATTTGAATCATATACAAGGCCACTTCATAAATTGAGGAATGAATCTTTTACTACTGATGTAAATATATATGTAAGTATATATAAATATACTGTTTATATAAGTATGTAATATATAAACCCTCAATTCTCAATTACTCTGAGAGTAACCATTTTTAATAGAGAGACACCCATCTTACATATTAGACACACCTTACTAATTTAGTAAAAGATTATGGCAACAGAAGGGATGGCAACTAAGAGCAAAAGAGGACTAATTACTATTGTTATTATTTTTTACATTTAACCAACTTTTAAATTTAAAATGCCTAGGTTTAAACACAGTTATTTGTTTCTCAACTGTCTTTTTTCCCACATCTGAACTGATGGCTACACGCCAAAGTTTGTGGCTGCTCTTCCCTGTGACCATAGCCCTGTGTGTATTTGTAGTAGCTGACCAGCTACTACAATGTCTACAGTGGGTTGGAGCTTCTCAAAATCAAGCTGACAGGCTACAAAAGCCTCAGTGCTATGCCTTCAAGCACAACTTCCTGCTAGCAAGGCGAGTCTGGTAGACTTTTTTCAGTTTTAATTATCTGTCCAAGATCTGTTTTATTAGTTTTTCACTTTGGTACATAATACCTGATATGTACAACTCAAAGGGGGAGAGCTTTGTTTTGGCTTATGGTGTCAGAGGTTTCAGTCCATGGCTGGCTGGCCCCAAGAAAGATACATCATGGTGGAAGGATGTGGTAGAGAAAAACTGTTCCCCTCATGGCAAACAGGAAGCAGAGAGACAGAGAAAGAGCCAGAGAGAAGGGGCCAGGGATCATATATATTCTCCAAGGTCATCCTTCCAGGGCCCACGGAGACCAATCCCGAAGTGTGCTTAACCAAACTCCTAGGTGTCTTCCAAGCAAATCAAGTTGACAATCAAGATTAATTGTCACAATGCTCAAGAGTTCCAGATTTTGGAGCATTTTAAATCCTGGATTTTTGGATGAGGAGTGTTCAACCTGTAAATATCTTGCTTTCATGAAGAAGATATGGATAGGGAAATCCTATTAGATACAACTGCAGAGTGCTTCAGAGAGAATTTTTGAGAAAGTTCACTTGCAAGCTGGGGCACTGAGTCCCACTTCGGCCCAGAGAGAATGGTGTCCCTCCTGTGCTGTGTTGGCTATTTTGACAGGAGTGGAAGGATAGCGAGCCTTAAGCCATATGGACTTGGCGGCCTACTGAGCATAGCTCAGTATCCACAGGAAAGGAAAGAGCAAAGCAACGGGAGAGAAGAGGATTTGCATTTCTTAGGATTACATGACAGAACTATCTCCACATAGCATGTGTCTGACATTTAGAGTCTCTCTCTCTCTCTCTCTCTCTCTCTCTCTCTCAGATTAGTCTCACACATTAAAAGCTGGATCAGATGCTGAGGTATTTCTGCTTACTTGAAAATAATTTCCAAGTTAAGTCTATAAGTCCTTATGAGATTGATCTACTAGACAGAAAGAGCACTGCACGAGATATGAGGTAGTCAACTAGAGAAGGTAGCTGTCGACATCTTTCTTTTTTTTTGGTACTGGGGATCAAACTTGGGACCTTGCACTTGCGAGGCAGCCGGTAGAACCACTGAGCCACATCCCCGGTGACATCTTTCTTTTTGAGGCAGCTTAAGGCAAATGAAAACTCCCAAGAGTAAACTTCACGCTGATCATTCTGCTCAGGCTGGCGACTTCACCTGGCACAAGACCATCATGGATGCTATGGGGCGGGAGGGAGGAGATGCGCAGGGCACTTCAGCCGTGCGAGCCAGTGGAGTGCAGAAACTGGAGCACTGTCAGCTATGCGTCCCCCAAGGAAGGGGCCACAACAGGTCTCCTTCCAGCCATTTTCTCACCAGACCCTAAGGAGCCCGCAGACCAAGCCCTAGTTAGACGGTCAGATGTGACTCTCCTCCTCCAGAGGCCCAGAGAGGCTGCAGCAGTCTGGCACACGTCACACTGAGACAGTCTCACTCCTCGAAACCAGCCATATGCAGTAACTCACGTGAATCAATGAGCCTGTTATTCTGACAACTCAGGCAGAATGGGAGCGAAGATGGAGTCTGCGGAAAGAGTTGAGTCCATTCTGTGCGACACTGGTTTTTGGGAGAGACTTAATTTCTATATGCTAAAAGCACGTCTCCTCGTAATCCTAACTCCTAAATGCAATGAAACCATGGGAAATACTACAGTCTTAGAAAAGCCAATGTACGGCATTGGCCCAGAACTTTCTTAGTGTGGCATGTGTGTGAACCAGCCAACCTCTGGGGGGCTTAATTTCCTCTCCCATGAAACAGTGATGATGGTAACCATCGGAGAGGGCGAAGATGCAGTATGAAGACAGGTAAAACACCTGGCCCACAGGAGGTATCAGACAAACACTAAGATACTGACTACCACCTGGCCTTTGAGGTCGCTGGCTTGTGTACCTAGTTACTAATTCAGAAAGTCCAGGGAGGACTGAAGCTACACCCCAACTAGCTACTTTCACACCAAGAAAGTAAATCTTTCACAAAGGTTCATTTTCTCTAGATTGAAATTTGGAGCTAAAACGAACTATTATGAGCACCTATATGGATGGGCCCAAAGTTGCTGGCAATACCCAAACCAGAAAACATACACTGAATAACTGAAGTGAAGATTAAGACACAAAGAAATGTATTTTCTATGCTGAGAAAGAGACAGCAAGGGCGGGTGGTCCAGCCCAATGGTAGGGGACTTGAGCAGCACATGAAGGCCCTGGATTTCATCCCCAGCGCTGGGAGAGAGAAAGTGAGACTGCAGTATGTTAAGGGTGGTCTGAAGGATTATATTTAAGGCGCTATTACACACAAGATAAGTGTCAGGCTCTTTTATACATAGGATTTTATTCAACTCACACATAAACACTGAGAAAAATATTGTATTTTCAGTATTACAGATAAGGAAACGAAACTTCAAAAACTTTCTTAAAAACTGGTGTGGTTTGGGCTGGGGATTTAGCTCAGTGGCACCACGCCTGCCTTGCAAGCGCAAGGTCCCGAGTTCAATCCCCCAAAATTGGTGTGGTTTAAATGTGAGCCATTTTGACTCAAAGATTTCTTTTACCATATAAATGAAATCTTTGGTGTAATTGTTACTTTACATTTTTATATGCCTTTCTAAGATAGTTTTGATATGATTCTATTACAATTAAATTACTCTTAATATAAATTAATATAAATTACTCTTTCATAAGAGTCTTACCCATTATAAGAGTCAATTCTGTCTAGATTTCTTAGCCACCAGAAAAGAATTACGGAAATAAAGTTAAAGTGACTCCAATTTACAATATCTCACGAGGAACTTGTTTGACTTCTAGAATAAGGAAAGAACCCAATTTATATCACATGAAAAGCAAATCTATTTCAAACAAATTTTAGGTTGCACACAGAGGTATCCCTGAGCATCAAGGTCAAAACTATAAAATACGCTCAGCTTCTTACAAAGCCGACAAGCTACTTCTTTTTGAAGGATTAAATTCAACCCACCTTGAATGCATGAATAATTTCATGAGGTTCTCTCCAGCAGGTTCAAATACTACAGGATGCAGGGACTCTGTAAGTTCTCCAGAAGCAAAAGAGAGTTCATGTCATTTATTTCAGGGCTATGTCTGTGTCAACCTCTAGGACACGGGACAAGAGTAAGGGGCTGACTGAGGTCAGCTCTCCTACAAAGGGATTTATGCATTCTGTAGAAGGCAGACAAAGGCCCTGCTTCAGACAGCAGAGAACTCGTGAGCTCTGTCATCCCTCAGTAGGGGGGTTGGTTCCAGGACATCAGGGACACCAAACTCCACAGATGCTCAAGTGACTTATATAAACTTCCATCATATCTGCATATAAACTATACACATCCTCCTGTATATGTCAAAGCACATTAGATTACTTATAACACTTAATATAACGTAAACGTCATATATATCTATATATCTATATATTTGTTATACTGTATTATTTGGGGAACAATGACAAAAAAGTCCATACATGTTCAGCACAGATGTAAATCTTTTTCTGACTACTTTTGATCTGTGATTAGCTGAAGCCGTGGATAGAGGGGGCTGACTGTTGGTGTAGGTGTCTGTTCTCCCTCAAGGCCCTGAGAGAAGGACAGCTGTCCCAGGCTTCTTTCAAGTGAAGGAAGTATTGGCAGCAAAGAAAGTCACTCACGTAGTCTACTCAGTACTCCTAGTGACAGAATTGAGTGAGGCAGACAGGACATTGAAATTTGTGCTGGACTGGGCATTAGTTGATTGCCTTTTCGACTACAGGATCAAGTTAAATTTAGAAAACAATTTGAAAGATTACGACTTATGAATAGCTGGCAAAAAGAAAAACTTGAAGAAAAAGGCAAATGCAAAAACAATAAGTCTGCATATTAACAAAATGAGATTTGCCATCTCCCATAAAGTGAGGTATTCATGGACAGTCCAACCCAAGACTACGGTAAGCTGCAGGTCCCAGAATAAGCCAGGTGCACACAGTATCAAGTTCCTGGCCCCCTTTCTAGGCTCCAAAATGGCATTCTGTCACTTTCAAGAAGTCTTTGGTTGCTGATAGGAATAGCTAGTGAGACACTGTAGTATCATTCAAAAATACAATTTTTACAAACATATTTTTAAAGTGCAGTCTCACATACCTTAGTATGAAAAATAATTAGACCATCAACCAAGCACCAAAGACAGCACTAGGAAATCTTGGAGTCTGGCCCCATGATACCTGAAAGCTCCAGGTTATTCCAGATTGTTTTCCACACTGTTGTAAGTTACTGCATGTTCACACGTAATTCTGAAGAAAGGTGTAAGGCAAGCCAAAGCTTATTGCTCTTTTCACCCACCTGACAGTATCTTTTGAGGCACAAAAGGGTCCCATTTTGATAAAATCAAATTTCTCTATTTTTTCCTGTGGTTGATCATGCCCCTGTCATGGCCATGAAATCACTGCCAAGCCCAATATCATGAACGTTTTTTCTTGTTTTCTTCTAAGAGTTTTATAGTTTTAGCTTTTTTAGGTCTTTTATCCATTTTGGGCTATTTTGTATAGATAGTGTAAAAGGACTAACTTTATTCTTTTCCACGTGGATATATAGTTTCTCCAGGACCATTTGTTAAAAAGACTGCCTTGGACCCATTGAATGACCTTGGTACTCTCATTGAAAACCATTAAGCAAAGAAACTCTGTTAGGCTCATAATAGAGTCTGCGCCCTTTCTTTAAACAAAATATTTCCAGGTATTTATACTTAAATATAGATAATTGAGCAAACACCTGTGGTCCTCCTATCATGTGCCAATTCTTGGCAAATCAATGCAGGCACAGTGCCAAGTAGGATAGGGTTGCGGTACTCAAGTTCATGTTGTGACAGATAAGGCAGATACAGAAACATCCACCAAGAGCCAATGTGGTGCTGGGAGTGGTGGCCCACGCCGATCATCCTAGCACGCAGGAAGCAGTCAGGAGGATTGCTGCAAGTTGTAGGCCAGCCTGGGCTACACAGAGTTCAAGGCCACCCTGAACTACCTAGTGAGACCCGGTTTAAAAAACAAAACACAACTAAACCAAACCTAATGTGCTAAGTGTAAGGAAAAAAATTTGAATTTTGCCTGAATTCCTGTCCTCCTTCTCTGGCTAGAGGCTGATCACCATGGTGCTGGGTAGCCCCACAACTGTGCCCATGTAATGTGTAGCCAATGGTTTTTTAGTACATCTGCCGGCTGTGCCATCTTGGCAGTCTATTTCAGAACAGTTTTATCACCCCATGATGAAACTCCATACCCATTAGCAGATTCTCCCCCTTTCCTTCTAACTTCTCTAATCCTTGGCAAATCACCCGCTTTCTATCTCTATGGATTTGCCAACTTTGAACATGTCATATAAATGGAACCATAATAGGGCTCCTCAGTGGCTGGCTTGTTTCACATAGTGTAACTTTTTCAAGATCAGTCCATCTTGTAGCACGTATTAGTAACATGTTTGGATATGCCACATTTTGTTCATCAGATTCACCGGCAGACGGGCATTTGAGTTCCCATTTTTTTCTGGTCGTTATGATTAATGCTGCTATGAACATCCACATACAAGTTTATGTTTGGGTTCAATATGCATCTAAGAGAAGACCGTTCAAGATGAAGGTCTTTGATTCAAGTGACACTATTTCCAGCAGCGGTAGGACTGCAATAATATGGCAAAGATTAGAAAACATATTTTATTGGTATTCCAGCCTCTACAAATCATCTCTAAAGTGACAGCTTTCTGAGCATGCAGCTTTCTGTGCCGTATTTCTTCCAACATTCGTTATTCATTCCCCAAATTTTACAACTGTGTGCCAGATACTGGGTTGGAATCGGTGTCACAATGTTGAGGACTAGACATGGTCCATTTACGGAGCTGAGAGGCACCAGGGAGGCGAATTAAGCACACAATAAAAATATACAACCACGACTGTAAGGGAGTTACACAGTAATTAGAAGAGGGCTGAACACATAGTTGTGGTACAAAGAGGAAAATGCCAATTAAAACTTTCTTATGAAAGACTAAGTTCTTCAAAACAAATACAAATTTTGACATATGGCTGATAGAGATAAGAGGGTTCGCCTCCTTCATTTTCTGTTTGAGTCCAAACCCAAGCATTTTATAAATGTATAACACATAATCCTCCCCCAAACAAAACTGCTCATAATTTTAAAGGTTCCATGCAAGAAGACACTCTCTCCCTCACTATCCAACCTCGGTGTTTCACACCAGTCATACGATCTTCTCCTAACTCTATCCCAAATCCTTTATGTAGCTAAGCCGTTCTCCTCTTAAGTTTGTCATCAGAAGCAACACAGAACAGCTGTCACCAGTGTGATTTTTAGGAGCTCTTTGCATACTTAACATTAATAAGTTATCCCTCAACATTTTTCCACACGGAATCCAAGTTTTGCTCGGCCTGGAAGCCTTATTTTCCCCGACCTTTTAGCCATCTCTATGCCTTTTTCAGTGTCTCCAATCCCTCTTTTATTTGTGGAACTCAGAGCTCCACGAAGGCTAAGACATGAGCTGAGTGCATGTATTTTTGTTACTTGAACTTGAGGATTTGCCTGTTGATTTTTAGCTTTACTTTGAGTAGGTCTTCTCTTAACTCTACTTAGAGGTTAGCTGGTCCAAAGAAGATCAACTTTTAGACTCAGAAAGAAATCAAATTAATATTGCTTTTTGATAAAAGTGACACTTATGAGCGAAACGCAAAATGTATGTCTTCTGAGCACGCATTCATAATTATGGTTCTTACACATCAGAGACTAAGTACTCTATGCCCTACCATTCGGCCCCTGACATTCCCATCAACCGCTGTGTTCTCGGCTACGCCTCTAAATGACCACAATCATTTTGACCACTGATCGTAAATTCTCCCCTCCTACTCCTGCCGCAAACCTACTGATTTTTGGTATTCTGTATACATCTGGTTGATTACTGGGTATTTTCAATAAGCCCTAGATTTAGTACTGATCATGACTGATCATTGATACGACCCTCTTTATCCATTCCATTATGGCCATTAATTCCTAATTAAACACACTTTCAATGCACTCTCATGAGGCAGCCCCTCAGTTCATAGTGAAAAATAATCATTTTTGTGATCTGATAGGGGTGCCTTGTGGATCAGCCTCAGAAGCCTCCCTAAAAAAATTAAGCTAGATGGAATCTTTCACTTCCCCGCATTCGTGGGCTGCCATTCTATTACAGAGGGAGAAAGCGTTCATCAGGTAGGGTCTGCTGTCTTCCAGAACACATGGGTAATTCCCCCTGCTTTCCAGCCCGCAAGTATTTCCAAATCAATTTTGTTATGATACCTACTTGATGCCCACTACCATTCCTGCACCCTGTCACCAAATTTCCTTCCAGGTCATAAAACTGTTTAGATTTGTCATTTCAAGGCCATTCTTCCTTCCAGTGGGACACAGAAATGGCACGTCGCTCCATTTCTAAGTTCTATATTCTCTCTACGACTCGTGCTTCATGAGGCTATCATTTGAAATGAATGTTTCAGCATAACAGATAAGCTATTGGTGCCTACAGGTTTTAATATAAACTGCCTGCCAAAACAGCCTTTTGCCAGCTCTGCTAATAATTTTGCTTACTCCCTGAACTCCTCATCAATGCCCCTAGACTCTTTTAAAATAAAGAAATTTTGCTTTGGGGGGTCAAAAAAAAATAGGCAACTCGATCTATAGCTGTCATTTAAAACCAACTACATTTCCCTATCCTGTTGCTTCTGATGTGTTTAAAAAATGCTCCCCTTGATGTGTTCTGAAAGTTGTCTCTCATTTCCTGTTGAGCTTCCCAACTTCCGAGGCCGCTCTTTCTTTCTGTTCCTCCCTGGCCCTCTGCCATCCTCTACTCTGTTGTCACTTTCTTGTTCATGTCTCCGCTGTTCAAGCAGCTCTTTGTTCATCCTGCTGGGTTTCCACCTACCTTCCCTACCTCAGTGAGAATCACCTTTCATTATTTCCTTCACTGAAATTTCATCAAGGTGGAGCCCATTCTGTGGGATTCCCGGGCCTTTCCCTATCCAACCTGTGCACTGGCAGTTTCCTCTTAAGTACCTGTAAGCTACTATTCTAAATTCAGCTTCGTGAATCCTGTCTGCCTGTAGCCTTTGAAGAGCCTGTGGAATGCTAACATCTCTCATGCTGAGATACTCACACAGCTCCTAGGTCTGTAATGTTTCATTATTTTTTTTTTTTTTGGACCAGGGATCGAACTCGGGACCTTCCGCTTGCAAGGCTGTAATGCTTCATTTTTGATAGGGCAGTCATTCTAGTTGATTCTCATCCTACTGGGCTGGAGGTAGTGGTAGAGCACTTGCCTAGCATGCAGTGGGCCCTAGGTTCAATCACCAGCAAAGAATACACTATAAGAGATTATGAATTTATCTAGCTCTATAAGGCAGAAGACAGCACTGAGAACCCTGATATCTCCAAGGTCCACAGTGGGTCAGGTGTTCAAGAAGCCCCCTCAGTAGCCTCTCATAAATGAAAAGATCTACATCAAAGCCCTCGAAAGGGATCACTGTCTAAAATGTTACTTCGCAAAACCCACAGACTACTTGCCTGATGATTTCCTTTTTTGTTCTCTTAGAGGTTAAAAATTGCGCCAAGTAACACACCTTACTTTTTAGTCCCTGCTTATTCTTAAGCAGGTCACACTTCTGAATTCTTAAGAAAGTTACACATCAGACAAATGAAGAATAGAGATTTTCTTGCTTCTATTTCCTCCCTTAATTCCTGTTTCTTCCCCTTCCATAAAAGGGTGTGGTATTTACATATAACCTACTACACATCCTTTGCATACTTTAACTGACCTCTAGATTACTTGAGTAATTAATAGTATGTAAATGCTACATAAATAGCTGCTAAGCTGCATTGTTCAGGAAATGACAGGAGAAAAGGTCATGCACGTTCGCTATAGACATATATTTTTCCTGACTATGTCCAATCCAAGGTTGGTGTCCTGGCTTTTCATGAGACAGGAAGACTGATTTGGCTCAGTCTCGGTCCGTGGATGGCTAGGTGCATTCCTGTGGCCTGGAGGTGAGGCAGAACGTCATGGAATAAGGATGCGGTGGAGGAAAGCTGCTCACCTCCTGTCAACAGGGAAGCAGAGAGAGGAGAATGAGCCTGAGAGGAAGAGACAAGGGAACAGATACAGTGCCCAGTGTCACACTCCCATGATGCACTTCCTTCAAACACATCTCACTTCCTGTTTCCTTCACCTCCAAATAATGCTATCAGACTATGACCTCATCAATGGATTAACCACCGAGACGGTTAGAGCTGTAATGATCCAATCACCTGCCCAAAGGCCCACCTCTGAACACATGAACTTCTGGAGAACATTTGAGATCTAAACTGTAACAGTCGGTTAAATGCATGAAAGTGGAATCACAGGTACGAGGGGCCAACTGTGTATGTATGTGTACATGTATATGTATATGAATATGTATGTGTATGTGTACATATTGTCCTCTGAGCATGAAATGATGCTGCTAGTCAGCTCTACAAAGTAGAGCCATCGGTACTGAAACATGGAAAGACATACATGGAGGAAGAGTAATTTCCAATCCAATGCCGGAAACTGGGATCCCAGCATGCATGGTAATATCTACAATGGCCAGGTCTGTACATAGAAGATCACAGATCCTCAGACACAAGGATCCATTTTTATCTTTCTGCAAGAAGAAAAATAAATGCAGGTCTCAAAATTAAATGCTAGATATAATTTAATCATTTGTGAGAATGTTTTGTGGTTATAAGGAAGACAAAGGAACACAGTTCTAAAAATCTGAACACAGCATGTGAATTACTCATTTATTCCTAGTAAATGAAAAATAAATGTATGTGCATCTGTACTGATTGAGCTGCTTCACTGCTCAGCAGTCCAGCCTGGGTCCTTGTCTGGAAGTCATGTGGTCCCACACAGAGATGACCTTCACCTTTAGCCTCGAGAAAGGGGGTGGGTGCCAGAGCTGCAGGGAGCAGGAGAAGGACCTTGGGTACCAGAGGAAACATTAAGACTACATTCACCAGGACTAGAGTTTGAATCCTGGCACTTCCATCTGTTACCTGTTATCGAAGGCAAGTTACATAAATCCTTGTGCCTGTATTTCCTTGTTAATAAATTAGAATAAAAACAAAACCTCATATCTCAAAGGGTATTTGAAAGGCATTAATACAAGTAAAGTAGGCAGGATTCAATGAATGATTCCTTTCAATTTACACTGCAAGAAGATTTTAAAACAACTAATAAAACAGCCAAAGCACATTAATAGCCAATACGGGGCTGAGGGTATAGCCAAGTGGTGTGGCATTTGCACACCATGTGTGAGGCCCTGGGTTTGATCCCTAGGACTGCAAACGTGGTAATAAATTTAAAAATAAAAACAAAATTAAAAATCTAATAGCTAACCATGTTTTGGGAGAGATTTGTAAATATCACACTCACCTCGGGTCTGTATACCACACTGATGGTATCACCTTCAGCTTACATTTTTGAAAAATCTGTATTTGGCATCTTACCTCGCTTTGTGAAGCTAGCGCTCATGAGGTGGTTTCCTAAAATGCTGACGGTATCCAAACTAGTTCTCATGAAAGAATAAGCAATTCCAATTTAGAAGACTACAACAAGCTTGCATCCATTCTCACATAAACCTGATGAGTATGCACTTTACATCTTACCTTTCAAAAACAAATCAAAACCAAATATTTATGCCATCTTTTGAAAATATCAAGAAGCAATAACTCCACAAAAGCAAAACCAGAAATAGTTTGCATAAAGCACTTCCAATGTAGGTAACAATTTACCATCTTTCTGTGCTAAATTACTACGTATCATTTACAAACCATCAGCTGCTTCCTATCTTTCTCTTTTCTAGTTATCATCAAAATCCTGCCCTACTTCCAACTGTACTTTTCCTGTGTGTGAGAGTTGAGGATCAGTATTAATTCAAATAATTGTGGAAGTGTCCAAAAGAAATTGAGATTTCCATTTTTCACTGAATAAACAGAAATGCCACCAACACTGAATAGATAGCCCTCATGAGAAAATGCAAATGTAGGAGTGGGAAAATGTATTTTTATTTTAAACAATATGACTGTCAAATCAAGAAGCATGACATTTCGTAACACAGCACCATTCACATCTAT
This sequence comes from Heterocephalus glaber, assembly GCF_000247695.1. Next base: position 4,521,123 of record NW_004624796.1, read on the forward strand.
TTGTTTCTGGTAACCAAGCCTTCCACACCTTTAGATTTGAAAAATGTTAGATAAAGCACACTAGAAAAAATGAATTCTACAACGATGACACCTGGTTCATGAAGTACTTCTGTCAGTTATTCTCAAACTAGGCTACCACAGAATTTTACTGCGTGAGCTAGACCTAAGTATTCTGGCACTGACATTAAAAAAAAAACCAGCAATTTTTAAAAATTCTTAGGGGCCTAGGGGATAGAGGAAGCAGATGGAATTTTTGTGATTTAAGAGTTTTTTCTATAAGATGTTAATTTCAAATCCGGGGTGAAATGAATGATTCTGGGAGGTAAGTACAATAGTAACCTGGGGGAAATTGTACAATTTATAACAGGTATCAGCATTGATATAGCCATGCTAGCAATGAAAGAGCCCGATGAGAAAGAGGTGAAAATTGAATACCTAGTAAGATGCCTTTACTCTCCCAAACATCCAAAGCCCTCCTGTATCAGTACTTTCTACTGGCAGTCCTAGCACTTGCTAACATGGAAACATTGCTTCAAACCAGGCCTTACCAGAGCAGGTCACAACTGCAGCAACTGGTATACCTACAGCTTAAGACAGTATTTTGCTGGAGTTCATTTCAGAGTTTTTCATGATATGATAAATGTGAAAAGAATTTAACTGTATAATAAAAAATAATTTCATTCATTTTAAGAATTAGCAAAAATATCTTGCAGTGATTTAAAAAAGCATGAAGTAATATGAACTACTTTAAAATATTCCCGAAAATGGAATGGCATTTCTATCTGTAGGACAGGATTTTTTAAAATGTTTTAATGAGCCTTGTGAATTTTCCCTAATGAATGTGATTTCCTTTTACTTTTTTTTTTAATTTCCAGAGGGCTACATATTATTAACCTTCATTTTTACTTGAGATTCATTTGTAAGTAACAAAATCAGCAAAAAGAGAAACTTTTAAAAAAAGATTTTAAAAAGAAGGTCATTAAGGAAGCTAGGCATGGTGGCACATGCCTGCAATCCCAGCACTCTTTGGAGGCTGAGGCAGGAGGAGGATCATAAGCTTGAGCCTACCTTGTGTAATTTGGCAGGATCCCATGCCACAAAGGGGAGGCTGGGGATGCATTTCAATGTGAAGGACCTCAGTTCAATTTCCAGTACCATCACCACCAAAAAAAAAAAATTAGAAATAGCTGATTTTGGGGGGTGGGGGGGGTGGGGGTGGTACCGGGGATCGAACTCAGGATCTTGCACTTGTGAGGCAGGCGGCGGCACCACTGAGCTAAATCCCGGGCCATTGATCTTTTTAAATTTACAAGTTAACCCCAAATTGAATAAAAGCTGATTTTAAAAAACCCTCATCTTCAATAATAACACAGTAGATCAAATAAAAACAATGAGAAAACTTGAGTTTGGGATTCACAGACAATGCCCCCCATCGTGTGCCCTGAGGACAACTGGCTGTGCAGGGAGTAATTTAGACAACTTACAAAATGAAGGCAGAAAGAGGAAGCCATTGAAAACTTTCACCCAGCCCTCCTCGCCAGTCCCTGGGCCCACAGTGACTTTATTCCCCATATTCCCAATCCACCTTCTACTTCACAGGCTCGCTCTGCTCCACACCCAGCTCAGATGCTGTGGTGGAACTCTAGGACCAGTTTCTCACACGTGTCTTTGTCTGGCCCTTTCTTCCCCAATGTACTAGCTTGGCACCCAATCACCATCGGCAACTGAACAGCTCACACTGCTGCCAGGAAAAAACCCACACAATTGCGCTTAATGACCTTTCCCTAAATTCCTCACCATAGATCTCCAACTGGCACTCAGCCCTGCTGGATAATTCTTCTACGGCTATAGCACTATTTTATTTTTCAAGATGATAATCTAATATTCTCTCCTCAAACTCCCAACATTTCTTTCCTTCTTCTGATCACTGCCCCCATCATATGCCACTGATCATATGCCATCTTCTCACCCTCAGATCCACCACGTTCATGCACCGAAGTATTATGCTTCTCCTATTGTTCACATGGAAGAGTTGTCATTTCTCCTGAAGCCGGTGGTATACATCATCCCAGTCATCTGCTGATGTAGGGTCTTCCCTCCTAGTCCCTCTTCTCTCTAGGCCATTCCGAGGAGACACAGGCTTGCATCCACATGGCCTAGCTTCAAAACTACAAAATGATGGCTTTATGTTCACATTTCCCTTTTGCTCTGTATAACAGACATAAGTGGTGAACCAAGACTAAGAAATTTTAGCTAATTGTAAAGTATTCTTTACTTGGAGTTGAGTAGCCCCAAGCACATGTAAAGCTGGTGATTTTCATGAAGTTATTTAGCTGTAGAATATAGCGTTTCATTAACAATGTCACAATTAAATGAAGTAAGACTGCATGTAATGTGGATTTAGTTTTAAAAATGATGAGTGTAATTACTTGGCATCTCAAATGAAGGTTTTCCTGTTCTTTACAGAGAGAAGCATCTCTCTTGAATACATGAATGACATGAGAGACAAATCTGAGGAGGAGGCAGGGTGAGTTACTGGGGTTAGAATGGACTCTTCTGCTCATTCTGAGTTTATAGGTCCAGGAGAAAAGAACAATGATGTTTTACTAGAAACCCTTGAACATCCCTGGGATTTGGATCTGTCTGCCCTCCTAAGAATGCCCGGGAAATGAGCAATTGTGAAGACACTAGCAGATTGCATAGTGTATTTTCTGTTACTATCACAAAATACCTGAGGCTGTGTGCCTTATAAAGAATAGAGGTTTATTTAGCTCTCATTTTTGAAGGCTGAAAGTGCAAGCAGCATGGTGCTGATTCCGGTGAAGACTCTCCTGGCTATACCACCGCACAGCTGACAGCATACGGAGGCAGTGCACGTGTGAGAGAGATCACACTGTAATACCAGAAGCCAGAGTGCAGTAAGGGTGACCTCCCGCAAGGCCCCACTTCCGAAAGGCCCCAGCATCCCTCCCCACTATCATACTGAAGACCAAGCTTCTAACACACGAATCACTCGGGAACACACTCAAACCACAAGCAGATCACAGCCCAGATACAGGGTGCATGAAGAGACCAGAGGCTGCAGCCTAGGACTCCTAGAAAAAGAAAAAACCATACAAAACACAGCACCTGAAGTACGGCACAAGGGGGCAGATGGCCACTCAGAAGCCATGCACACCTTCCTCCTCATCTCCGCTTGCCTTCACATTCTCGCTAGTAAGCCCGAATTGATCCATAACTCCAGGCACTGATGTCAGCAGATACTGACCTGCCATAACCTGCCTGAGCTCTCTTCCTTGAAGTCAGAGACCTAAGTGTCAAACTTGAAAAGGGAAAGAAAATCCCCAGTGCAAAACCCTAATGTTAAAGGACTTGCAAATCACTGCTGCTCATGTAGTGAGGAAAGATGGGAAGAATGAAGACAAGCCAGAAACCTGAGCTTCAGCTTAAATTTACCGCTTATTTCCAAAAGGCGGTGGTATTGTTCTGTGATAAGCGGGAAAGAGAATTTCTAGGATTTTTTCAAGTAAAAAAGGTGGTAACCAGGACCTCGATGATCTCTGTTTATACCTTTTCTGGCTCCAGGCCACGGGCAGCCTAACAAGGCCGGGCTCTTCCCAGCAGTCTGAATAAAAGCAAGCAGAAGCGCCATCACGAAAACACGACAACACGGACATCTGAGGCTGCAAATCAAGAAATCAGCACAACACCAGTACAAGTCTGCAAGACTTGGCAGGACCAGCACACCAACAAGTATCAACATCACCTTCTTCTTTTTTTTAATGGGGTCTCTGAAATAGTACAAAGATTACCAAAGAAGCAGGATTACAAGATAAATAACTAATGAGACACATGATGCGGATAAAAATCCAAGAGTCCATACTAACAATGTTTCTTTAGGCTCAATCCTTCAAATACATCTTCTCTCTATTTAGTAGTTCCTCAGCCAAAGATCTAATGGCTAACTTTATAAAAATTTATTATTAAAATTATTTTCCCTCTCTTGATTTTTAGAAACTTTTGTTCATAATTCCATCATTAACTAGGGTACAATGAGTTTGAGGTACTAAGGATAAATATAAAAAAAACTTTTAAGTTAGTCAGACACACACACACAAGTGATGGTATTGGCATTCTCTTCAAAGACCATGGGAGCTTGGGCAATCTTAATGCCACAGAATTTTCCTTCCAATGAAAAAAAAATTCAATCAATACTTTTTTCCTTCCTAGCCCAGCTGGTTTTTACAGTGACATTATAAAGCAGATGGAATGCTAGTAACCAAAAGCCAGAGGGTTGGTTAGGCTGTTTGCGTCTGCACTTCCCAAAGTAAAGGTCACTCCAAAGGAACTGTGCTCCATGAAGCGCCGCGTGGGCCGGACGCCCCAGCTCACTATTGATCCCCTAAACTTCTCTGGAGGAGCAGGATGGAGCACTGTTGGGAGCCCAGGGCTGAAGAAGACTTCCTGAAAGGTGCTGTGGGTCGCCTCGCTTTGTGAGCCACTGAGACCCACACAAAACCCTCCAGGTGAATCTACCGATTAGATTAAGCTGATACAGAGGTGACCTCCATTAGCCCAATAATCAATAGGGTGCTCCCCATCAGAAGGCCGGGCCACACCTTCACCAATAAAATAGCGACACTCACTTGCGCCTCGCACCACCCAAGCCTCTCCTAAGGGTCTCTTTTATTCGGTCACAAAGGGCTAGGCTGAGCCTTCTTCCTATTTCTTTCACATTCTAAGCAGATGGATGTTCACTTCCAGCTCCTGATGAGTAGCCTTCCAGGTAAGACCCTGAGCAGAGCTGGTTCTTTTAGGAGATAGGGCCGCAGCCTGGGCCCCCGCTGGTGACCAGCTGGAACTGAATTTCTATGGTAGAGCAGGTTTTTGTGCTGCATGTTTTTTAACTGTAGTGAAAGACACACCATATTTAACTATTTTATGCATGTGTGGTGCTGGGGATGGAACCCCGGGCCTCGTGCATGCTAGGAAGTGCTCCACCACAAGCTACTCTCTTAGCCCCTGACCATTTTAAAGTATGGAGTTCAGTGCCATTAAGTACATCCACACTTTTGTGCAACTATCACCATCAGTCATCTGCAGGACTCTCTCATCTTGCAAAACGGATATTCTGTACCCATGAAATAATAACTCCTCTTTCCATACTCCTAGCCCACTTACTTTCTGTCTTTATGAAACTGACTTCTCTAAGTACCTTAATATAAGTAGAGTCATAGAGCATTTGTCTCTTTTGTGCCTGGCTTATTTCACTTTGTATAATATCCTCAGGGTTGATCTATGTTGTAGCACATGCCTGAATTTCCTTTCACATTCTGTAATCTGCTCTTCCACTGATGGACACAGGAATTCCTTCTATCCCTTCACTACTATGAACGATGCTTCCATAAACAGCAGTGTGCACTAGCTCTTAACAGTCCTTGCTTTCAGTTCTTTTGGCCATAGTCAGGGTAGTGCAGGGTCACAGAGTAATTCTAGCTTTTTCCCTGAGGAAGCCGCACCAGCTTTTCTAGGTTTAAAGATGTTCCCAGGAGACTGAAGAGAATGAAAAAGTAGAGAATCTGTCCTGAGACCATTAGAACCATCTTGATGCCATTAGACCAATTAATAGTTACCACTACTCAAAACAATTTTGGTTTTATAAGGTAAAAATGACTATGCTCTCCCAGCCAGCAGGCAGATCTGGTTATTCTGATGAATGGACAGGTGCCATGGTACTAAGACAGCTGCCTCAATGTGGTGTTTATAGTTTAGTATGCAGGGCCTCCTGAAGACAATACTTTAGCCAGAGAGGAATGGAAAGTGTAATCCTGGGTTAGGGGAATCTAAAACAAACTTTATGATTCTGAGTTAACCTTCAAAAACCAGCAGTGCCAGCCCAAGTTCTAAATCCTTAATTATTCACAATAGACTGAGAAGAAAGTAATCAGTATCAAGCGTGTACTTTTTATCTGTGATTAGCCATTCGATGTCTGATTTATGGGTTTTGGGGAGAAGGGTACCAATTTATTTTTCCTCCACAGAGCTCCATGCATGAAGTATAATTACAAACTTGTTTGTATTTTCTATGGTGTAGAATTAAAGACATAACCTTCCTGGAGACTTTGAATAGGATGATTTCCTTGTTCTTTTTTTTCTTCAGAATAAAAGTTTAATGGATCCCAAGTAACATTTCGTATGATACACATAAGCTCACTGATTCTAACCACATGATTCTCTCAGAATCACTGCTTTTAACTGATGAAACAACCAGTTACAAGTTAAATAATAATTGCAAAAACATACAGTTTTAGATGCTTGATTATGCCTCCTTTTCATTTTGTCACACTGTTGTATCACTAATATGGGCTTTAGTTATCCTAGAAACACTTTACTCAAATGTGCACTTAGCAAAGCTGGATATGTGAATTTCCTTGCAGACAAATTAATTTTAATACATGCCAGGAGACTTAACGTGCTTTGGCAAAGATGCATGGGTTTAATGCTAGTTTGCTAAAGCTATGGCCCTAAAAGTGGGGCCACACGCCTGAGTTTTGTTGCTTGGCCTTGCTCAAGAGCTGAGCTGAGGGCCTCCCAGGCTTGCCCCACCTGTGCAATTCTCCTGTCTGCCCCTGGGGTCCTCTGCAGCCCCTGGGTCCTTTCTATCCCCTCTTCTGGCATAAGGGGCCTTTGGCTCTTGCTGATGCTTCTGCACATTTCATTATGCAAATCTGCTTCATGTCTTACCTCTAGTTCCAACAAGAGTTCCATAAAGAAAATCAAACAAGAAATTATTTTCCTTTGTTATACTTTCTGCTATCATCTCCCCCTAACTTTACTTTCCTCATATCCACAGATCAACACTGGAACTGAACAGAAGTACAGTGCATGAAAATGGGAGAAAAGATTTGTTGAGTACAGCAGAGCTAGAAAGAAACATTTTCATAGCTGTCAATATATATTTTTTTATTGCACAGTGAAGACATGCACACTATTTTTTTTTTTAAAGAGAGATGAGGGTATAACTATTACCATCATCCCACCATCCTAACTCCTCCAACTTTGAATGCTTTGGAGAACATTTCTTCCTATCTTCTTTCCTATGCCAAATTCATCTCTTAGTTGTAATGGTACTGGAATCGTGTTTTTCCTCCTCTTTTTCTACAGTGTATTGTTTTTCTCTGCATGTTGCTGGTCTGGCTCTACAATCTCCACTCCAAGGCACCTCCCGCAGCTCCCGCCTCTTCCAGGGGTTCGTGGGGCTCCCCTCCACTCTCTAAGGCTCCTTGTTCTCTCTGCCTGAGCTTATCCATTCTCCATCATTGCTACCTGCATTCGCTCCTGCAGTTCTCAGGCAGTGAGCCCAGGTAGCCTGGGATGCCGCAGGGAGTTCACCCTGGCTCTGTGGGGTACTCTACATACAGCAACCCTTATTGGAGATTATGCAAACTACTAGCTGAGGAGTTCAGTTTCAACACTAGTTATCTGCATTCCTTCTGGTGGCATCACCTTTGCACAGTGGGTTTTCTGAGGTTGCCATAAAAAAAAAAAGCAAGAACTCATAAAAACCACAGTGTTACAAGAAGTGGTGTCCCATCTGATTCCAAGGTTTGGAAAATTCTGCAGTATCCCAATAGGCACACACGCACAGCCCTTTGGTAAGTGTATAAGTTCTCCAGAAAACAGAACCAAAAGAATTATAACTTATTATAAACGATAAGCAGGATGCAGATCTAAGGAGGAGGTGGTGTCACAGCCCAAATTCAAAGACAGCAGGATTTCCTCTTCTTTGGGAAACCTCAATCTTCTCGGAATGCCTTCAACTGTTTGGATGAGGCCTCAAGTCTTGGACAGTAATCAGCTTCATTCAAAAACTACTGACTTAAAAATAAATCTCATCTAAAAAACACCATCACCACAGTATCCAGACTGACCAAATATCTGAGTATCAGGGTCTAGCCAAGTTGACCCAAAAAACTAATCATCACCCGCTAATAAAAAAGATAGATATTTTTATTTGAATGTGTGGCAATCAGCCACTGCATCGTTAGGTCATAAACACTAAGTCGTTTGGACTTTAATATTTAAGGAATGCAACTGTTACTCTACAGGCAGGAAGCATGGCATGAACTTTGCCCGACATATCGATCATATTGACAGCTGAAGTCCAGAGGGTTTTCTGGAGTTCCAGAAATGCATACTCTGCCTGTGAATCAGTATACACATACAGTACATCTACATCTACATCTACAGCACCAACTCACATGTATCTAAAACAGAATCCCCACCATTACCTGGCCTCAGATGTTCCCAAATTTATTTTATCTCCCACCAAACCTACTGTCGGACTGATTCCCAAACTTTTGGGGGGCAGTACTGGGAATCAAACCCAGGGGCATGGTCCTGCTAAGTTAAATCCCTAGCCTGTTTTGAGACAGGGTCCAGCTACGCTGTCCAGGCTAAACTCGATTATGATTCTCCTGCCTCAGCTCTGCAAGTGGCTGAGACTGAAGCATGTGCCAGTGTCTGCTCCAGCAATGTATCTCTTAACCCTCCTCAGGAACTTCTCCCTCTGAGTACCCTCCCTTCATGGTCATATAATGGTTTTTACCTATGTCATATTTTACTATAAAAACAAAACTAAACACTGACAGATTAAAGCCTCACATCGTAAATTAAGGGCTCATGATTTCTCAGGAGAATGTGTTTATTTTTAACTCCTATCACCATATCTAGAAAAAGCGGTTGATATAGGACATCCAGAATAGCAACTAGCGAGCATGTTTTGATAAGAGAAATTCTCCTTGATTTAGAAGAAACAGTACTTTCCAACACGACCTCTGCTAAAACATTTTGCAGTCAGATTCTTCATGAAGATCCCTTGGGATGGTGAGATCCCCAAGCTGCAGAGCCAGGCTCTGTCGAGGTGAGGAGTCCATCCCACCCAAACAGCTGTGTCTGTGTCTGGTTAAAATACAAGTGCAACACTGGACTTCACAAAGCACAAACCAAAGGCAGAAAACACTAGGTGAAAATACTCCATTTATCTGTTTTCCTTGGAGAACATAAATCCCTTTGAGTCAAAGACAGCCACTAGCGCACTATGCAAAAAACTTTGAGTTTGACCTCTCTTTTCCCGTTATTTCTCAGAATTAAAGCTGGAAACCATTGGAAGTTATTTCCTCTATTACTTCATTTTCGTTGGCAATACCTGCTCTGTTGAATAAAGATGCTGCTCCACGATGCATGATAATATTTATGGAACCCCATTCCCCATCACTAAGGTGAGGCAAGTTTTCCCTCTCAAGGAGGGGCACTTGCTATTCATAAAGCACAGCGGGATCAGCATAAAAAGAAATCAGTCCCTTTCAATGGGCCCTCCAAGCCCAGCAAAGTGAAAGGTGGTTCTCAACAGCCCTCCACACATCTAAGCCTGTGTGCAGTCCTGTGGAAAGCTCAGCATTTGAGTGAAAATAAACAGGAAGCTAAAAATAGATGATCACTCAGAGAAAACTCATCAAAAATTTAGTTAATACAGTGCTAAAGATGAGAAAGTGTTACAAATTGAATTTCGAGTGTTTATCTAAAAAAGAAAATAAGTCCACACTAAGATTCATAATGAAGGCAATGAATTTCAAACAGGGTGCCTGTGGGACAAGCAAGATATCTGATATAAAATCACAGTTGACAAAAGAATAGCAGACTGAAACATATTTCAATTTCTCTGTGAATGTACTGTTCTTAGTTTATTCTCCTCAGCCAATGTGTACATTTTTGGGCGATGAACTAGGTAAAACTCTATAGCCTGACTTATATTATATTGCAGTATTTCTGGTGTATGAATTTCCCCAACCAGCAGAAATTTATAATAATTTATAATTCCAGCATTTTCTAGACTACACAATCTCACCAGCGCCCCCCCCGAGACAGAATAAACACAACCTGATTTTTCCAACACTTTTACTAAAAATAAAAAGACCACACAGTCAGTATCTCTCACTATCACAAGAACCACGTGAACAGGCATTATTTTCTTTAAATTCATTCCACTCCAAGCCTTTGGAAAATTAGCAATTCTCCACAGAAGACCACAGAATGCTGCTGGAAGCAGAAGGGATAGTCAAGCATCTAATCTTTGACTTGGATATGCATGGTTATTACTGTAAAATTTTAGCTGCAGTTTCCTTCTGAAGATAAAAGAAATGGCCTCTTGGCTGAAGAAGGGGTGGAGGCCAGGAGAAGCCGCCATCCATTCCGGAGCCAGGTCGGTGTCCTTCCTAGCAGGAGCACATCATGGGCTGAGAGAAGCCACAAGGCATGGACCGGGGTACTGGGCAACAGGTCCACACTGATGTAAAACAGGTCTGGGGACGTTCAGAAGGCCAACATCTTACCACTGTGAGATGCAAGACTGAAGCTCAGGGCCAAATCCATTGGCTTACACGGAGTGACAACTTGTCCTGGTTGCCCAAGGTCTGTCAGCTTTAAAATGGAAAGTCCCACTCCCAGGGCCTCCCTCAGTGCTGCACAGGGGAGGGACATCAGCCAGCGCCCTTCAGCCCCTTGTAAGCTGATCTCAGCCGAGGTGACCCAAACCACGCGATGTGGTGACTGGTGACCAGCCTGGCTGTTGGAGAGCGCACACCACCTGAAGCAGGTGAGAGAGCCCAGGCATTTCCACATCACCAGCATGTGACGGGACACACTGAGGCAGAAGGGGCTCCCGGCTGGGCTCTACAATTCGTCCATAGGTAGGAACAGATGCCTACAGTGTTTAAAGAAAGGGTTTTCAGCTTACAGGTAACCATCTTCTATACCATCTTAATTCTATCAGATATCTCTTTGAGGACCCTTTGTCTCACCCACTATTAGGTAAAGACCATCTTTGGTTCAGTCATGAAGTGACGGAAAGTTAAAGTCATTGCATGTAACAAAATGCATTAAGAAAAACCTGACAACTGGTTCACTGTTTATCATTTTAAAATATTTAACTTCCATCTGGGCAAGAGACAAAATTACAGTAAACCATTTCCATCAGTGGCTACTGTGTGTGAAAATGACTTAAGGCTCAGGCTGAGCCTCCTGGGCTTGGCTTCACAGGTCGGCATCAAAGTTGCAGCCCCTTCCCTGTGGGGTCCCCAACCTCCCCTCCAGAAAATAGGTGGGGAAGCGCGGAGTGGACCATGTGCATCTCTCTTTTAACTAAAGGATTTCTGCTTCCAAAGCAGGGGGCCTGGCACACAAGTACGTGCGCATGCACACCCACCAACAGTCACACCTGTGTGCCTGCACCGGACTCACAAACACACGAAACTGGCTCTCCTTCTAATATGTAAAGAGAACTATAGTAGGAGTTGGGTAAAGTTAGCGGGCAGTAAGGACTTATTTTTAAAAGAAGGTATAGAGTAACAGATGTTTTTGAAGCTATTTTGTTGAGGATTTTCTTTCAAAACCAAATACGGTTGACTTCACTGTTTCCAAGGACATCTACCACAAAGGGGGCCAGCATTACATACCAGCAGCCTCCTTTTGTGGCATGGCCTATAACCTTTAGCCTGTTGGCACTTCCAAGGTCACCTTTGTCACAGGTGGGGAGGGCACTGGTCCAAAGAACCACCTCGCCCAAAGCAGATTCCCCAGCTTTCTGCAATCTACAAGCTTTCAAAATAAACACATTTCTGCAGGTGGCAGCTGAAAGAAGCAAAACAATAATTATCTGTAACCATCCCTCTCTGGAGGAGGCCGTCAGAAACTCGCAGGAGCTCCCTATCAGCTGCACACCGAAGAGCCCCATTTGGCTCTGCAGCCAGACAGCTTTCATAGCACAGCCCACTGATATGTTCACAGCCTCACTCCCTCTGCTCCTAATTGGGCTCTTGATGGGCCTGTGCTTGGCGTAATGGGCTCCTCTGAACACAGCCGTGCCTCTCACTCTGAAATAAGAACACTTAATCACCAGCCACTCGGCCCGGGCCTGCCAATAAGCGCACTTTGTCACACGTTATGCCCATGCTCGTGAACAAATAAAAACACAGCTCTGTTGTTGTCTCTGCTGACAACCAGAGCTCCCAACACTGTCTGCAGAGGAACACTTAGAAGTCCGCATTCCAGCTCCCTGAAAGTCAGCAGCAAACGTGAGCACTACGTCTCACTCTCCCGCTGACCTTCATCAAGAGGCGAACCGGAGGCGTGTGCAGGGGGCTCTGCATCACGGCGATGGATCCCCCTTCCGTATTATGTAACCTAAGCAGCACTCACCAGTTTGCACACTTGAGGGGTGTGATGTGAGCGCATTCTTACATACTCATGTTTTTCAAAAATCTGTGAGCCAGGTGTGGTGGCATGCACCTAACAGTCCCATCACTTGGGAGGCTGAGGCAGGAAGATGGCTCGATCCCAGGAGTTTAAGACCAACCTAGGCAACACAGGGAGACCTTGTCTCAACACACACACACACAAATAAATAAAAGCCTGTGAGTTAGAGCCCCACCGTAACCTTTCCACGGCAGAAAAACATAGCCTCCTAGCTCCACTTCTACCCATCTCTGCTGTGGTTTGTAGACTGGCCCCACTCAGCTGGACTCCTTACTTTTGTGCAGAGAGCCTCAGAGGGCAAGGAAGCTTCTGGAGGAAGAAAAGCACCGTGGGTGGAGGTGGGAGGAGGTCCAGGCTCCACACGTAAACTCGGGTGTCGACAGCACTCCTTCTCCTCGTGTCACTTCCTGTACTTACACACTCCAGCCCCAGCCCAGGGACAAGAAAATCCCACAGCAAGGAGAGTCGCCTGTGTGGGGCAGACAGCATCGTATCAACAGGGCATAGTGTCAGCAAGTCTTAAAAGAAAAACTGCACTGTGTTCCTGTTCTCTTTCTTCTGTCCCCCCTTGTGGACAAAGTTCAGGCGTCACCTACCAAGTTTCTATCTACGAGAAGCTCTTCCTCATTCCAACTGCAGAGCTTTCTCACTCAGAGTCAAAAGGAGACCATTTTTCCCCCAGAACAGGCTTGCCCCCCACCAGGTGACAATACAGTTCCCCAAAGATCTATTATAACACCGTGACTCCAACCCCACACGCACTTGCTTGCATGATTCAGGAACCCTAACTCAAACGGGAAGGTCACAGGGAAAGAAATGCCCAGTGTGCTCCCTGTCTCAGGTGCAAGGTAGAAAGAGACAAAAGCACCAGGGAAAGATTCACCCTGGGAGCAGCTCTCATTTCTCCCTGTCTTTCTCCCCTGTACCACTGTGTCCCTAGCAGGTACCAGAGGGCACAGCAGATACCCGACACTGCCGGGTCCGCGGCCAGTATTTGCTTGATTCCCGCAAGCAAGACAAGGTGTGAGGCTCGGAGATGAGCCCAGCTGAGACCTGTCCCCTGTCTGAAGTGGCTCGGATGACCGCAGAGCAACCGGAAAGGAGAAAGGAAGGTTCCTTTCTTCACTCTCCGAATATCAGTCAGGCCCAGCTGTTCTTGCCATCTCAGGGCTCGGGCTGAGTCCTCATTCACGTAGGATCCTGGGCTATTTCCAACACGTAGAGGCAAAAGCTCTGAACTCAGGACTAACTCCGTACAGCCTGGGGTCCACTGTTAGGGGAAATAGCAGGTTTTTAAAAAGAAATATCGAGATCCTTGCTCACATTTTTTAATTAATAGGAGCCGATGTTTGAATATTTGACAAATCCACTTCTATGAGCCCTATCTTTTATGATCAGAAGCTGCATTTAGGAGGAAATTTTGGAATAATGGTCCTGAATTCAACAGAATTCCACTGGGTCCTGTTGATCCTGCTTGAAAATGTGGGGACCAGAGAGGACTATGTCTAACTTGTGATTTAAAACTTCGAGCACGTAACTTTTATTTCTTGAAAAGTGAGAAATGTTCACCCAGACTTAGCAAGAAAATCAAAACCTTGAGAACTGCCACTGAGTGACTTTCATATTTTCAAATCATCCTTGCCCTGCTCAGCTATAGTAGCCACAGTCACTGTGTCATGGTTATCTTTCCCAGCTGGGTGACCTCAGGAACGTTAGGTTGGGTTTCCTCATTTGCAAGTTGTAGATAACAGTGCACATCTCATTGGGTGGTTATGAGGCCATGGTTACGTATAGGCATGTGCTGTGCTTGGAACATGGGAAAAGCAAAATGAACATTAGTGGCTGTTATTCTAAGGGAGTTATTTATAGTTGTTATATAATGGAGTTGTTGGATGGCCATTTATTCAGTGGATTAGCAAATAGCATGCTCTAGTTGAATCTTTTGCAAAGGCCCATGAGTTGAAGACTTGGTTCCCAGAGCGGCACTATTGGGAGGTAGTAGGCCCTTTGTGTGATGGGCACTTCTGGGAGGATTTTAGGTTATTTAGGTTCATGCCTTTGAAGGGGCTTGTGGATCCCAGACCCCCCCCCTTTCTCGCTCTTTGCTTCCTGGATTGTGATGTAAGTAGTTTTGCTCTACCGCATGCCACAACCATGATGTACTGCTTTGCTACAGGTCCAAAGCAAAGGAGATGGTGTCACTTGATCATGGACTGGAACCTCCAAAACTGTGAGCCAAAACAAACCTTTCCTCTATATAAACTGATGTGCTCAGGTATTTTGTTATAGTAGGGAAAGCTGACTAACACATGACATTTCCCAAAAGACTTTTTTTTAACATTCAATTCTGGGGGAGTCCAGAAAAACTATGTTGCCAGAACCCAGGAGGCAACTGCACCAACAAATGCAAAAGTACATGTAATATGCATTGTTACACATTTCCTTCAGGAAAGCAGTTCTGTTTTGTTTTTTAAAGACTAATTATTCATATTTTACTAGTGAAAATAACAATAGTCACAGTAGGCTACATCCAAAGAAGCTTCTCTCTGCAGGTAGCTCTGTGGTGCACAGAAATGCCAAGAGTGAAGGAGGACGTGAGCACCAGGGAAGGTCTACTTTGGGCTGTGTGCTTGAAAATGGTTTACCTACATTATTTAAGTCCCATGTTTTGGGGATGTTTAAGTCCCACATTGTCCTCATCTTGCAGATGGAGAAAGGGGAGACCAGAAGTTCCTTGATTCGCATCAGGCTGACATACTGCATTTTAAATTCAGGACTCAAATCTATGATGGCTTTGTAAATTTCTACTACTGTTGGCCCAATCATGTTCCACAGGGAGGGGGATAGCATAGGTACAACGCAAGAGCTTCATGGTCAGAGACAATGCAGAAGCGCTAAGTCAGTAAAGGTTCACCAAGTTATCTTTACTGTGGGTTTTTTAGAGCCTTCAGCATGCAAAGGTACACTCAGGAGCCCATGGTGTGATATAAAAGGCAAGGTGTGTTAGATCATGGAAGCCCGTGTGTGCATGTGTGGGTGCACATGTCTGCAGTGTACTCTTCCAAGGAGCACAGTTCTGAAAACACCATTCTCATACAGGGCACTAAGGCACTGCTTGTCCTTACAAGTAGGATTTGTTGCTGCTTTCAATCTTTCCTCCATTCACTAACATTTTCCTTCTTTTTTGGACACCACTGTCATTCTTTAAAAACTATGCTATTCTAGACCTTGTGTCAGGTACAGAGGACAAAAGAAATGAAGGCAGGGCTGGGGATTTAGCTCAGTGGCACAGTGCCTGCCTTGCAAGGTCCTGAGTTCGATCCCCAGTACAAAAAAAAAGAGAAAAGAAATGAAGAAGTCATAGAAATTGGCTGACCTTTATCAAATGGAACCAAGAACTTATTTCAGAGCTCCCTTTCTGAGAGAGAAGGACAAGAAGAAAAAGAAGATTGTGTGGATACTTATGACGGATACACGCAAGTTTTTCTAGCTGGATTCAATATCTTTGTCCCTTTCAGAGAACAACACAAAGCTCAGGGTCCACTGTTGGATTAAACCTTGAGCAAGTAGATGGCTTGCCCTGCGCTTCATTCAGTAGACCTCACCTCATTCTCAAACGGCAGGGGATTACTTGCGATTGTGAACCTGGCCTTCATCCAACTGTCCAGACTACCTATTATTGCTTAACTGCAGTCAATTATATCAGCTTCACAATTCCTTTGATTCCTTTCCAATCCAAATTCCCCCTTTCTGGGGTGACTTTTGACCGTCTAGCCAGTGTATCATTGCATGGCATATGGAATTTGGAATGATATTTCCATATGAGAACCATATACATTCCTTTCCCAGGTTCCACTCTGAAGCACATGTGCTATGAGTTAACTCAGGAGGTGCAGGAGGGACAGAAGACCGAGAGCTCCTCACACTGCTCAGCAATAAAGACCACAGTACCCAAGCAGTCTTTATACGTGGGAACAGATAACTCAAACCAGTTTATGGTATCCAATCATCTTAGGCTATATTTTTCTTTTACAATTTTAAGTGTAATTGTTCAGTTAAATATGGCTCTGGAGATCAAGAACTTTCTCTGGCTTGGGCAGTGATCTCATCGCTTGGGCAGTGACTGGACCTCCCTTCGATTCCCTCGATAACAAAGTACTCGGCACTCTGCGGGTCTCCCAGTGGGAAGCTTGGTGCAGACAATAACGCCAGGGGCAGCCACATCTTTCAGGGATTAACAATGCCCACCATCAGCCCTTTGGTGCTCAGTAACATAGGAAGGAGTTCGTCTCAGAGCTAAAGGAAAAGGAGAAATCTTATTGACAAGTCAATAAAATTTCAAAAAGGAGACTTGTAAAGAACCTCCGAATCTAAAAGCTGATCCAGTATTTTAGAGGAAATATGCCTGTTTTCAGAATATCAGGCCTGAATGAACCTTCTGTGATGGGGGATAAAGGTAAAATCTTTAACATGGGGGTTGTTGCTCAGTAATTAAACTGCCATTAATTAAAAACTGAGGCAATGATAGAAATCAAGAAATAACCATGTATGCTAACTCTTGCCTGGCAGGTAGGTAACTATCCAACTCTTGCAGGAATGAAAAACAGACCCAAAGAATGTATAAAGCAGCCGATCAATAGACAATGACTCTTTAAAGGTATGTCAAGAGGAGAAATGGATGGACTGGGCAGTGACATCAGTGAGAACAGAAACATCACATTCCAAACTTTGGAAGACAAGATGTCCCCTTGCAGAGTACCAACAGAGAACAGGAAGTGAAAGAGGACACTTGGCTTCAGGCCTGGTGACTGGAGCAGAGTTATTTTTACTAGCTGGAAGATGCTGCTGCTGAAAGTACTATTGCTCATGCAGGTATGAGATACACATCCAGTCTTTCCTGATATATTCTGTGGCTTCACAGAATGACTCCTGATAAGGCGGACAGCTGCTTGCAAGTCACTAAGACACACCAAGTGGCCACGAGGCAGCTTGCAATGCCCTGCCTAAGGCCTTGGAGCCCACACATGCAGGATCTATTCCACGACATCATTTAGGAATCCATACTGATGCTAAGGGTGGGCTTTTGGGTTCTTATTGTGGTGTCTAGTTTTTGGACAAAAGGATGCTCTACTTCAACTTCTACAGATTCCCCAAGTCCCAAATACCACTGAGAGTTGTAGAATGTTAACAAAATGACTATGCCCAAAGTTGCAAATTACTGGTGTCTGCAGGAAATGATAACATGCACTTTCCTTTATGATGAATGAGTTCAAAGTCACTCGCTGTCTGTGGTAGGTACGGATAGCAGAGAGCACCTAATTAGGGCATTTTCACTGTCACCATTTGGCACTGCCTAGAGAGTGACCATACTTTGCATTCTTTTTTTTTAATAAAATGAAAATAATATAGTATTTTCCTGGGACATTTACCACTTAGCCAGAAAATGTTACTAAGAGACAAAAATCAACAAGAACTTGAAGAAGTTCTCTCTTCTAATTCCAATATCAATGGTTAGACCACGGCTACCGTAGAAACTCAGTTCTATGAGTATGATTTCTGTTTGTGACCATTTTCTAGTCTTGCCTTTTTCCTTTCCTTTGGTGATCTCTTTCATTCCTATCTGCTGAAGACTTCTAAAGGTGTTTTCCCCAGCCACAGTCTCTGCTAAGCCCTGAGACACACTTCCAGCCGTCCAATGCAAGGGCTCCACAGCGGTGACATGGCCAGGTGGAACACGGCCCGTTCGCCCTTCGCCTCAGCCCACCTGTGTCCTGTCCAGCAGTATCACCACTCATCCACGCAGATGCTGTAACCCTACATGTAAGATGTCCCCCCATTTTATGCTCTCCTCATCATCACAAATGTTTCTGGTCTCATTTATTTATTTGCATGTTTGTTTGTGATTATTGGTACTGGGGATCGAACTCAGGACTTTGCACTTTCAAGGCAGGCGTGGTGCCACTGAGCTGAATCCCCGGCCCTTTATTTGCATGTTTTAAACATTTATATAGCACTGAATGTGTGCCAGTCACTGTGCTAGCAACTTCGCGAGATCTTCATCTCCTCTGCCTGTAACATCAAAAATACAACCACTGTCCCATTTGTTCTCCCTATGGCAGTCACAGTAGCTTTGCCTCAGGTTACAATATCATCATGCTATTCCCAGGCTAAACTGCTGACACTCTGTCTTCCATCCTCTGAAGTGTAGCCCTCAGGGGCCTTTATTACCCACCTGTCACCTGCCTGTGTTCCCACCACACCAAACTAGGCACTGGCTCTCCCGGAACCCACGTTCCTACTTCTGCCTGGGGGGCCTTCCCCACCGCCCCCTCACACCAGGCTTCACCCAGAAGGAAGTTTCCTTAGAGATGTCTTCCTCAAATCTCTAATGAGAGTGAGCTGGGCGGGCCTTGAAGGCAAATAATAAAAACTCTAAGTGGGTCTAAAACAAAAATCCCAACTGAAAACTGTCGGCAAAAAAAGAAAGAAAGAAAGAAAGAGAGAAGGGGGGGAGGGAGGGAGGAGGAAGGAAGGAAGAAAGAAGCCTAATATAAAATAGCAGATGAAAAAGGCGTGACCGACAGAATACTTCTTCCATGGAAAAAGAAACCGTGGGGGATGACACAGCTGGAGTTACAGAAGCAGCTGTTGAGTCACCCAATCCAGATATGAGAGGCATGAAAAGCAAGAAGGGTGACTCAGGCTAATTCACTTATATTCGGTCTGAGTGACCACTCTCAGTTTTTCACTTCTAAACCTCTCGTCAGCATCATGTCTGGTTCTACCCACTTTCAGAATGTTTCACACAGCGTTTCTTTCCGATGGCTTTCCCTTTGTTTTTACAGAGTAGGATGGAAAAGAATATGCAGATGCAGGTGGAATTGTGGACCACCTTCAGAAAACCCCACACACGTGCAAATCTGAAGTCCACAAACTCAAATGCAACTCTTAGGCATCCACTGATCTGAGAATACAAAGATGGCCAAGACATGAGCTTAGGTTCAGACACTCACAGTTAGGGAAGGGAAGCTCACAGCCAACGGCATTGGGTGTTAGGGTGGACTAACTAATGGGCAACTCGGAACGTCCAGCTGAGCAGAGTCAGCGTGGCTGGGCGTGGAGGACCCACCTGGGGATTGTGGCCAACGGGATAAAGAGAGAAAGGGAGGGGAAAATGTGGGCTGTTGACTTTCCTGGAGAAGGTTCCGAGGCTGGTTTTCCTGAGGCGATCTCAGCCGTTCTCCTTGGAGGAGGAGCTCGGGGCCTCAATGTCCCTGGGGGCGGCTGCTGTTCTCCTCAGGGGAGCTCTGGTCTTCACTGTGAGCATCACTTTCTGGCTCCAGTGCAAATCCCTCAGCCTGGTGGCGCAGACCCTTCACCCCATGGCACAGGCTTTCTGGGTTCCACCCTGGCCTTTGGGCCTTCCGGGTGCAGATCTTCCACAGGGACTTGTTCGGGACACTGCTGGGAGCCAGGCCCTCAGCTGGATCCTTCTGGTCTCTGGTGTGTGGACAGCTCCCTCGCACTCCTCTGCGTTTGACTTTTTGGGTGACTATTATAAAATAACCCTGTAAATTATGCCCTGTATTAAATCTGCTCCCTTGGAAACCATGACTACAACAGACGTCTAACAGACTTTTCAAATGTAACATCTGTCCCCCAGTTTGGTCCTCCGATCTCAGTGTGTAACAACAGAACTCATCCAGCTGCTGTGCAGTGAACCTTGTTCAGAACCATCCTTGACTATGAGTAAATATTAACTTTTCCCCTTTTAAGTCATTTACCTCAGGTATGTGTTACCGTAACAGAAAGCTGACCTACACTGGGGCTGCAGGACCCAGCTCCAGGGCCAGGGCAAGGTGGGGGTTTCTGGGGTGATTACAGAGAGAGCCAGAGGAAATTCATTTTTCTCATCTCTTCTTCCCTCATAAAGTTGTAGCTTTTTTAACGAGTGGAAAAGTGACTATGAAGAAGAATTAACCTGTCAAAGACAATTAAGTTGACATGGGAAAGCCACAGATGTGCTTCTGGGGTTGTATAATGTTTGCTGTTGGCTGATGAGCTGGTCCATGCTCTATACAGGCAAAACAAAAGGCCAGAAGATTTTAGAGAGTGGTTACAGTCAGGAGCTCCAGGCACAGTTGTGCGTTCGTGTAGTAATTCGCTAAAGAACCTTAGGGCTGGGCCTGTGGATTTGGGCAGAGTACCTGCCCAGCAAGTTCGAGGCTTGGGTTGGAGCCCCAGTGCCACAAACAAGTTAAACTCAAATCCTGGATTTTGGAGTCTGTACCCAAAATCTACCCCCAAAGAATCATAAAAAACTCAGTCAACACTCCAGAAGCCAAATGAGAGAGCTTTTTCGCTTTCCATTTTCAAAGAGCCACGCCACGTTAGGGTTATTATTTATGTTATTTACAGTTTGTAGCGAGCACATTTGCATCTCGGCGCCAGGTGTCTTAAGGACATATCTTAAAATTCACTCTGACCCTGGCCCCGCCACGACGTCCAGACGCAAGCGTGTAAGACAGTTAGTTACCACACAGTAGGAAGCGGCGCCGGAGCGATTCTGACTCAGGGGCCTCAGAATTGCGCGCAGGCGCCGTGAGACCACTAGCAGCTCCTTCCTGATCCCTTCCGCTGCCACCTTGGATCTTCCTCTCAGCGTCCGTCATCTGGGCTCCGCCTCCCCGCGCTGCTTCTAGCCTTTACTGCCACTGTCTTGAGATGGGAGCTAACGAGGCTGTCTCTGCCAGCTGTTCTCAAACCCAACACAGCTTTCTATATCCTGAGATATCATGAATAAAAGCAACCTGCTAAAGCCATATAATGTCCTAGTTATTATACGAAGGAGAAATAAAAGAATTTATAAGCACGTAAGATGTGTCTCAATATATAAACGCTCAGTTGAAACTACATCACAAGACATAAGAAATCACATATTTGCACTTGAAGTAGAATCCATGTGACTCCTGTAGCCACTCGCGCAGACTGACATAGGCAGAGACACAGCTGTTCTGATATAAACATACAAAAGTTCCAAACGAAACAAAGAGAAATATCTTCTCAATGTAAAAGCTGATTGCATTCTGGAAAATTCAACGTGTATGAAGCATCCTTTTCGTTTCTCTATAAAATACATTTAGAGTCTACTATCTCCACACTGTCTCACCACAAAGACTACTGGCCAGAAACTCTGGAGTCTCAGTCTCACACGGACAGGTCTCCGCTGTATGGGACATCTACCGTCCCCAGCCTCCACTCACAAAATGTCACCACCCCAACTGATGGGGCAAGAAAAGTAGCCCCACATACTTCACAATTCGCCAGAGTGGGTGGTACTTTGCTTTTTCCTGGTCTAAGCTTTAGACAGCTACGCCTCCTTACTTTACATGTTTCTCTCTATTGCTGTTTTAGTTCTGGACAGCTAAGGAAATCTATCAAATTCTTTAGCATTTTGAAAAGCTCAGCATATTATATTGTCATCTTCTCCTGTGGTTATTAGGAAATACGTGTGAACTGGAAGACTCATCTTCTGACACCGTGACAGGGAACATCCTCCTAACCTTTACATTCTCCTTGATATTCACGTAGTCCTGAAGAACGCCGCTAATAAGATGACAAAGCAATACACCCATACAAGTGCTTATTCTTAGATGCTAGCAATTGTTATTTGCACATAAGCTATCATTAGATGCAATTAACAAGGTTTCTCTCTTTACCTATTTATGTAAGGTCAAATACCACCTTACACGGGTCCAAAAAAAGAAAAGAAAAGAACATGACAACAGTACCAAAGGTGACCCGAAAGTAACAAATCAGAAGTTTTAAAGTAAGAGCTCTCCATGTTTTCAAGGCTGGAAATGGTCACCAGGAAGAGACCTGTGGTGGGTTACATTTTCTATGTCTGAGTGATTATGAGCTACTCCCTGAATGAACAAGAACAATGTCAGCGTTTAATGGAATCCGTGCATGAATCGTCCGGTGAC
This sequence comes from Heterocephalus glaber, assembly GCF_000247695.1. Next base: position 4,543,421 of record NW_004624796.1, read on the forward strand.
ACTCATGGAGTCCCTGCTTCATGGGAGTTTCCATTTGATGCGCTCCAGCAGGACTTCCGATTCACGTGCCTTATAGTCTCCTGGGGAGCTCTCCTAACAGTGAATTCTGCTTCCACTGGCCTGGGATGGAGGCTGAGATTCTGCATTTCTAATGCTGGAGCTCACAGAACCATCTCCCTGAGTATGGCACTTTGAATAAAGAAAGCTGAAGGGCTTTAGAAGCGTCCTCTGAAGCAGAGACCTTCTTTGTCTGCTCATCCTCCTGTCTCCCTCAAGGCACCTCATCTGGGTGTCCTCCAGGAGCACAGTGGGTGCCAACCCCCTCCCTGATACTGCATTAGCCAGGGGAGCTGGAACTCATAGCAAAGGTGAGAAGACTGAAGAATGTCATCGCACTGAGACAGGTGCTGTTACCAGCTACTACTGTTTGTTCTTCAGGCCCAGTCTACTTCCAGAATCATTTACAAACTGGTATGTGCTCTTTGGGCCCATTAAATGAACCTTAAAAACCATTTGCCACTACTCAAAATCGCCTATATTGCTCCGATTTCTCACTCCCTTATGAAAAGGCTATTTAAGCCTCAACTCTCTGGCCCTTCTTTGAGTTTCAAATTTCTTGTGTCTCCCACGCACACGTGCACATTCTTGTTGGTCTGCATATTGTTGGGTTATGTCAGAGACTCAGTTATTGAACCTTCAAACAGAAGCTTGAACTCCCCACGTGAAGTCAACAGATCCTGTTTTGAGTAACTCTTAGATACTGTAGGAAACAAAATAATTAAACATGGACCCTGCTCTCATAGAGCTTACAGTTTTGGTTTGTTTTCTTTTTTTTGGTACCGGGGATTGAACTTGGGTTCTTGCGCTTGCGCAGCAGGCGGCAAAACCACTGAGCTAAATCCCTGGCCCCCGAGCTTACAATTTGTGTAAGGAGATATATTCCTTCCGAACCAAATGGAAGAACTACGTGCTAAAAGAGTGATACAGGAGTAAAGAGTTATTTAAAGCCAAAGAATCCTGGCGGGGAGTGGTCGGGCGTCTGGGCTGGTATGATGAAGAAGGTGGCATTTAGGCTGACTTCTTAGTGAAAGCAGAACCAGGTACCTAGCAACAGAGATGAGTAGGAGGAAGAATGTGCCTGGCAGAGACAGGTGTCAACAAAACCACCAAATTAACAAGTGTGGCACGCTCAGGTGAAGAGGAAGAAGTCTCGTCTCATTTAGAAGGCTGGCGGTGGGAGCTGAGAATAACATGGGGAGAGATGGGGTTGGGAGACGGCCTAAGAGCAGCCAAGGACGCAACCCAGGACACCCGCGTCAGGAAGTCTAGAGCTGTGTGCCAGCTGTCAGAGCGGCAGGAGGGACGGGCCGAAGGAGCAGAGGAAGTGAGAAAGGGGCCAGCAGTCCAAGGCAGGGGCTGCTGAGACAGTCTGGAAGAGACACAAAAGCCCTGGGGCAGGGTCCACCGTAAATCTTTGATAAGGAAAAACGTGTAGAACCACTGACACCTGAATTTCCTGTGTTAGGCTTCACTTGGAACGTGGCCTTCCTTTTCCCGGTCTGACAAGCAAAGTTATAAACATTTCTCTAAAGATCTGGGAAAGATGGATACATTAAAAGTTACGAGATGACGCTCTTGGAATGCTTGCCTGGGTTACTTCGAGAAAGATGCTGTAATTTTTTTCTGACACTTAAGTCTACCATTAATGTATAAGCAAAATTGTCATTTTTGACTCTCAGAAGAGGCAGTCCCAGTGTTATTAACCACATCATTCCTTTTACCACGAAAGAGATCTACTTCTAAAGAAAACCATAGGGCTCTGAAATATAGCTAAAGAAGATTACTCTGAAAATGAGTTTACAGGAAGGGGGACTGCAAGGTGTTCCAAAGTAAAAATGTGATCATTTTAAATTCCCAATTCCCACATGTCAGGTATGTGCGATGATACCTTGCTAATGTGAACAATGTCCAAACTGTGCTTTTCCTTTGGACTGTAAAATTCAGGCCCAGAACTCCTTTTCTGTCCTTGCAGGAGATACAGGAACCCCTGAGGTATGCAACAGACTAAACAGAGATATTAAAATTTCCATGTTCCTTTTAAAATCCTAGTTAGGTGAAAACTCTCTTAAGGAATGATTTTACTCTAACACAATTGGGCAGGTGTACAGTGCAGCAGAACCACGTTCCGATAGGGAAGCAGACCCACTGAGCACAGTTCTGTTTACTAAATATATTCTCAGCACAGCAGTCTATTATCTTCTTGTGTGAAGGTCAGTAACTACTGGGGATTTTCACAGCCAATGACTCATTCCCCTGACCAGGAAATGTACTCTGCCTGGGAATCGGTCCCCATCTTGACGATCACAAAAACACTGAAGTTTCGTGGTTGACTATTAAAAGAACTGTCCATCTGAGTCAGCAATTACATTAAGAATTTGAATTAAGGGAAGTGAGAGGAGGAAAGAGTCAAAGGTACCTGAAGTGGGATGAAAATACCGGAAGCAAGACAGCAAAGGTGGAAACCTAAGGTGGCCGGAAGGGATGACATCAAAGACCGAGATGCCAGGAGGTCAGCGTGGCTGGAAAAGCCGAGTACGTGCCTTTCTGTACTCCGGGTGTTAGCTTCCTTAAGCGGCGCTTAGGACTGCGCAGTCTCACGTAGTTCTGCCTCAACACTGTTGATCATGCAGTCTGCCTAGAAAGGGACCAACAGGAGGTTCCAAGCTGAAAGCATACACACGAGACATCCTGGGGCTCTAGGCTGAATGTGCATGCTCAGTGTAGAGAGAGGAATGGGCTATTTTACAGAGTCCTCTTGTCCTGACAGCTGCCAAGCCCAACAAACAGCCCTGGTATGACCTAGAGGAAAAGTCCCTAGGCATATCTCTTGTTTCTTGAATGTAGACTGGAAGACGCTAAATGCCAGGTGCTTTCCTGAGACAAGCGGAAGGGGTGGGCAGTGCGATGGGGATGTGGTCAGAGGCAGCAAGGGCAAGGCAGCTGCTGGGTTACTGTTTTAACAAAGACGCCCTTGAACACATTTCAGTGCACTTTGTGCAGGAGCCTCGGTTCAGTTCATAGGATGCTGCACCAAAAGTTCTAAATGTCTGCGTACTTCCGGGTACACTCGTAAAGGTATTTTAGACTCCCCTTCTTGCCATCCTTCTTCCCTTCCCTCTCTCCCTAGACGACCATATTGAGTGTTTTCCTCAACTCATCAGGCTCTCCTGGAAAAATCCACCTCAAGCACAACTTGGTAGTTTTTCCTTACAAGCAAACAGCAGGGCCCCGAGTCTCCTGATCTCCAAAGTCAGCTGTAAAGGTGATTCAGTAGTGGGCCGGAAGTGCACCACCAGGAGCCTGGGCCAATTCTGCCAGCCTTATAGAGACGTAACAGAAAATGCTTAACTCTGGTTGAAGAGTAAGAAGACCCACTGCCCCCCGCCCTTTTCCTTAACCGGTTCCTGGTTACAGAGAATCATAATCCCTCTGGTTTCTGATGAGCAAAGTGAGTGAGTGGGCTTCCTGTACAACCAGGAGCACAGGATCTGCGGGAGGCCGTGTGACCAGCCTGTGCCACGGGGCAGAGGAGTAGGTACTTGGATGGACAGAGTGCGCCTAGAGGATGCAATGGGCCATCCTGATCCCCACGTCTTTGACTCAACTCAGAACTGTCCGTCAGCTAAATGACCTCCACAGTAATCTGTGGTCACCCTAACTTAAGGGACATCAACTTTGTTTTCATGCTAATCTGGACCAATTTAGCCTTTTTTCTTGATTATGTTTTATTTTCCCAATCCTATCTCCATTAATTCTCCAGCAAGCCTTTCCTGATGAGAAAACCCAGAGATCATTCAAGATTCATTACAGACATGGACAAAATGTATTATTGCATTTTTAAATCGCTCAAAAGAAACCCATGTTATTTCATTCAATCTCTGTCTCCAGGGTCTCCAAGTACGTTGCAGCGGCAGAGACCCACACTTTATCACGCTTTACTTAAAGCCCCACAGGTATACAGGAGAACTTAACATACTTGTACACAAGATGAACCTAAAGTCTTTTAAGTCTTAGATTTTTTGGGATCCCTTGTATTTAAGTAATAGCTCTTGCTTTAAAAAATCTGCGATGAAACCATGTCCTTAGTAGGATTTTTTTCTAATTAGGGTAAAAAAGCAATTTGAGATGGATTAATATTTTCAACCCTGTGATAGTACATACAAATGATAGTTTAGTCCAAAACATACTTCTGATAAATACCTGTTACTGTCCCCATAGGCTGCTTCAGAAGTGTTTCCAAACTCCAAGGAGGAGTTGCAGGAGCAGATATACATGGTTGCTCAGAGTTTTCTAAGATATAAGCTGGTAGTGATATCTCATAGAGGACTAAACTATGGGACTGCCCCTGGGTTTAAGGAAAGAAAAGCTATCTCGGTCCTTCTTCTCTACAGGAAAACCTCAGTGGGCCATACTTCCTTTCTGACAACCACTGCAGTCAATAGGGAAATAGCATGCCAAAACTTGGTATCTGATGTTAGCTTCCTGTAATTGTAACAAGAATACCTGAGACAAATCAATTTGAAAAGATGAAAGATTAATTTTGACTCCTAGTTTTGGAGATTTTAGTCCAGGGTCACCTGGCCTCATTGCCTTCGGGCCTGTAGTGAGGAAACATGGAGTGACTCATAGTTTGGGGGGTTTCAGTCCATGGTTACTTGGCCCCACTGCCTTTTAGGCCTGTGGTGAGCAGTACATCATGATAGGAAGGATGTGGTAGGGCGAAGTGCTTATCTCATGGTGCCCAGGAAGCAAAGAAAGGAAGAGAAGGTGCTGGGGGCCCCAGTATCCCCTTCAACAGCATGGTCCCAGGGACCTAACTTCCTTCCAGGAGGCCTGGCCTCCCAAAGGTTCATCATCTTCCAGTAGTACCAGAGGTTGAGACTAAACTTCTCAGCCAAAGAAGCCCTAGCTCTCGTTTCTCAGCATGCCCTGCCCACACGTCCTGCACAGATGCTGTGCTCATTGAACCACTCTATGCACCATTTCTTGGCCACATCAGGACCTCTCACCTTCCAACAACCTTATTTGTGTCTGCCCAACTCTAACTCAATCAAAGGTCACCTCCTCTGATCCCACCCACCTCCCATCTCTTCGCTCTCAGCAGCATTGTAGGCCTCGTCCTTCAGGTGCCGCTGCATGCTCTGTGCCTTGAGTTGCACTTACATCCTACCTGGCAAGCCTGCGCCATCTCTCCCATATGGCTTGAGGAGAAGCCCTGAGCACTGTCTTTATTTGCAGCTGCCTTGCCTAGCATGTGGTTGCTCTGCAATATATATTTGTTGAAGGACTGGCAACCAAAGGAGGACTCAGATAAAACACTCTACACAGTGTGGCTGTCTCGGATGAACTGCATTGAAATGGCAGAAGAGAAAGCCAACTGGAAGTCTAGCTCCGAAAGTTCACACCCACCAAAACTGAGTCTCAGGCTACAAATCTGTGAAATAGGGAACAGTTGTGCTATACTTTGACATTTCCAAATTAAAACGATACACAGGAAGGAAAGCAATCACTGTGTTTTCAGTCTAGCCTCCACCACATCTTTCAAATAAGCATGGGATTTTGGCAAATGAATAACTAGAGAAACATTAGGAAGTAGGCTCCTAGGTAACATGTAAACCATGTTATTTCAAAAACACTGTAATACTTTTTGGATGAAAATAAATTTCAAAGACTGGCTAAATTTCAAGTGCAGGGTTATAGTCTTCCAACTCAGTTCTTCTGCAGGCTTTCAGGATTGACCCAAGATGCCTTCCAAACTCATTTGTTTCTCTGGTGGCTACTAATGAGCAGAATGAATGTTTAAAAAGAAAAACAAAAAACTCTCACGCTACTAAGTGAGATATATTTTCTACTTTTGAATTCTAAACAGTTTTGGGAATTGAATGTTGGGTTTATTTTATTAATTCTCAACTAGTGAAACATAAGGCAATTCATAGGTCATTGATGTGTGGGGTTCGATATCAGAGGTCAGATGTCTAGTGAAATCACAAGCAAAACTAATATTCTTTTAAAATTCTATTAAAAGCCTGCAAAACCTTATTAAATAATTTCAACAAAGCCCATTTCCATACTCACAGAAAGAAGTTACAGAGTTCAGAATACAAGTACAAAAAAGAATATACTATTTCTTATAATGAGCTTGGGAGTCAAAATGTAAAAAAACAAGCTTCCTCAAAAAAAAAAAAAAATCTGTTAACTGCATGTCCAAGTAGTTTGTGATTATTTCCTGTAATTAAAAACTTGATTTCTCAGCCCAAGTCTTCTCAAATATGCATGTGGCTCTTTTGACTCATGAAAGCTCTCACTAATTTGAACATCTTAATTCCAAAGAAGTCAGGAACAGATCAGGATGCTCTTAAATCCAAATCCATACACATGGGTTGGGGAATTTTATATTATTTTGCTGAATCGAATGTAATCCCCTATTTTATGATTCAAGGTGAAAAAAATGGCTTGATCAGGGGTCTTTCCAATTAGTGCTAGGAAGAGAAGGTGAGAGAGCACAGGTATTTTTGTTTGTCAAAAAATTTTTTTTTCTGGAGAAAATGGAATGCTTTGGTGAGAAAAATATAAAACAGAATGTGAGCACTAAGAGTCTGGAGTAAAACTTGTATCTAGATGTCCCCCCACAGCCTCATGTAATAAGGAGTTTAGAAGGTGGCTGGATTAGGGTGTGTGAATGTGGATTAAGGGTGTGATACTGGGATTAAAGGCCCACCCTGGGTATAGGTGGCACCAATCAACAGGCTTGCAGCGTGGAAGAAATATAGTGATAGAGAGAAGGCAGGCTTGCTACTGCTGCTTGCTGCTTTGCTGCCTGCCTCCTGCCTGCTTTGCCATGAACTGTTTTTCCTTTGTGAAGCCCCTCTACCAGGCCACTCTGGCTTGGAGCCAGATGACTGTGGACTGAAACCTCTACAAACTGTGAGCTGAAATAAACCTCTCCACCTTTAATTTGTGAGTGTCAGGTATTTTGTGCCAGCAATAAGAAAAGTAACTAAGACATCCAGAAGTAATACTTTTTACTATACCTCAGAGAATGAAAAAAAGGTCTTTGGAACACTTCTCATGTCTCCAAAGCCCGAATCAGCAAAGAGTGAAGAAGGTAGGCCAGGGATTTAACTCAGTGGTTCCGCCACCTGCCTTGCAAGCATAATGACCTGAGTTCGATCCCCAGTACCAAAAAAAAAAAAAGGGAGAGTGAAGAAGGTATTAAGGGGATAATGTCCTTGAAAGCTTTTGCTTCATTTTCTATCAAATTAAATCTGTAAAAATGTAACTTGTATTAAATTATTTTAATTGTGTCCTCCTTCCTGATTTACCTATAAAAGTAGGGCCTTGCTCTAAAAAACTCTGTAAAATTACAAAGTTGATGATTATATTAAAAGTCTCTTAAAATATATAGACTATTTTGGTTGCAGAAAACAAGTGAAGTTATACAAAGAATGCTTAAAACTCAGTAAGAAGCCAGTCATGTTGATCCATATCTGAAATCTCAGCACTCTCAGACTATGAGGCAGGAGGATCACAAGATCCAACCCTACCTGGGCAACTTAATGACTTAGGGAGACCCTGTCTCAAAAACAAACAAACAAATAAACAAACACAACGAATACCTGGCTCCATGTGAGACCCTGGATTCCATACCCAGTTCTGAAAACAAACCCTCAATAAAAAACACACAACCCAAACATCTGGTCACTGCACCATAGAATATATATGGATGGCAAAGAAGCACATGAAAATGGCCCAGGGATTTAGCTCAGTGGCACTGCACCTGCCTCACAAGCACAAGGTCCTGAGTTCGATCCCGATACCACCCCCACCCCCCAAAAAAAACACACATGAAAAGATGTTCTGGCCAGGTGGACACTGCCCCACCACCACACAAGGGCATGAGCATCTGCCAACTCCAGGCTGGCTCTACATTTTGCTTTCCTTTGGCATGGGGCGGCAGAAGCAAGGGCAAACCAACTGACCTGGTCTGGGACAAGGGCAATGCCTGAGAAAGAAGGAAGCAACCAAACTCAGTGACTGTAGGCATTAAGTCTAACAGTCCACTTGAGATACCCCCACCATGCACAGACCACATCCGGCATAGCCCAGAGAGCTGACAGCATTTTCCACTACCAATGCCGGCAAGGATACGGCTTGCATGGCAACCACAGTCTGGGGGGAATGGACAGAGGGGCCTCTGGTGCAGGGAGGGCACCTCAAAGACCCATATGTCCTAAAGTGAGGTGGAGAAAGTCATGACTGGCCGGACCCCAAGACTGCAGATCTTGGGGAAAAACCACTCATTCAAAAATACAGGATTTTTTTCTTTGAATCAATCTTTTTTGTTTTTTTTCCTATTTTTGTTATTTTATCTTTCTTTCATTGGGTCTTTGAGAGTTTGAGGCCCCCCACCCCCTTTTTAGTTTCTTTTCTCTTTTCCTTTTCTCCTTTTTTAAAAGGTATGCAATGAATATGAGTTTAACAGTATAGATCAACAGGGGAAAAAAATAAGCAGCAGCCTACTTGATTTTCATTCTTATCACTTTTTCTAGGGTCCCTCTAACTTGATGTAAACTTACAATTTCCAAGGAAATTGCTATTCCACTATTTTATCATAAATAAATTGAATAGTTTTTCTGTTTGTATGATAATGTTTGTATGATAATGTCTGTATGTTTTCTCTTCCTTATTTCCTGTATTTTGCTGGGGGGTTTCCCTCCTTTTTCTTGTTCATTCTTTCCCATGACTGTTCTCTAAAACTATTAGTTTCTTATCCTCAATAGGACTCCTTTCTCACTTTTCACTCCTTCTCATATCTCATTGATAAATTTTTCAAATTTTGCTTTTTTCATTCTCTTGTTCCTCATCCCTTCTACCTTTACTAGTATACCTTCTAAGCTTTAGGAATCTCTAGATAGCTGGTTAACTCTACGCTATTGTTGTTGAATACTGTTCTATTATTAGCAGAGGTAAATTATTCCATTTTGTAGATATTTACTATAGGTCAATAGTAGATCAATATTCAGTTTGTCTTAGTGTTCATACTATAATAATAGATCTTTTTTCTATGATGAAGGGGGTACATTATTGGTTCTTAGGGTTTGTCAATATTCAGTTTGTATTTGACACTATAACTGATGCTGATTTTATTACTACAGCCAAGGTAATACAGCTGTTGCTATGAACTGGTTTTCTCCAGGTGCTGATATCTGGATTGCTGTAGAGTTATTAACAATATAGTGGCTCATTCCTAGAGAACTGGGTACTGGGTAAAATATATTGTAACCTCCCATCTCAAGTGAACAGCGGTGGCTGAATCCTGGGACAGAGCAACGGATAAGAGTTAGCCACACCCAGGGGACACCACTGAAAAGGAGGCATTAACTAAGGAGGTTTCCATACTAGAATCAAAGCTTTTCACAACAATTAATCTGCAAGCCCCAGCATAAAACAAACAAACAAACAGAAACATGAGATGACAAGCCAAAAAGATGCCTCTTGAACTTGCAACTTCCCTAAAGCTGACCCCTGAGGCATCAAAGAGGAAGAAATTAAAAGCCGTGCACCTGAATTATTCAAAATATCAGGGGAGGTAACAAAACAGGTTAATAAGGCATTTGGCAAGCTCACAGAAAATGTAAGTAAACAGATATTGGGCCAAATAAAGAAAAACAATCAATAAGTCTATAGAATACACTAACAAAACACTAGCAGAGCTAAACAAAATGATGCAAACCATGAATGACCAGCATAGAAAAGAATTAGATTCCATAAAAAAGCTACAAATAAAAATGTGGGGATTCAAAATGCTATCAAACAATGCTATCAAAATGCTATCTATCCTCATTGGAGGAAAGATAGCC
>NW_004624796.1:4554080-4612956 GCF_000247695.1 Heterocephalus glaber
AGTGATATATGTGCACCTATGTTTATAGTGGCACAGTCTGTAATAGCTAAAGCTTGGAAACAGCCCAAGGGCCCATCAACTGGAGACTCGATAAAGAAGATGTGGTTTGTTTTATAAAATGGAGTACTACTCAGCCATACAGAATGAGAAACTAGAGACATTTACAGCTAAATGGATGCATATCGAGGCCATCCTCTTAAGTGAAATAAATAGGACACACGTGTAAATATCGAATAGTTTCTGTAGTGTGAGAAACTGAAAGTGTAAATAAGGATACACAAGGATGAAATGGCCTAATAACATATTTCTCGGATTGTGTTTCCATCACGTGTCATATGACTGTACCAAGATTTAAATTAGGAAGAAGCTTGGCTTACGTGGAGTTTGCTAACTAACTGGAGTTTTTTTCCAGACCACTATTTGTTCAATGTTGGTTTTGGGGACCTTTCTGAAACAGATCACATCCTCTGGTGTCTTGTTGGTACCTGAGATGCTTTCTTAAGTTTTATGGAAAAATGTTTAAGTGCTTTTCAGTTTTGTCTTGGTTGAGTTCTACTGTATTTGAATATTATTGTAGTTTTTTCCCCTTGTATTGTTTTTCTTTGAATGGTTTTAATTTCTGTATGTGTGTGTGTTTGATAATAAAGTTATTTTTAAATTTAAAAAATGCTATCAAACATTTGGGCAGCAAATGTGGTCAATGTGGGGACAGAGTGTCAGAACTAGAAGACAGCACTGCTGTTGGTGACCAATTTATGAGAGAAACCTTAAAAACAACAAAAGAACATAAAAAAAATGGATCCAACACCTCCTAGATGACGCAAAGAAAACTAATCTAAGATTAATTGGAATTAATGAAAAATCAGAAGACAGCACAAATGGCATAAAAATGTTTACTGAAATAATAGCAGAAAACTTTCTCAATAAGGGAAAATAATTTAATATACAGATAAATGAGGCATACAGAACCCCAAATAGCCATGATCAGAAAAGAACCTCTCCATGACACATCACAGTCAAAATCCTGTAAATCCAATACAAGAATAAAATCTTAAAGGCAGTTAAAGAAAAGCAACAAATCACTTAAAAAGGTAAAGAACTAGAATTACTGCAGGCTTTTTAACACAAACCTTAAAGGCTAGGAGAGCTTGGAATGAAGTGAGTCAAGCCCTCAAAATAATTTCGAACCCAGGCTGTTCAAAATTGATGGAGAAAAAAGATACTTTCAGGATAAAGAACACCTAAAGAAATTAATGACCACTAAACCAGCACTCCAAAAAATTCTGAAGGATATCCTAGAAAGAGACACTGAAGCTGAGACACTGAAGCTAACAATGACAAGTGGGTATAATAGAATAAATACAGCAGGCAGAAGGAGCAGTTAAGTAGAAGGGAAAGATAGGGAATCAGCAACAGGAAAACAAGACAATGACAGGAATAAGATAATACCTATCAGTACTAACTTGCAACATGAATGATCTCACTTCCCCAGTCAAAAGACAGACTGGCAGAATGGATCAAGAAACAAATATGTGGTCTACAAGAAACACATTTAACCAAAAAAGAAACTCATAGACTAATAATCAAAGGCTAGAAAACAATATTCCATGTACTGGGTACCCTCCCTGCCAAAAAGCAGATGTAGCTATCCTATAGTCAGACAAAGTGGACTTCAAGCTAAAACCAATCAAAAGAAGCAAAGACAGATACTACCTACTGTTTAAAGGAACAATCCAGTAGGAAGAGATAATAATTATTACTGACTAATGGTACATTCAACTTCATAACAAGTACTGCTGGACATAAAAGACCAGAAAAAACCCCCACAATTATAATGGGGGACCTCAACACCCCACTATCACAAATAGACAAATTAGCCAAAAAATCAACAAAGAAGTATCAGAGTTGAACAAAACTTTTGAACTAATGGACTTAATAGATAGCCACATCCACTCAACAGCAGTATACAATCAAGGTGCCACTCTGTTAGAATGGCTAAAACAAACAAAAACAACAACAAAAACCTGACAACATCACATGTTGATGAGTATGTAGAAGAAAAGGAACTCTCACTCAGTGGGGGTGAGAAGGCCAAGTCCTGCAGACACTTTTCAGGGCAGTTTGGCCGTTTCTTATGAAGCAATAGAAAGCCATCAAGCCACAAAAAGGCAAAAGATGAGTAACTTTACTGTAGAAAAACACAACAAACACTCCCCAGCCTGATGATCAAGATAAACGATGTCAAAGTGATAAACGATGTCAATTATCTGTACCTTTGATATGGTGTGATGAGAACAGCTAGTCTAGTCATGATAAAATCATCAGACAAGTCTCCATTGAGGGAGACTCTATAAAATATCTCAAAAGAACTCCTCCAAATTGTCAAGGCCATGAAAAACATGGAAGATCCGAGAAGCTGTTACAGGAAAGAGGAGCCAAATGAGACATGAAGACAAAAAGTTATCTGAGACCCTGAACAGCATCTGAAACAGATTCCACATTACAGATAGGTGAAAACTGTAGACTGAATAAATACAAACTTGATATAACAACAAAGCACCAACAATGGTTCAGTAATTGTAACAAGTGCACTAGGCTAACAACAGATGTTATAGGGAAATACATATGATGCACAAGGGAGCTCCGTACTATCTTTACAACTTTTTTGAAAATCTAACATTGTCCTGAAACAGTGATGGTGAACCCATGGCATGCGTGCCACAGCGGGCATGCAGAGCCCTCTTTGTCAGCATGGGAACAAAGTGTATAAGTCGTTTCTTCTAAACTACAACCTCAGTATTCAGGATTAACTGCAGTGTTAGCACTTTGTAAACAAGAAGTGGTTTTGGGATTGCAGTTTGGGCACTCAGTCTTTAAAAGGTTTGCCATCACTGTCCTAAAATAAAAAGTTTATCTTAAATACATAAGTGAATCTGGAAAATTACACTATTTTCTACCAAATTTTACCTAGTGGAAGTCTAGGTTTAATATATGAAAAAATACTGATTTGAAATAAGCTATAAGCACATGAATCTAAGGAATACTGGCCTTCATATGTATTGAGATTATATTATTTAAATACAAACTCAAATTTTTTAGAGTATTTGATAATTTTGTTTTCTTAAATAGAAATACATCCATCTTAATTTTAAGAACTATAATTAGATTTATTACTTTATCAAATTTTTTTTTACCTCTGGATAAAAGATCCTTCTCAACTTAGAATCTGGGTATATTTCAAACTAGTAGTGAAGTTTAACACCTTTTCATTTGACTTTATAGGATCTTTCACTTTGTTTCACTGATAATATTCATTTTCCTTTACCCTCACTTACTTTAGAAATCCCAGAAAACCAAGAAATGCTTTACTTCTTTCAGTTTTCCATTACATTTTTGTAAACAAGTGTCAAAGCTTTTGTCCTTGAAACTCAGAACTCATTCCTTGCTAACTCTAGGAATCATGGACTTGGTCCTATTTAGAACCCATTAGCATGAACCATATGAAACTGAAGGTATTTGACTGCCGTTAATATATATATATGTGTCAATTTTACATGGCTTCATCCAAAAGACTTCAACATTCCTCTTTTGGAAAAGGACTAATGATTAATCTGAGCATAAATTTTGAATCTCAACCTCTACCAAACCTGTCCTTCTAAGTCTAAGCACTCTATTCTAATAGAAAAGGGCACATGTGTTCATTTAATTTTAGGAAGTCCTTTCTTCAACAAATGAGCCTTCACCGAGCCTTGCACACCATGAATTTTCAAATTAGTTTAAAAAACCAAACAAAATGGTTTCGCCGCCTGCTGTGCAAGCACAAGGACCCAAGCTTGATCCCCAGTACCAAAAACAAAACAAAACAAAACAAAAAAACAAACACTAAACTTGGAGAACTAAGTGGCAGAGAACTTCCTCCGAACATCTTCACTGCAACTATCAGATGATCTTGAGTCCTCTCAATGCCCCCTGCTATTTCTTTTGCTGTCCAGTAGCAATATTACTTTTTAAACATAATAACATGCTTAGAATGCATTTTTCTCCCTCTGTTGCTGAAAAGAAAAAAAGCAAGCAAAAAGCTTTAACACAAGTTAACTGGTAATTTTTCTATTTCACATTTATTACATTTTAGTTACATAACCTTTCACATAAATCCCAGATTCTTAATGATAAGCTCTAATTTAATCATTTTTTAATTGTAATAAAATAAATATTTAATAGCTACTTGTATTTAATATGCAGCATTCATAAACTTGTGGTTTATAATATCTCTCATATGCTTTCTGCAAAAATCTTTCAGTCCCTTTCATGAAGACTTCATTTAATAGGAGAAATTTTCCACACACTCATTAATCAATGGTATCTCCCAGTTACACAGTAATATCTTCACCTGAGTGATGCTGTAGGTTTTATAGTGATGTATTAAAGGCAATCATTTCGAGTTCGAGCCCTGGTACCAAAAAATAAATAAATAAAAACAATCATTACTGGGCTCCAGCTGTTGCACAGCACATGCTCTGCTCTGTGGATCTTTTTTTTTGCTTTTGCTTTTGACACATTTACAAAAACACAAATCCAAGAGACCCAAAGGAGAAAGCAAAAGCATAAAGAATTTCTGCCCCATCTTTTAAAAACAGCTCCCATTATTTTGAGTACAGTCACACCAAATTCAACTGACTCAGCTTGTTACTGACGCTTTCACAATTAGCAATCACCCATTTCCTACTGAAAAACAAGGAGAAAAGTGGGTACCTGGTGGAAGTAATTTTTATCTAGCATGATACTGTAAAGCATGTGAGTGGTTCACCCAAATTCGATGCAAGGAATTGTCTGGCTGTTGGAATGAGTGGAGTGGAACATGGCTGTGCTTTGACTGAACCCTGAACTTCCAGAACACACCTCCTGGCTTGAGCTAGCACGTGATTCATCTCAGTGATGAGCCAGGAGCAAGTCTGGCTCCTGTTATCCAGAGCTATCTATTTGAAGAAGTAAAATTAGGAGCTCATTCACTCCCAGCAGGAAATCTTTGCAGGGAGGGATTATTCAGTAGAGTGTTTCTACTGATTACGGGATGCTCTGTAAATTATGTGCTTAATTAATGCTTTCTGATGGAGAGAGTGACACTTAGGCCATGCTACAGAGCCGACTGGGATCTTCAATGGCTGAATGAAATATATAATGGACTCTAGCTGTCCATCACGTACTTCAACTGACATCTCTTGTATAAGTGAGACAGAAGAAGTATAATGATTCCTACAGGTACTGAGAAGGTGATTCTGCATTTACTACTTGAAGACAGCTTCTCTTTGCCGACCAGCAGCAAAGGAGAGTTGAAATGGGATGAATTTTCAAGTTTTAGGGGCTATGAGTGAAGTTAAAAATTTATATGACATGCTTGACAACTTGAGAACATGTTCATGAAATGTTGACAAATGTAAAAAATTAGTGTTCCCAAAGATCCTATTTTCTTCTAATAATATCTCTGCATAAGTAAATACTGAAAATTATACACAAAATGTAACAGGGATTACGTGTGGGGAGTCAGGTGCACTTTTCCAACTTTGTTCTCTAGAATAAATAAAAATTAGCATTGGCTGGGGATTCAGCTCAGTGGTTCCGCCGCCTGCCTCGCAAGTGCAAGGACCTGAGTTCGATCCCTGGTACCAAAAAAAAAAAATTCAGCATTGATGCTGTGTCATAAAATCCAATGGCTGGTACAAATTTCCAGTGATGAATGTCATTATATTGTATACCTACAATGTACAAATAAAATTAATAATAAAAATATCCAATGGTATCAACCCTCACAAAACTGAATCTTTAGGTTGAAAAGAATTCCTTCTGAAATTTCATTATTTCACTCAAACAACAGAACATGGAAATCATTCTTGACTTGACAAAAAAAAAAAGGACAAGAAAGGCATAGATTTTTTAGAGACCTCTATGAAGCTGCCTGAAACAGCTTATGACTCCATATAAGGAAGGCTGAATCTTCAGTGTCTCTCTAATTACCTGAACAGGGCCAGGGATTTAGCTCAGTGGTTCCGCTGCCTGCCCTGCAAGTGCAAGGACCCAAGTTCGATCCCCGGTACCAAAAAAAAAAACAACAAAAAACAAAACAAGTCCAATTACCTGAACAACACACAGGAAGAACGTAAGAGGAACTCGGCACCTCCACATCCCCGACTTCTTTTTAATCTCCCACTACATAACCAAAGCACTCACTGTAAATTAGCAAGACTTTCAGCCCCTTTATGCTGACATAACCTGAACATGGAACCTGAGGCATCGCTGGGGATTTGGCTAAGTCTAAGGCAGGCCCTTCTAGCCTGAGTTACTTGGCTAAGATGTTAAAGTGTATGTTGGAGGCGACACTTATTTTATATTCGTAGTATTCAGTGAGATGTAGCTCATTAACTCCGTACTAATTTCCTCTGCAGAAACTACTTTAAATAAAATGTCTCAAATAGAAATGCAATTTAGAAATAATAAGAGTATAGTTTTCAAAGACAGAACGTGGGATTCCTGGTGTACATTTTCAGTTGTTTTTGTGTAGTCTTGGTAGACCTGGGGACAGTGGGACAGATTTGGACAAATGTTAAGGGGACACAGATGGACGTGAAGGCGCCTTTCTGTGCATCCCAAGAGCCTACTCTCACTGCTATTACACTATAAATCCTAGCAAGACAGGCAGCAGGATACACGTGGCAAGCATCCCAATGTTCATTTTCATTGCTGCACACATTCTGCGAACCCAAAGAGGTTTAAATTAAAATATCTTCCTTGTTACTGAAGAAACAGTAATCAAATTAAAAACCGTATTCACCTGCAGACTAGAACTCTTTTTCTTGTATTTTATTTGCAGAGCAATGCAAGTGAGACTTGTCAAGGAGGACTCAATCTTATATCCTGAGAGACAAATTTCATAATCCTCTACAGAATAATCTTTTTTATTATTTTTTTATTGTTTATTTCTACAGAATAATCTTTAATTGCAATGTTCTTCAGCTCTTGGACATCAGTTTTGCTTCTCTGGGCTTTGATCTATGTAAATAATTTCTCTCAGGAATGTCTTAATTTCTTACAATACTTTGTCTCTACAAAGTTATCCTCGTCAGTTTTCTACACTTGTTAAAATTGCTTAATTAAAATACAGTATTGTTTTTTATTCTATTAACAAAAAATAGAAAATTCTCTAAACTTTCTAGCTTTACTTGGTAATCGACGTAACTCATCAAAATTGGTAAAATGAAAAGTGGAAAATTTTCTGAATGCACAGTTTGGCTGAGGAACCATTTCTATGCCTTGTCGGGTCACCAGTCTCTTCCTTTATCAAAGTCTACTAGAGCTCCCTGTGTATGTGCAGTCCCCGAGTGCCTAGAAACACCAGGTTACTCTGTCTTATTCCTCCTGTCCCCCCCAAAGCCTAACACAACGCCCATATCACAGCCTCACACATATGGGCACTGGAAAGACGAATGACAGTCACCTAATGCCTACTGCCTGGCTACAACCTGCCAGAGGCTGTGAATAGATCACCTCTTATCCACCACCCAAGCCGGGAGTTATTTTTGGACATTTTATAGACAAAGGTCAGTGGTATTAAATAGCTTTCTGTAAGTCATACAGCTCACGAGTGAATTCAAAAATAGGGCTGTGTACAAACAGGGCCTGTTCCTGCAGACTGCACACAAGGACCAGGGTGCTACATGTCAGGTCCCACAGTAATCCTCGTCCATCTTCTTCATGACACTCTTCCAAAACTGAAGACTTCCTGAGTCTAGATGTTCGCTTGACTGTTTATACCCTCAGTCTGGTGGGAATGTTCTTCACGGTGCCCACAGATTGTCCCAAAGTGGCTCGGCAAAGTCCTGCTTCTTCTCGCTGTGTCCACACAGAGCCGAAAGGGCAACACTGCCACAGCCTAATGTATTTCACCCATACCAGCTCCCTGATCTGTACAGACCATGTGCAAGAGGCTCAAGGGACACAAGGCACACATCCAGAGAGGTGTCACCCACGAGCACCCCAAGGAGTCAGCCAGTAAGGGCAGGCTGTGGTGCTGCAGCCTCTCGGGTGCTCTGTCTGCCTCATTTGCTCACAGGGTGAATCAGGGAGAGGACAAGGGATATGCAGATAGCAAGTGGCCTTCTGTCTTCCCATCCAGAAGCTCCCCTGGGCAACCTCGCCCCTGCTCCATAGGGAGCTTCTCTCTAGGAGGGAGACCTGCCACAGACCTGCTTGCTCCTGCAGCCAAAGCAAGGTCTCCCTTGGAAACTTCTGAATGACCACAGGTCAGTTCAGCAACCCTGAAAAGTCACCTTCTGTGACTGACGAATTCAGGCTAAGAGCTTCCATGGCTTGAATTTGAAAGCCTTGTACTTTCTTACTGGGTCCAAGTGAAGAGCTGGTTTGAACACAGCAAGAATTTCCAACCTACAAAACTAGTGGTGAGATTCAGTGAAGATCAGACATTTTAATATTGGTTTAAATGTTTTTGACAAATGCAAACCCAGATTTCCTCTGGACTCTCATTACTGTCTCAGGAATTCTAAGGGATGCTTTCGAGCCAGGCAGAACTGGATGGGACAGCAAGCTGCTTCGTCTTCTGCAATCCTGGAATGATCTTTTTTCAGAGGACATCAAAGCTAAAATGCCATAGAATTTCCTTTGTGTTCGTTTCAATAGTGTCAATAAAACAGGCAATCAGCAAACAGTATCAAACTCCATTTGTTATTCTCCATTCTTAGTAGATCAACAGCATCTAGAATGATACACAATGAAACAGCACTGATTCCACTGACCTGGTAGCCCGATTCGATCAATATTTCACTAAACAACGGCAGGATCAACAGCACTCAAACATCTGGGTGCATGAATTAAATTCAACTCTTCTTCCCCATTCTGAGCAGAAGGAGAAATGAGTGGGCAGGGGGCAAGAGCTCGCTACCCCCCCACCCCCACTCATTACAGTGCTGCTGCGTCCACTGTAGGCTGCATAGGGAGCAGCAGCCTAGACAGGAAAAGCAAGAAGCTGAGAAGGGAGAAGCGATGGCCAGAGTCCTCTCTACAGTCAGCGGGGGTGTAGGGGAAAACAACTCGGATTAGTCAGTTGTCATCCGCAGCTTCCCTATGTGTAAATTTGTCTACTTGCCTAAATCTGTATATGGGCCCCAAATCAATAAATACACCCAGACATTTTGCATTACTTCATGGGTATGAATGGAGCAGTGAACAACTTAGGTTGCCCAATAAGCATGTTCCCAGGTGAAGTCCAATTAAACAATGCCCTGCTTTCTTTTTTCAGCCCTCATACTGTAAATAAATGTTCTTTTCCGGTCTATTTAATGAACTGTGCTTCTTTTTTTGTGCTTTTTCCTGGTGTTTTTGTTATTTAAAATGGCCCCAGCACAGAGTTAAAGGGCAGTCTTCTGCTCCTAAGTGCAGAAGGCCATCATGTGCCTGCAGGAGAGAATACAAGTGGGCCCAGGTCTGCCACGCATGTCATTTGCCTTGCATATTCCAAAAAGGAGAACTTAAAAATAATAATGAAAGCAGCAAGGGCATACTTTATCCCCAGGAAGATATTAATATTTAGCAGGGACTCTCCAAGAGGGTCTCCAGAGAAAGGGTAATGATGAGGAGAGCAATAGTTAATTTGATGCTCATTGTTTAAAGTTTCTCTGTTCACTTTTTGCAAATGTTAGTAAGAGTTCGATCTCTTGATGGGAACCACAGGGAATTCATCCATCTCTGAACATAACTCTTCCCCTTTGTCTTTTTGTAGTATTCACTGAGCTGGGAAAGCGAAGCGCAATCTCGTGTAGAAAAGTCAGCTTCCTCTAGCATATACTCAGTGTTGATGAAATAACTCCTAGAAAATTAACTAGTTTTTCATAATTTTTCTTCTCAAAGCCTGCTCTCCATTAATATGAACAGAACATTTGTTTGCAGATCAGAAGGGAATATACATCTACACAGGGAGAGTCCTTTGACCTTCTGCTAGCTGTCCAAGACTTCATTTTCAGAGACCAGAGAAAGAATGGAGTGGATGCTATCCCCATGCTTGGTCTTTTCATTAAGACTTTTCAAAGAAGACTTTATTCCAACAGGCATTTGCAAGAAAAAAAAGTGAAGAGTTTTTCCTCCAGGCAAATAACTTACAACAGCAAAAAACCTCTTCGGTATGATTTATTTCACAGGGAACACAGATGAGTGTGTGAAAACAGATCTCTACTGAAATTCCAGCATGGCTGTTAACGTCACCTTGAAAGAAGTGAAGAACGTCAAAGATGATTATTAAATAAATCCATTTCTATTTTAACAGCTATCTCAGTCTGCCTGGCACATAGCTCGAATCTGTGCATGTACATTCAACTGGACTGGAGTGAGGCCCTGAAAAGTAAGTTAGCCTCAGTATTCATTGTCATGATGACAAGTGGCTCGGTGGAGGCAGGGTTCCCCAGAGTGGAGTGGAGCTTTGGGAACTCGTATTCTTGCTTCCATGTTTGCTCAGTAGAGAAATTAAATGCTGAAAGAAGCCTCAGCCATCATTTAGCTATCTGTAAAACTAGAATGTTTTCCCCAATAGATAAGATAACCATGGTTAAAAAAAGAAAGAAAGAAAGAAAAAAGAAAGAGTGGTCAATGCCACACATTGAGTTAGGCGCAGGTGATGCTGGGTCGGAGCCCTCCTGGCTTCTCATCTGCACACTAAGTGAGTAGTGATTTTCCTGGCAACTCCCCTTACCTAATTTTGCTTCCTAAACATATTGCCATCCGTTCTAGGAATGGGACCCTGACCATATGGAGAGGCAGCAGGAGGCAGGAGGGACCTTCTGATCCCCTTTCTAGGCTAAGTAGGGAAATGCAAGGATGCCTCCCAGCCGAGAGCTCCTCCGCCATGTTTCTTGTTCTTGTGAGTGTCCCCACGGGCCTTAGTCTCTCTGTGCTTCAGTCTAAAATGGAAATGAGCTCTTCATCAACCTGACAGTGAGAACATTTTTATCTTGCATGAGGACAGGTCACACATTTTTGTTTTATTCACAATGCTGGAAATCCAACCCAAGACTTCATGCATGCTAGGCAAGGGCTCTACTGCAAGGGCAATATATAAAGTTGGAATGAGTTGTGCACAGGTGGAAAGTACGTTAGAAGCCAGTGTGTGTACAATTTCATTATTCCTATTCTTTACTCCCTTAGTGAAAAATACATATTAACTTAGCTGGGCATGATGGTGCATGCCTGTAACTCCAGCACTCTGGAAGCCTGAAGCAGGAGTGTTATGAATTCCAGGCCATCCTGGGCTACACAAAGAGTTCAAGGCCAGCCTGGAACATACCAAGACTGTGTCTCAAACAACAACAAAATATGAGCTAATAAGATGGTTACAGTGGGAACTGAAATTAGCATTTACAACCTAAGATCTATATAACAAGTTCATTATACGGTGAGGTCTTTCCCAGTGTCGACAGCTACTTCCCACAGAAGTGATTAGCAAACTCAAATGTGTTGATGTTTTCTCCTCCAGAATGATATATTTTAATGTCAATCAAAATAGAAAATAATCCTAAAATTAAAGTCATTAAAAATAATTTTAATGTCAAATTGGGGGAAAAAAAGCTTCAAACTTGCTTTGAAAATGGAGCCAAAGTCCCCATTAAAGGAAAAATTACAGGCACATTAAGAATATGGTTTTTCTAATTACATTGAACCTCAGTAATTTTCTCCATGATGACCTGAAAAGCCTGTAATTCTCATAGAAATCTGGCAATCTCACCCATTTTCCCTTGGCAGAATAGAGAAGTATACGAAGTGGTTTATAGTTCAAAGAAATACTGCTCTGCAATAGAGGCTGGGGGCACATGCCAGGATTCCTCTCGCGGATCATCAAAAGAAAGAAATCTAAGCCACACTTTACAGTGCAGAAGGCTACTTCCTCACTTCTGGTTTTCATGCACGCTAACTGGCAGAAAGGCGAAAATAAGGAAAGAGGTCATGGGGCATGGAATATAGAGACAGTGCGCTCTGCGTCTGTCTCAGGGAATGCGTGCACACGCGTCGCCTTTATGACGGAGGAAGGGGCTGTGAGGGTTTGCATCAGAGGGTCTGTAAGAACAGTGCCACAGGAACCTGGTAGGTGGCTCAGCATGGCCGCCTGTGACAGAATTCATAGGTGCTGCAGGCTTCTGTGACCAAACCAGTTCTTTACTTCAACAACAATCTTGAGTTTTGGTCTGGAATAATTATTCATTATGTGAAAGGTTCACTACGGGTTAAAGATCAATGGTTCTCTACTGGAAATCAAAAGAATGTATTAAGAATTTTCCATTTCCAACACCTGCGTCCCACAGTTAGGGGGAAAGACCAGACTGGTGACTTGGGTGGACCCAGCCAAGCTCGCTTCTGGCTGCACGGCCAGAGGTTCTGATAGGGGAGGTTCGTGCCTACTGCAGATGGCAAGAAAGTGGCAAGACTCAAAGGCGCTTTCACTGCCTTCGCTAAACGGGCTTGGAAACCCATTTGACATTTACATAGCACGGGATCCCAGCCTTCAGGTGGGGAAGGCGGGTGGCACTGCATGCCCGTTATCCGCATTGTGTGAACATTTCAAAGAATTTCATGAAGAAACCAAACTTATCTGGTTGGGCCAGCACAGAACCAAGATCAAAGACTCCTGGTCCCACAGAAAAATCTACCCGATCCTCCTGCCCGCAGTGCAATACATCCCGAGGGCAAGGGTGTTCACGTCCAGATACTGCCCTTCATGCTTCTGCCAAAGCATAATTTCCTCCTACATTATTGCCTTTTGACGAATGTTTAAAGCAATTCTTTTTAAAGTGGACAAATCCTGACAGGAGGTTAGCAAGTCAACTAATTGTCAAGGTGAAAGTAGTCCACAGTTGTACACACTATTTTAAATACTTTGAAATTATAGTATGCCGAGTTTTATGAAAATTCAATGTAAGAAATCAGACTTTCCTACCCAAATGACCCAGGGAGTGATGATTCTCAGTCCTTTCCTGTTCGGCAACAGCTTTTAAAAAAGTTACACAGCAGCTCCTTAGATTGGGGGTGTAACTTCGTGGTGCACTGCGTGTCTAGCAGGTGCAAGATGCTGGCTTTCATCTCCAATACTGTAAAAATAAATAAACAGCTCCCCCAAGTAAGTAACTATTAGTCTGCGCGCAGTGACGATTAACTGACAGCTGGAGAAGGGGGCTGCAGGGCAGGAAATCAGAGTAAAGGGTTGGCTACTCCTGACGGTTACAGGGTCATCAGAAAGCACATCATCTCTTTAATTAAGTGCATGATAATGGGAAATATGATTTATGAAAAATCAACCCACACTGAAACATCAAGACCTCATTTACTGCATAGCAGCAGGCAAACCATGCAGCAGCTATTTCCCAACTAACATTATGCCTAGATGGAAAGAAAACATTATACTCACTTCAACTGGTGTTTTTTCTCTTTTTAAAGCATGATTGCTCTTATTAAGCTTTAACTACAAAAATAACTTCACTCTTTAAAGAAGCCTAGTTAGCCTTATTAGAGTGTATCATTCTGTGGGGATCGACTCAAATGTCTCCTTTCTGAAGGACCCTGTGCACTGGAGGAACGTCTTCTTCCTCTGGATTCCTGCAAGGCTTTCCTCACACATCTACCAGAACAGTTACACCACTGGGTAAAAGCACGCCGGTTTCTGCCACTAAACTGGCACCCCCTGAGAACATCTATTGTCTTTATTAATCTTTATGCTCCCAGCATCTCACGAATTTTCCTGGGTCTTAGTGGATGTTAATAAGAATTTATTTCATTATATTTATGGAGCGAAGAGGAAAGACACAATGTTATAAGGAATTCAACCTCATTGTAAAAAAAAAATGTACAAATTTCTACTCCAGCCCATTCACTTCCAATCATAGCCAGTGACATGATGCCCGATGTCTTTTGATTTCTGTCATCCACCACTGCTGATCAGCAGCATAATGGTCACAGTGAGCAGTTTGAAGGGGAAAAGACGAAGCATTTGGACCACAAATAAAAAAATAATCAGTCTTCAAGATATACAGATGTGGGGTTCACTATAATATGGTGTTCAATGTTTTATATAAAGCACCATCTTTCTGCCCTTTCTTCTTGGGAATCTTATTTCATTCACCTCCTTTTGTAAAGATAAACCTTACAGTTTAAGATGTAACTCCTCTCTGCAAGTGCTACTCAGACTTTCCAATCCCTTATCCCACCCAGCCCTATCAGTCCTGTCCAACACTCCTCACCTCCTCTTAATACTCATCATTCTGTGGATTAATGTTTATTTCCCTCATGAAAATGAAAACCTTGCCCAGCTTGCTGCTTAGGGGCCTCCATGGTCTATCCTTACGCCCAGGACAGGAGAGATACTTTGTTTCTTCAACAGACAGAGGGACAAAGGGAAGTCAGAGGACACTTTCTCCACTGTGAAGACAGTAGAGTCAGAGGCATGCAGGTGGGAAAGAAAGCGTTATAACCGGTGCCCCAGCATCCCTTCGCCCTCTTCCTACTGCGAGCTGAGTCAAGAAAGAAGAGGTCTCACTCAGATTTTGCCTTAGGACAAGGAAAAAAATGGTTAAAAAAAGCCAAGAGAGAGGCTATCTCAGTATGAGTACGTTGCTGTGGGATTTAAGGAGTGTGAGCTAACAGAAAGATGGTGGCCACACTGTTTCTAGTTACAAGAGATTTCTAAAGTATTCTCGAAAGGTGGTTGATATTTTACCTGAATGAAACACTGGTCAATGTGAAACCACACATAAGACCAACATAAGCATGAAGTATGAAGTCATGAAGTACAGATACATGATGAAGGCCCTGGCGTCTCTGGAACATCAAGGCCAACACAATATTAAGCTCAGGTTCAATTAACCTAAGAAAAGGTTTGATGATAATATATACTGTGTCAAATCCTTCCTTTCCCTGTTCTTTACAAATCCCCTATATTGTTTTTACAGTGTAAGCTTTCAGCCTAACTATGCTCTGAAACACATCTTTGAAGGCACAAAAGGAGACGTTATCACTCACAGTTCAGTGGTTTTGTGGAATGTTGTGTGCAATTTTCTTTGTGTTTGTGCTTTTCTTTCCCTCTTCCTTTTTTTTTTTTTTTTAACTCTCAAGCTGGTCTTACTAGTTCAACACATTATCACACACTTCACCTTTCTTCTGCTTATGCACAAATCTGGACCTGCCTGGCTTTGTTTCTATCTTGCTCACCCCCTCCCTAAGTGCCATTCGGGATGAGTTCCCTCGCAACTCTGAAAAGGGATTCTTTCTCCAGTCCCTCTACAGGTTTCAGACACATAATAAAATAGGAAACGACTGTTTAACTCTCTTTTGACTTTTGTTCTCTATGTTCTACTCATTCTTCCAGAATCTGAGCAGAGAAAGAAAAGTCACCCTGTACTTGCCATATGGTTTTGGGGTGTACGATGGTCATCTACAGTTCTCTCTAGATCCACAGGGTTTGCTTCTGGGGCTCCACATTCAACAAGCTGTGGGTCAGAAATATTACCTGTATGGAATACATACAGACGTTTTTTCTGTTTTTGTCATTATTCCTCAACAATATAGTGCAACAACTATTTATATAACGTTTACATTGTACTGGACATTATAAGTAATCTCTAGATGACTTAAAGTATAAGGGAAGATGCTATGCCATTTTAAATAGGTACTTGTGCTCCCACAGATTATGGTATCTGCAGAGGCCCTAGACTCAATCTGCCATGGATACCAAGGGATAACTATATCTAGCACTAAATCTTACCAAAGTTTAAAGGCTCTTCCTAAAGTTATTACTCAATGGGGGGGGAGGAAATATATATATATATATACATATACCATTCATGCTCTCCCATAACAGGGTGGATATCCAAGCAGGAGACAACACCACAGCAGAACAGATGACCCAAGACTGGGCAAGTCTTTCCCCTGCCCAGCAACACCAGATTATGGTGCACATTTTCAATGCCAAGCCACCTCCTTAACACAGTTCCCTGACAGCTACCAGCAGAGAAGAGCAGGACTCATCACTGTGGAAGCTTTATTAGTAGACCCTCATCCCCTTTCCTGTGTGTTGATGTCACACAGAGAAGAGGGCAAGGCCCTGGCACACACACGCACACTCTCACGTGCCCACCAGGCCCAGGATGGAGGAGGAGGAGGGTGGCATGGCCGAGTGGCACCCGAGGCACTCACAGATGCACCCTTCTGTTCGAGCATGCGCAGCTGAGCAGACTGCTGCCCCGATCCTTGATGACAGAGTGACTCTGATGAGGCATTTTACCTTGAAGAAAACCTCAGGTGGGAGTCCCACTCACCGAGCCCCATCAGACCACGAATGTGCGCTTCACAACGGATCCACCTGACTGGCGCCGCATGCCAATGTCTGATCACCTTGACTGAGTCCTGTTCTCCTTGGGTGGCTTCAGCGGACGTGTAGGGTGACACCTGAGTGTTCCTCAAAGCAGCCCACTGTAGACTTCCACACACACACGCCACCTTTAGACTTCTCTTGGACAGATATCCCCCCAATTCCTTTAAACTTCCCACCGCTCTCCTCATTTTCAGAGGATTCCCTAAATCCTCTGTGCTAACTGTGGATCCCATGCAGTACAATGATCCTTGCATAAGGAGGTTCACTCTTCTGTGATGTGAAAAACTGGATTCCAAAAGGCCAAAGCACTCCTTCTGCTGGTCTTGGATCAGTTGCTGTGAAGTGCTCTGGTATCTAAATTTAGATTTTTATTCCATGGCTTAGCTGAAGAAAATGTCCTTCCCATGCAATATCACCTGTCCCCCTTCAGTTCCAGAGCTCCCTGCAGTGGATCCACTGTCAAAGTCTTCAAAGCCTGGGGAAAAGGACTCCTCAAGCCCAAAGATCAGAATTAGAAGTCAGGACCTATTTCCCACAGGAACAATGGAGAAATCAGAGTACAACACATCAGCTGAATTGCACATTCTCTCATTAGTGTACTGCACTTCTTTGGAACAATTTGGAAAGCTGGTGCCAAATTGTACACAACCAGATCAGAAGACAAACTTTCACAACAACAAACCATCATGTGGGCGAGGACATTATGTGTACAACGGCAGAGGTATTAACATGTCAGGTATCTGCCACCTTGAGAGCCATCACTAGAACTAAATTAAACATTTACTTTCTGTAGTTCTGCCACTAGGTATCTTTCATAAAGAAGTATTTGGACCTTCCACTGCTAATACTATAAATCCTTTAATACTTCACCCTTCTTTATGAGAATCCTATAAACCAAGTAAGGTTCAGACACCTCCATGCCCAGACACAAGGCAAGATAAGTAATCAAACATTGTCGCATTTAACAGTTCTTGTCAAGTCTGGAGAAAAGTCTGCAATCTAGATAAAGCTCTTGGCTGGTGTGCAATATCTTAAGACTGTCTTTTAGAATGCACTTGTACTTTGGGGATGTAATTACTAAACAACACAAATGCTGATTACGGCACAGTTGATTATACCTGATTAACGGTCCATGTTTTGTTCTCCATATTTCTCCTGGGTCAGGGGCTTCCTAATTGCTTTGAGAAAGGATTTTTAAAGTGAATCTGTGAAAACAAGCTGTCTGAAGCATCGCTGTCATGTCTGCATCTCCTTCCTCACCCTTCAGAGATTCAATTCTCCACTTTATTTTTCTGCCACATACAATCACACACACACACACAACCCAAGCTAATGATTCTACAATTATATCGCTTTGATTTAAATTATCTTTCCTTCCGCTTTGGGCCTGCACAACTCAAGGCTAAACCTTTATGTTTTCTTTACAAGGTGAGAAAAGTAAACACAAGGAAGGGCCCTGTGTGTCTGCAGGGGACACATGTGCAGGAGCAGAAGCCTAAGCCCCGGAAAGTTCCCAAGTGTAGACACCTGAGATCTTCGGAGCAATGGAGCCAGAAACAGTGGACGGAATGGTCTGGCCTTTCGGACTCAGGTTTCACGGGAGAAAGAGCGAGTCCAGGGCATGTGTGCATGTGTGCGTGGGTGCGTGCGTGTGTTTGTGTGGCTAGGCCTGAGGCGCCCAGAAGGATGAGGAAGTGTGTCGTCTTTTCTTTCACACCCTTCTCTTCCTCCATCCGAGAGAGGAGGGGTGAGGGATGGCCCCTCCGAGGGGCACAGGAGCCCCAAGAGTGAGTCTCTCACCCCAAGGCTGCTCAGGCTCCCAGAGGGAGGGGTGGTACAAACACACAGTTTAGTTCCAGACTCCAGAACGTTGCAGACGGGACCCCCAAGCAGAGCCCATATTTACTCCCAAGTATTTGGGCAAAGTTCCTGTTAGGGTAATTCCAAGTGATCTGGTAAACACGCTTTCAGGTAGGAAAAGCTATGAGAAGCCACCGAAGTTTAATTTGTGAAGATCCTTGTTCTTCCTTCCTACTTAAAGACACACTCACACACACTCACATGGGGCAGACACCTCACTCTTTAAAATACCAGAGCCCCCATAAACAGTCCCTGGCTATGGATTAAAGAGAACCCCGTCCCACTGGAACAGGGTAGAAGCTTACTCCCCACTGCCCGCCACCGTGGGCATCTGCTGAAATCAGGCAGCGGTTCACCTTGTAAGGGCTGCCCTCCAGCCCTGGGCTTGGAGACAAGATAGCTTGCTGGGAAAAGCTATCACCTTGCTGAAGACAGAGCAGATAGGCATCCAGAGGTTCAGGGTCATCCTAGGATGCCAGGAATTGCTTCTGTGTGCCCTTGCCACCCTGGCCTGGCACTGGGGTCCGTAGGCTGTTTTCCTATGCATGTGTCCTGCCTGTTGGCCTGCAGTTTTACACCATTACGTTCTCACACTCACCTGTCACTTCACTGCACTGTTGGCCCCAGATTTGGAATGCCAGTCAGGATTTCAAATAATCCTGTCTCATCGGGTGTGTGCACGTGCGTGTGTGTACATCTCTGCATCTGGGGTTTGGAGAACACAGTAAATAATCAACAATACTATTCTCTCTGTCACCTACAAACACTTTCCTTTCCCTGTGCAGTCTGTCTGCATACAGCACTTGTAATTGTGGGCACTCATCATGAGCTGGTGACTACGTGCCCAGGAGGGGATGCCACCAGGCTACCATGCTGCCTGTGCGGCCTGCTGAAGGAAGAGAGAAAAGAAAGCAGTCAGGAGGCAGGACCAGAGTGAGAAATCAGAACATGGATTTTGGGGAAAACAGCTCCATGTGCCGTAGATCCCTAGGATGCTACATCATCCTGCTTTGGCCAGATGCTGAAGGCCCCTCTTCAGAAAGCCACAAACTGAGGCAGGAGGCTGCTCTCAGGAAGCCTGAGCCCCCCTCCCACATACTAAGTGATGCCTCGTGTGCCCCTGGATCAGTCCCTGGGATTTCTATCCTTGGATGTCCCATGGAGAAAAGTGGATAAGTACCTTCCTGCTCCTGTGTTCCTGGATTCCCTAGGGTTGATTTTGTTTTGGTACTGGGGATCAAACTCCAGACCTTGTGCTTTCGAGGCAGGCAGCAAAACCACTGAGCTAAATCCCCAGCCCTTCCTAGGGTAGATTTTGACCTGAGTTTGTTTTCGTTTTCAGACCAAGACTAGGAACACTTAAGTGGGTGGTAACTCAACTAGAAAAGGGTATTCGGACCGTGTGAGGGGATCAGAGATCCAGTTTGATCCTGGTTTGAAGACAGAAAGAAAGGAAATGAGAAAAGAGAGGGGCCTGTCTGAGTCTGGGCTGCCCTCAGATGTTGGCTGAATTGCAGGGAGGCCTGGTCAGCACCGGGAGATCAGAGCGTGGCTCAAGTACCTTCCCCTCACCATGTCACCCGTCCTCCCTCAAGAACCATGGAGCTTCTTCCCCGCCACCTTGCTAACCAATGCTGTCTTCCTATTCATCCTTCAATTTACAAAGCTGTACAAAGCCATCAGCAAACCAGGTAGAAACCCAAATCTAATACACTGAAATCCCCCTCCTGCAGGGCAGGACCAGTCTGCAGAAATCCTCACCCTGCCTGGCTGTCTCACTCCACTTCCCGCTGCTGTATCAGACGAGCTAAGCTTGGTAATTTAGAAAGGAAAGAGCTTCATTCTGACTCATGGTTCTGGAGGCTGGAAATGTGAAGAGCATGGCACCACCACGGGCCCTGTGCTGCCCCAGTCCCTGGTGGCAAGCAGAAGGGCAAGTGGGTGCATGAAAAAGAGACAAAGCTTGTAATACCCTGCTCTCACAGTAATGAAACCAGTCCTTCAAGAACTCACCCGGTCCCACGAGAAAGGCATTATTACTCCTCTTAACAGCCTGATCACTGCTGAAAAGACCTCACCTCCCAACCACTACACGGCAGTCAAAGCGTGGAAAGGGTGAGCAACAGCACTCACGATGCCACCAGCATCACCATGATTTCGACCTCCCTCCCACTTACACTAACTTCAAAAACAGACTTGGTTCCTGGCCATCTTGGTTCCACATGTTGACACATCCACACTCCTTTGCTCCACCCAGTTTAAACTATCTTTACAGTCCTCCTAAGCCCTCGGACCTCCGCCCGCTCTCCACACAAGCGACTGAGCTCTGTTTCCTCTGCTGCACATTTTACTGCAGGTACTCGCATGGACCCAACTCTTCCCACACCTTGCCCCACACCCTTCTGCCACAGGTATCTTCTGTGGGCTCATCTCAGCTCAACACTGTCTGCAGGAAGCAGGCTGGGCCTGGAATTAACCTCCAAGACCTAGGTAACAAAGAACGGCCTGAGCCAAACATTCAAATGCTCCCACGCACAAAACCCGCGCGCACGTGCGTGCACACACACACAGGTCTTCATATTGCTCATAATCCCTCCTAAAACTTGAAACCCAGCCTTACTAAAACCTAGTTGGTTCAGTTCTTTCAGGAAAATTATTTGTTTTCCTCCACGCCATCAAACTTGGTAACTACTCTATTTCCTAACATTTCTGTTTAGAATGTCTTAATTCTGGCAGTAGGAAGACAGGCCCAGGAAAATAACAGATCAGATACAAGGACTCATCAAACAAATTCTGTGTAAGGGCTGCTCACTTTTGAGGCTTTTTTCTCTCTCCACGGTCTGCAGTGAAGCCCTCACCCCTCCTCTGTCATCGCGAACGCGTCCCCCTTGGGAGGGGAGGGTGTAGGCCTCCACCCTCCAAGCTCTGAGTGCTGCGGACCCACAACACAGCCCAACCTTGCCTCAGTGCAGGGTGACACAGCCAGGGCAAGGCGGTCCACGCAGGGCACTTCACCTGCGTTTCAAAGGCTGAGACGCCCCCTTCCGAAGCAGCTGTGTGCATTTTAAGACCTGGCTGGGCTAAGTGTGCAGCTCTGAGGCAGAGTGCTTCCCTGGCAAGTTCAAGGCCCAGGTTCCATCCCCAGCTTCACAAAACAACAATTACAAGACAAAACTGCAAAAAGCTCCTAATGCAAGTTTAAAGCAGAATCACAGGGAGAGGCAGAAGAAGGGAAAAGCACCTGTTTGGGTTTCTGAGAAAACTGGGTTTTCTAACTTTTAAGGCATCTCCAAATCAGCATCCCACAGACACATTCTTTCAGAGTCCGGCAAGGCGCATTGATTACACCTTACCCAGAAATATTCGGTTACAATCAAAGAAAAATGCTCCCTGGCTTTGTGCACAAAATTAAGAGGTGTTCCAGAATAAAGCCAAGCAATTTAATTATCATTAAAAAAGGTTTAACCGCTGCGGGCAATCATCTTCTGCCTGAGAAGCGTAATTTAGCTTAAAAGAAACCGTGTGGCCCATGCCCGGGGTGGCTTGCGGTTAGCAAATGTCCAGCAGCCGCCCACTCCCAGGGGAGCCGCCCAAGTGCCTGGGATGTGTGAAGCAGCAGCTTAGGGACCCCAGGGGGCCACCCCAAGAATCACACCACGTGAGTACCTGGCTCCTGTCCACAGCACTGCCAGGGCCCCGACAGCAGAAGCACGAGAAGCCAGCTTCCCTCCGCGGCTGCTCCCCGAGGGGGAAGGCAGGGGCCTCCATGTCGGATCCGGCTGCGGCAGTCAGGTGCTGGGCCCACGGGGGCAGGAAGTGTCCCTAGCACTCTCATGTCAGCTCGTCCTCCACCTGGCCCATTCCCCCAGCAAGCGGCAGACGGCCTCAGGATGGGGAGTGTGATTCACAGATAGAAAATACCGGTTTTCCACTGCTGCGCAAATGCAGCCTGGGTGGGGTTTAGGTAAATCCGGATGTGGACACCAAAAAAAATGAAGATAAGAATGTGCTTCTTCTCCATACTTCTCATTTGGCCAAATAAGCTCCACCCACACAGCGGCTGTTACAGAAAACTGCGCTGGATGGAGGTGAGGGGGCCGCGTGCGGAGTGAGGCCAGAGACAGCTCTCCGCATAATTCACAGCGAGACACTGGCGGTGTCTCTGCCTCCGGCCAGCTGTCTCAGTGTCGGCATTTGTCAAACTGCTTCGTCCTAAAAGGTGGCGCAGTCCTGGCAAAGATGCTTCACCTGTGCTCTGTCTGCCTCAAAACCACTCCGGAGTGGAGCTTCTACAACAGAGCAGAGGTGGGGTGGGGTGAGGTACAGCATCCCGTGCTTGAGATCCACCCAGAGGACCCCTGCACCCGGCTCCATTCCGGGTGGTTTGGCCTGCGCCACCCACCCAACCTGACTGCGCTCACTGGCCTCCCAGGAGCTGGTTCTGTAGGGCAGGGGTCACTCGAAGGCCTGGACTCCAGGCCCCCAAGCCAAGGACACACCCAACTCACACATGGAGTCCTGAAGCTCAGGGAGAGCTCAGTGCTATCTGCAGCACTTCCCTCACTTCCACACCCAAGGCCAACTACCCAGGTTCGGTGGGACCCAAAGACTTCCCTCCTGGGCTGGGAGTGTAGCTCAGGGGTGGAGCCTCAGCACACCTGGGGCCCCAGGTTTGAGCCTTACACTGATAAGAAAAACAAAACAAATGAAAACAAAAACCACAGGACTCCTTCACTCTGCCCACCTTCACTGGGTGCATCGGAGTGTGCGGCGGAGCAGGGACAGGCAAGAGGCTTTGAGCCAACACCTTGAAAAATACATTCATGATTTCTTTTCTTCTCAGTTACCAGCAGTTGAAAAGCCAGCACTTAGATCTATCATCATATCACTGGAAAAAAATCAAACTCATGATCCATACAACACACATACCCGGTTTCAAACGTTACTGCACAGATATATGCTACTTTTGGCGTCAAGGAGCAATAGTTCAGCGCACTCTAAATGTGTTTAGATCTAGGGAAAAAATGACAGAAATACTACCATTTGGCCTTCAGGTCTCTGGGTTAATGACAAGAATTCTGGACATCAGAGAGGGGACCCTGGGGAACAACCATTCACCTTCAAGATTCGCTAAACTGCCTCCCTTAGGAAGTCTCCACAGTGCGTTTTGGGGAGTCCTAACTTTCCACAGGGCTCCTCTGAGGACAGCCGCAGAGACAGAAAAGGGGATGGGCTTACTGAGAAGCAACCCCCAACCCATCCAAGGGGCTTCTATGTACAGTGGTGTTTGAACGAAAGCTAAAAACACTGTCCCTCTGCCGTTCCAGACCTCTGCACTATGATCATGTTACACACCAGAACCCTACTACGGCTTAGAGATCCAGGCCACCTCTCTGGTATCATGAAAGTCATTCACCAAAGTCCTTTCTTGTCCTGCGGCCTCTGCCCTTGCTGCTCTTCCTCCTGAAAACTGTTGCTCATTCTTTGGACGTCTTCTAGACTGGCTGCTTCTCATATATGCCTCTTCACTGCCTTCATGGCATTTATCTCAACCTGAAATTATCTGTTCGGTACACCCCTTATCCTCGGAGAATATGGTCTAAGACCCCCAGTGGATGCCTGAAACCACGGACAGTACCAAATCTCATAGGCACTGTGTTTTTTCCCTGTTGATACACCCTCCTGGTAATAGGCTTCTCTGACATATTCCCAGCATCACTCCTGCATTCTCCGGCCATTTAGTAAAATAAGGTTATGTGGACACAGGATGACAGTGGATCAGATAAACATGATTTATTTAGTCTACCAAGGGGAGGGCAGCACATACAGTGTGGACACACTGGACAAAGGTATGTTTCATATCTGGACAGGCACAAGATTTCACTGTGCTACTCAGAATGTCATGCAATTTAAAACATACATTATTTATTTCTTGCATTTTAATATTTTCCGACTGAGGCTGACTACAGCTAATTAAAACTGCAGAAAGTGAAACCATGGAAAAGGAGGGGACTATTATATACCTGTGGTCTCTTCTGCCTTCCCCCTTTAGATTCTAAGCTCTGTGCGGGTAGTGAATGGCCTGACTTCTCATCTAGTGTTATATTCCCTGAGCCTGACATGGGACCTGTCTAAACTAGAGAGTCAATCAGTGCTGAATCAGTACTAAATCCAATCTTTATGCTAATCAAAATGATCTTGTTTTTATACTTCAGAATTCAAACAGCACTCTTTTTTAGCACTGAGGATTGAACCCAAGGCATTCACACTGAGCTACATCTCCAGACACTTTTAATTTTTATTTTGAGATAAGGTCTTGCTAAGTCACTAAACTGCCCAGGTTGGGGTCAAACTTGTGATCTTGGGTTACAGGTGTGAACCACCACATCCAGCTTCAAACAGCACTTCACAAACTTAAAGCATTGAATCGCATTCTGAGGTCTTTTGAGGATGAGTCAGTGGAAAGCCACTGGTTCTGGGCCTATTTGCCTCTAAGTAACTGAGTAACTTTTGACCAGTCAACTCCCCCAGTTTCAGATTCCTTCCCTGTGGAACTTGGACAATTCCTGCAACAGCTCAAAGGTCCCTCCTACCCTGAACAATCTAAGAATACTTAAGATACTGATTGAGTCTGATCCTAAATGTGAGATGCTTCCATTACTGTTGCTACATGAACCGAGTACTACCACATGCCAGGTACTGTGTTAAGTACTTCTCACACACTGTATCAGATCTGCAAGCCAACTTCCTGAGGAGGAAGCTCAGCCCTCTTCCACAGATGCAAAAATAAAAGCTTACTTAGACCAGGAGACTTATTCTATTAAAGACCACAGTAAGTGGAAGAACCAGTTCTCAAACCTAAGTCTGCAACAACAAAGCTGAGCTTCCCCGTTGGATAAAGCCACAAGAATGTGGTTAGGGTCACTGTCTACAGCAGCAGTGAGGCAGGTAAGAGAGGCAGGGGTGGGACAGAGTTGGGGACCACAGTGAACCCCAGAATCTGCATCTGTCTTAAAAAGGCAATTGTTACTTAGTTCTCTGAAGAAAGAAATTTGAGCCCTGTGTTCCTTAATCACACGATTTGTCCCCTCCTCTCAGGATGTAAGACACCTGACTTTTATGTGAAAATGCCTGATTCTACAAACTTTCAGTAGTTCTTGTTTCTTTGTTGTGGTTCTTTTTGCTATACTGTGCGGCTCAAGCCCAGGTCCATGCATGCAAAACATCTGCTCTACCAATGAGCTCCACCCCTAGCCAAGTTTCTGTGTTTTATCAAAATTTGCAGAAATCACTGCTTGGGCTTTTCTGCAGACCTGGGCCCCAGGCCAGCTGCCTCTAACCCATTCTTATTTCTGGCCTATGAAAGGTGTCCAAGTTGTTGCTCCAACTCCAGTGAGCACGTTCGAAATCCCACGTGAAAGTATTGTCTGTGTGTGTGTGTGCGTGTGTGTGTTATTGGGAAGTAAGTGTGAGTGTGCTGTTGGTGAAGCAGGTTCTATGAAGCACTGAGTGGTCTTTCTCTGGGGTGACTCTGGGGGTCCATTCACAGAGCACAGTCTTCTTAAGGAAGGGATGTGATCAGCGTGTGCGGCCTTCTCCCTAGAATGCCAGGAAGAAGGATGCTTCATAAATGCTTCTGACATTCCTGACAGGTAATAATCTCCAGGCTTGGCTTCAGGACTGGCCGATGTCTCCCTGCCCGCCCTTTCTGAGAGTGCTGCTAGTGGGAGCAACAGGACAGCTGTTCCTGCTCCCTCTGGTGCCTGACTAAACACACACACACACACACACACACACACACACAGAGGAGGTGCCAAAGCGGACACCAAGCTACAGAGGCGAGAGGCAAACCATTCCCAGCATGACTATCCTGTTTAGAAATCCCACCTCTAAAATGAGCCAGTTTTCATAGCATGCAAACCCTCAGGGATCCAGGAAGAGTGCCCTAGGCTTGGATCAGAGTTGCTGGGTTCAAATCCCCACTCCTTTGCCTAAGGACTCAAGTCCCTAGATTATACTCAAGATTGGGTTGCCTTACTTATATATATTGCTTCATACATATAAATAAGGGTTTTTTAAAAAAAGATATTTGAAATAATTTGTGTGGAAGTTTCTGGCACATAATGTGTGGGAATTCTAGTTCCTGTACTTATTTGCAGACATTTGAATTCATACAGGCAAAATTTTATTGTACTGCACTGGAAGGCACAGTCATTTGAGATCTGAAGGTATATGTGTTAAAAGCCAGTGGTATTTAATGCCTGGAGGAAGAAAACAGAATTTATCCTACGAGATAGGAAACTTGGCTGGTTTTTTTAATAATATAGAAAAAGTTAAATTTCGCTTTAAAATGACCTACTCCACCCTAGGGCTATAGTAATTATGTCCTCTTTAATGGAATTGCTTAAATTACAGCTTTCCCTTGATTTGCACATCACAGGCATGATTTTACCTTTTTTCCTTTAAGCTGAGTTGTTTTTCATTATTTTTTAGGTTAACCAAGTAACGTCAGGCATATGTTTATTCACAAAATACTACATTAAGAGACATTTATTTTACATCTGTTCCCTTTGCAAATATTTGCAGTTAGCTGTGGAAGTGAGGTATTTCATGAAGTCAAAAATAATATACCTAGAGAAAACATGAAGTTTCGGAAGTCGCTTTTGAGAAGGAGAAAGGAAGAAAAGTCTAATTACAGTGAAGATAGGTACAGATTTGTGCTAACAGGATGTATAAATCAAACCCACTGGCCTTGTGGTTTGAAGGTATTCTGAGCCTCTGCATTAAAAAGAAATTGGAGTTTAAAACCACGTCCAAGGCTTTCTTCAGAGATTTGGGAGTACAAAATGTGTTGTTTCTGCTCTTTCATGAGACAGCCTCTGACAAACTGCCTTCTATTCTTGACTTGCCTCATTATAAACAAAAAAACCTCTCATAGTCTTTTCAAATCTAATTGTTCCATATATTAAAATAGATTTTTTTCTATTTAGGAAACTGAACTATCATTGCCTAGCTATAGATTTCATATATAAACTTAAATATACTTTATCCACAAGTGACCCTCAAGTACAGTGGAACAGGATGGGGTTTTGTTGTGAAGAGAATGTTTTCTACAGTGGGTCAGAAGATGCCCTGCCCTATGGAGATGAATTTATAGTATTTGCTGAAAAGTTCAGGTAGCCAGAAGACATTTAAACCAAACACACCTGCTGTTCAGTTTAGATTTATTTAGAAAACGAGGGATCCTGATGGAGAAAACTCGTTCAGAGAAGACTCTGAGGGGCTGAGACCACTCACGCGGTGAGCAGTGACAGAACTGACCACTCCCGGAAAGGAGGAAACAAAGCAAGGAAAGACCTGTTTCCTTCTTCAGGAGGCAGCTCCATCCAAGCTTACACACGCTCCTGCACTGGTACCTGTTGCGAGTTGCTTTCTCAGCCTGCCCGGGACAGCTGCCCTCCCTCAGAAGACCCCAGGGCGGCTGTGCGTTATGGCTCGGGCCTCGATGGCCCCAAGTCACATGTGGAAGAGGTTGGGCTTCGAGTGTGTGGTGCTGGGGTGAAGGGTGTGTGATCACTACACCACCACACGTGAGTGACTGCTTTGGCAGGAAGATGCTGCTAAGGTGTCTTCTTGCTCTGGCTCCTTCGTGCGCGCCATGTTGCTTCTCTGCGATGCCTGTGCGCCCGCCATCCACCCGGCTTTGGAGCCAGCTGGTTATGGACTGAAACTTCTATGAACTATGAGCCAAATAAACCTTTTTCCCCTTTAACTTTAGGCGTCAAGTATTTTGTCTCAACAACAAGACAAAAGTAACCAACACACTGTGTATGTTTTACACTAGTTTTTAAACGCATACGATATAAACATAAATAGTAGCAAAATACAGAAATTTAAAAATAAAACTTCTATGCTCTACTAGCCTACTGGTCTTTCTGATTTATTGAACATCATTCCAGAAATTTTTAATGTCCAGATAAATGCACAGAAAATGTTTTCATCCCCATAGGGCCCACGTTTTTAAAAATAAATGGTATCGCGCTACCTATACTGCCCTGTAACCTAGATTATTTAGTTCCTGTAGCTGGGTTACGCATTCATACCTGCACCTAGGGTCTGCCTCACTGATTGTCATGACTGCAGCCAATGCTTTACCTGCATATGCGAAACATTTTCTGCAATATTCATATCAACAGAATAAATTGGTGAGTATTTTTAGAGAAAAATGGGCGATATCTTTCAACATGAGTACTCCAGTTTGACATCTAGGAATGTGTCCTTCAGATGCTGATATGTGCAGAGATACGAAGAGGGTCACTGCAACGCTGCTGATAACCCAGAGAGAAAAAAGAAACAATCTAAACAGCAATTACAAAGGGGTCAAGTCAATATACAACCGGGCCATTATTATAATTGCTCTGGAGAGAATGGTTTTAAATCAGACTGTGTAGTTCTTGCTATCATAAACGCGCGCGCGCACACACACACACACACACACACACTCACTCCACCGAGAAGAAACTGCAAGTCGTCCTTTATGAGGCAATTTTTTTGGAGCAGCTGTCTTTTATAGTCTTAAAGCTCAACACAAGAAAGACATCAAATAATAATACAGTTTAAAAAGTAGGAAGGAGCCCACGCAACCTTTCCTTTGCAAAATTCAAACTGACGATTGCAAAACATAATGGTCCCTTCTGGACTAGCAGGGCAAGTGTTGGCACTTAACCTTGCTAATGACCATGAGGAAAGTGAGGGTCCATGTCTTTGTGACATTCTGCGGGGTATTCACAAACATCCTTAATGTCAAAGACAGAAAAGCGACCAAGATGTGTCCAATCCTGTTCTCAGCCACTCCCAACACACGGGAGGCACGCCTGCTCCGCTTCCTAGAGCCAAGCAGTGTGGCCAAAGCGTGCACAAGAGCGACATGGCAGCCTAAGGAAGACACTTCTCCTTGGGGCCTGTGCTTTCTCCACCTTGTACGGCACATGCAGAGCGCAGAGCAGGGGCAAGCACCCAGGGGAGCCCACAGAGCGAGGGCCCCATCAGTACTCCCTGTGCCGACAGGACCATCTGTCTTTACCAACCCTAATAAAACAGAGTGGAAAACTAAAGTATGTACTAATAAAAATGACAGAATTTTTAAAAAAACAGAGCAGCAAACATCACTGTCATTTCAATTACTTTCTTAAGCCAACAAAAAGAGTGGAAGGGAAGAGGACCACACAATGGCAGATAAGGTATGAGGGTTCAGCACAGGGCAGAGCCCAGGGCCACAGAGGCCGCAGATGCTACCGCCTGCCCGTGCTCTGCCCTGACAGAACTTGTGCCTCCCACAGAACGGAGAGGAGGGCTTCTCCACATGCACAACAGGTTACATTTGCTCTTGGGACTTCCACAGCCGGGGACTGCCCGTCATTAGGGTAAAGCCCACCCCAGTCTCTATCCTCCACCCTCCCCACCCAAGGCTGCCCTGCTTTGCTCCTCCCACCACAGCCCACAGGTTGTGTAGACAACAGAGTCGCCGCCTTTGGTCATGAACCAAGGGGCTCAGCAGATCCTGTGACCTTGGAATCTCGCCCGTGGGACTGCAGGTGTAGCTCAGTATGACGCCTTGGGTTCAATCCGCAGCACTGCACTGGAGTTTCTGAGAAGGGGATGGATTTTGTGATGACCTACAGGAAAATTCCACCTTGAAACATGAAATGGCCAAAATTCACAGACACACGAAACACAGATCCCGGATGTGGGTGCTCTCTGCAATACTGGCTCCCAGTAAATTAGGTTTTCCCCTGTTCAGTAAAAATGAATTGAAAGAAAAGTGAAAGGGAAGCCTGACAGGTAAGGCTGACAACACACTCCCTGCTCCACCTACTGACCCCTCAGGGATGCACCTCTGAAGAGCAAAGGCAATGGCCCATTGCTCAAGACATGTTCTGTGACATAAACAAATCGTGGAGACTACTCTCTGGCAGCCTCAAAGCTGAGGTGTGTGGCCCTGGGCATGTTGCTCACTTGCCTAGCATGGGTGAGGCCCAGGGTCCATCTCTAGCACAGCAAAAACAAAACAAAAAAGTAAAACTGGGGTCTCTCATCAAATTAAGCTGGCAAGTAACCATGAAAAGGGCCTGACCCATAAATGACTTCTGGAAGCAGCTTCCCTCCCACTAAGAAGAACTCGCTGGTCTCTAATTCCCCAGCACCTTGCCTGAGAGGAATTTCTAGTTCTATTTCCACATGGGAGATTCTAGTGCTCATACCCTTTTTTGAAGAAATAATTTCCATGAAAATTCCAAAAAGTTTTCATAAGAGAATATAATACTTAAAGATCACAAACTCGACACTAGAGGCTCTCTAATATATTAATAAAGGGAAGAAAATTTTTAAAAGGATAAAGGAAAAAAATAGTGAAATAGAAGAGAAAGAGATTAGAAGCAATGCTGGAGGACAAAGGAAGATCAGGCAAGCTTTGGGAACTGTTGAAGAAGACAGGAGGGAAAGAAAGAAGAAACAAAAACAGAACAAAACAATCAAACAGAAACTAGAAACAATTGTTTTTACTCATATAAAACACAAGAGCAAGTAATGAAGAAAAGAGAGAAAACAGAAAAAATTAAAAAGCATAGAAGGGAAGAAATCCAGGGGAAAAAATGTCCACTTCAAGGTGTGTCTCCATTGTCATTGTTTGACAGAGGGGGTAAGACAGAGCCCAGATCCATGTTGACTGAGCCTAATAAACAAGAAGTAGGAAAAAAAAAAAAAAATCACAAACTCCTTTTAAAAGGCTTCTGAAATTCAGGTGCTCCATTCTATTTGGGATAGAAATAAAACTACAAGCGCTCTTCAGTACAAAACCTTGCTGCATACGAATGATGGAGGCAGGATTTGAACCCAGGCAGCCTGATTCTGCACTCACTGCCACAGACTCTGACCAGATGAATGGTTACTCAGCCGCACCACATGCACAGGGCTTCACTGATGCAAGCACTACTTATTGATCGAAGCTATCGCTGATCGCCACTACAAGTAAGTGCAATAGAAAGTCTCAATGACCTTTCCTACAGGCTCTGCAGGTGAAATAGGAAGAAACTGTTCAAAAGGAAAGGGAAACTGGGAAGGGGGGAAGGAGGAAGAAGGAAGGGAAAAGAAAAAAACCGAGAAAAGAAGGAAAAAATGGGAACAAAGCTTTTGTAAATAAGGAGGGGAAGGGATTGGGAGGAAAAGAGGAATAAGATATATCATGTACAGGTTCAAATTCACTTCGATGAATGTGATCTTATGTATATTTAAATTATACCAATAAAATATTAATGTCTAAACAAAAGAAATTTAGGGGGAAAGGAAGAATATTCATTAGCGGTTCCAAACCTACTTTAAATGTTGGTACCTGCTGCTGTTAAGAGTTCGTGGCTCCTTTTCCATCTTAAAATTGCTGCTCTGTGGCACTGAAATAGTGAATGAAGTAAATGTTTGCTTTCAGACTTCCAGATCTGCCCTAGAGATAAGATAACCAGAGAGCTTCCCAGTGAGACACACACACACACAGACACACACACACACACACACACACACACACGGACACGGACACTATCTGCTGTGGGCTCAGCCACAGTCATGAATCCCACTGGGTGATTCCACCCAGGCCCCCACTAAGAGCCTCTTCCAGCAGTATGGGACCTGATCAAGTCTCAGTGTGATATGCAAAAAGTGGGAAAACTGGCAAAGTTGCTAGGAAAACCCTGAAACTAACAGTGTTTCCCTGGCTGGAAACACTGCTGCTAAAAACACCACGGTGTAAGACACGTTCTTCTCTTGCACACAGTGGATGTGCAGCAGGATTGTGAGTATGCCCGTGGGTCTGGCTCCGGTGGAGACAAGGGAGGGTAAAAAGGAAGCAAGGGACAATGCGGCCAACTCCCTGTGGTGGCGTTTAACATGAAGCAAACATTAGAAAACAAAAGCTTTTTTTTTTTTTGCAGAGCTGGAGACTGAACCCAGGGCCTTTGCATGCCACTACACCCCATAGCCCTATTAATTAACTGCTTAATTAATTTTGTGACAAGGTCTCCCTATCTTGCTAAATTGCTCAGGCTAGGCTGGACCTTATAATCCTCCTCCCTCAGCCTCCCACAGTGCTGGGATTATCGGTGTGCACCACCACACCTGGTTAAAAGAGACTTTGCAATGCGTTCAGTGCCCTACGAAGAGTAAATAAGGAAAATCTCTAACACATGAGGCACAAAGGCTTAGAACTGTTCTACAACACTTCACTGAGCTTCGGGCCATGAACCTACTTTCCCAACTTCCCGAGGCAGTAACTAGCTAGTGCTGGTGTCTCCAGACTCCTCTGCCGGGCTGCTCTGCTGGAACCGTGGTAACAGCGATGGAATAGGAGCATGGGTACGGTGCCTGCCTGTCCACACTGCGTGACCACAAAATGTCAAGTCTCCTTGGACAGATTTAAAAACATCCAAAAGGCTGCTGGTTTGCTTCTAAGTACTTTTTGTTTCAAAAGTTCAAATTCCCCTTCCACAGGTATACTGAAACCCTGCTTTAACCTCACGCATTGTATATAGGAGGAAAATGAGTTTTCTTCGTGCTCATCTTCAGCTTGGGGGACTTAACTTCTCACCCCCCAGCTAAAGCCCCTGAGGTAACCCTGTCAGGGAGCTCCCATCCAAGCCACCTGAGTGACTGTTCTCACACCCAAAGGTTGCCCACACCGTTTACCTCCCGCGCGACTGACGCAAACTGACCCCCCTTCTACAACGCACGCTTTACAAACCCCTAATCTCACCTGTACGCCACTCTCCCACCAAAAAGCCTTGATCTG
Source organism: Heterocephalus glaber (assembly GCF_000247695.1). The sequence continues at coordinate 4,587,185 of NW_004624796.1, forward strand.
TCTCTTTGGAGTTTGGAAAACCAGATTCCCTAAAACTCCAGAAACGAATATCTCAAACAGGATGTTTCTTCTAGTCCCCAAAAATGCCCCTATGAGAAAAGCATGCAGATACAACTTTAAAACAAGACAAAGTGCAATGTTCCTAAGCCTGAGCTCCAAACTACTTCTGTGATATTCCAGGATTTTTTGGCATTTTACAAAGTGAAAATATATAGATATATGTAGTCCCAATTTCACAGCAAAAGAAAAAAAAATACAATCTCCACATCTGGGAATAATCAACAAATACATATAGTATCTCAATTCTCCAATGATCCTTCTAATCCTTATCTACGGCATTCTTATAGCATTATTCATGGGGCATAATCAGCATAATGCATAATGCACTGGCTTGTTTTTCAGCTCTATTCAAAACTCCCCATTCATTCAACAAAAAAGCCCTTCAAACAGCCCTGCAGCCCAGCCTTCGGTGCAGCAAAGCTGTGCTTACCAATCCGTTCTTCCTGCCAAGAGAATAGGGCAGAGAAACAGACCTCCACGTTTCCAAATTTTTTGGCAATAACGTAGAAGAAAAAAAACTCATATACTTACCTGTACCCACAGCTTGACAGGTGAGGCAGCCGTTAAAGCAGAAAATGTATTTTGTCTTTCGCAAGTTTTCGCTGCTGGGCTCTGAGGTCCCCCCTGCAGCTGTCAGGTAAAGCCCCCTCCATGTCTCTGCTGTTTTCTTTTGCAATTTTTGCCAGTGAAACTCTTGCCATTTGCATAAAACCGACTTGTACCCTATAGGACTTTCTGAGTAGCTACTTGTTAAATCGGCTGTCTTGACATGCTTTTTCAGGCATGACATCATAAATCTCCATGGAAACCCTAACCCCACCTGCCTGCATGCCAACTGTACCTGTCAGGCGAAGACTTAAACAATCGTCTGAAATTGTTCATTAATGAAACCTTTTTAGGGGCCTCGGTTCTCCCCATGGTGTAATTTGTGCTGTTGGCAGCAACTCAGCCAAGAACGATGGCTTCATTTTCAAAGACTGAGCTGTGCTGTAGAAAACAATGATCAAAATTACAGGCATTCGTTAATCTGCCCCTCCCTGTCTAACAATGCACTTAATCAGTGGAAGAACAAAAAATACTGACTGTAGTGGCACATGTGAGCCTCTCTGCAGGATAAAGTTACTTGGAAAATTCAGGTTCTGAAAAAAAATCTTCAACTGATACTTCTAAGGCTTTCCCACTCCACTCTCCAACAACCCCCTTTCTAGTTTCTACCAGCAAAACTTGCAGAACAGGTTCCCCGCTGGCCTCTGTGTGTGTGCATTCCCCTGGCCTCTGCCTCCGGGGGTGCAGAAATGTTGGGAGAAGGTGTGGAATTTAACTCTTTCCTAACATCCTCGTTTATATAAATTACCGGGTGACACGAAATCCACTTTTGGCTTTTGAGGGGTGGTCAACAGGCTGTACAAGATATGTAGCCCCTTTTTCATTCAGGCACCTTTTACTATCACAAATTTCACATGATCCTTACTGTTTTCACACAAGCTTCTGCCTGGTACTCGAATCCTCTTGGGCATGATGGGTTTGGCACTCTTTCACCTCTGATCCACTCTAGATTTATCTCACACTGCGAGTCTAGGATTGCTGACCTGGGGTGGGGGGGAGGTTTGAGTAGGACTTGGTCCAAACCCAAGGGAGTTTAGCATAATGTTATCAAGCGGCTGTCACGTGCCACTGCGTTAAGTTCTCAGTGGCCCTGAACAAGCAGCTGAATGAAATCAGGCACAGCCTGAGCAGCGAGCACGTTAAGGCAGCTCAAGCTTAATCTGATGCAACACTGCGGAGTGTTGGAAGCAGAACTAGTGGAAAACCAGCCTGCTGGAACTTGCCACAGAGGTTGCTGCAGGATCCACTGGCTCTGCAGTAGCCTCTACACCTTGCCCAGCTCGAGCTGCTATTTATAGAGAGCAAAGCCCCCTCCCCGCAAGCTTAGGACCGCTCTGTGCATGAAGGAATTGTAAAGGCTTTAGTCTCATCCTCTGACGATTCTGAGTTTTGCATTTCCATAGCTCACAGTCAACAGATGAGATGTTACCTTTGGAGAGAACCAAGAACTACCTGGTTTAGTACAGCAGCCAGAGTTGGAATATTCCTGGGGGCCAAGCCAATCACTGCCTCTGTGAGTTGAAAAGCCATTCAGATTAACCCTAGGTTTATGCTTTACCCAAGGAAGCAACACAACGGGCAACAAACAAAAACAAGACCGAATAAGACGGAGGTTTTATTCCGTGGTATCTGCAGATGGGTGGAGGAGGCACTCTTCAAGGACAGTTACTCTTCAAAGTCCCATTAGCGAGAAGAGCATGTGAGAGTGGGTTCAGCAGTCAGAGTGGTTCTAACAGGCCAGATCGTCCCACTGGGTGATTGAGGAAATTGCAGTATCTCAGCTTTTGCTTGCTGAAGTCAAGCTTGGGAAAGAGATTAAAAAAAAAAAAAAAAACAAACAGAAGGGGAAAGGCATATGGAGATAATCAGAGAAATAATTCAGAGGTGAAAGCAACTAGATTAACCCATTCATGGCCAGGCAAGCGGACTTAAATGGCGATGCAGCTCTGTAGCCAAGGATGACATCACGATGCCGGGGTCCTGGTGCATTCACCGTGGGGAAAGCTAAGCTCCAGACAACAGCAGTCTCAGCAGTAAGAGATGGGCGGAAGTGCCGACACTGGATTAGAGGTGACCATCCAGTCATGATTCACCGGCTGACCCCAACGCGGACAGCATCAAGCTGAGGGCACTTGTGTGGCACCAAGATTTGCCTGGGATTAGCACCAGCCACGATGCAACTCATCCAAGCAGACCACCTGTTCTGTTTCTAATTTAGCAACATCATAGGTATCTAAACATTGACTTGGGGGACAAATAAATTTTGTTTCTTAAATTTGTAATATAAGTGGAAAACTCCACACTGAAAAGGCCCCTGAAAATAGGAAAATAAAGTACCTGGAGAAAGAGATCAGATTTAACCATGTATGGCCTGAGTTTTTTTTTAAAAAAACATGAGTTAGAAACTGTCATGTAGGAAAGGAACACTTGAATAGAAAAACCAATGTTTTTGTCATTAAAACAGTCAATTCTTATTTCACTTAAGCCTCACAATAATAGTACGATGTAAGAACAACTATTATTCCCATTTTAGAGATGGAGAAAGTGAGCCTTACAGAGGTTGGGCAATTTAAGTGGGTTTGTATGACTCCTAAGTGTTGGAGTCTCAATCTGAACCAAGGTGGACCCAAGATTTGAACCTCAAACACCTATGCTTAAGCAACAGGCACGTTACCCTACTTCAATAAAACTGTTCGTAATCGGAGATACTAAAATCTTACCTAAATTTAAACGAGGCCGAAAGGATTTATTTAGGAGGCTAACTGAAAGTACGTATTGGATTGCAAAGGATAAAGAGAGCTGTAGATCCTCCCAAGGATACCAACACAGCAGACAAGGCAGTGGGCTCTGGGACAGCTCGGGAGGGTAGAGTGCTGGCTCCCGGCAGCAGGACAGGGTAGACACTGATCTAGCTGCAGGCTGTATGCCAGGCCTGCAAGGTCTGCACAGAGCAGGATGAAGGCGCAGAGCTGGGGGCTCAGCTCTCACTGCCTAGGGCCAAGAGGACAGGGGTGCACATAAGGCTCACACAGCACGAGACACTCAGGACGTATCTGCAGCCTGAAGTTCTAGGCCAAGGAAAAAGCGAAAAAACAAAACAAAACAAAACAAGCATACATTTTCTAAACAGCACACACTCTCGGTATCACCAGGAGAATAAGGACACTTGGAGTTTTGAAATCTAGTGTTTTGCTTTGGTTTTTTTGTTGTACTGGGGATTGAACTCGGGACCTTGTGCTTTCGAGGCAGGCAGCAGAACCACTGTGCTAAATCCCCGGCCCAACACTTGGAGTTTTGAGCGCAACAATGGAACCCAATTGTGGTAACTGCTTTATGCTGTCCTTGATCTTTGGGCTATTTTGATTTTAGTTATTTGGTTTAGAAATTGTCTATTTAAATTGTGTCAACTGTTGCAGTGGTGCTAAGATGATAGTTAATTTCTTGTGGCACAACAGGCCATAGTGACCAGTAGGCTGGTCAAACACCAGTCTAGATACTGCTGCAAAGGTATTTTTTAGATGTAACTGACATGAAAATCAGTAGACTGCATAAAGCAGATTTTCCCCACAATTCAATCAGCAGAGGCTCTCAGAGGAACGACAGGCTCCAGTGAAGTAAAAGGAATTCTGCTATTGGTTGTGCTTCTTGGGGAACACAGCGGACAAGCCCCACGTGTGACTGTGTAGGCTCGTTTCCTGGCACTGGTTCCAGTCCTCATCGACCCCAACTGTCTGACTGCCATTTTCTCATGGAAGACCTACTATCACCTTAAACACAGCTTTTCCCAACCTAAACTCAAACAGCTGTTCAGCGTTTACCTGGCATGAGCTGTATACCCCAGTAGAGAAGAACAGACAAATCTGCTGTCTAAGATGAAGGACAATATTCACGCCCACTGGTTATTCTGCTCAGACCGTTCTCCTATTAAAAGACAGACTAATAAATGGGGCTAAAAAAGTGAAACAGAGTTATATGTAGTTTCTAGTGAGTATATTCATCATGAATACAGAAAAGTTGAAAGAGATGGTAAAGCATACCCAACAAATACAAATAAATATAAAGCAAAATATATAAAAATAAAGAGCATATGTCTTATATATACATGTATACAGAATGCACAAATGTATACATTTATGTGTTGTGTACGTGTTATACACATGTATATATGTTGTACATACATATATGTAAATGCACATATGTGTGCAGATGTGTTTATATGTGTATACACAATGCATGTGTGTGTGTATAATACACATGTATGTATAAATATATATTGGTGCTGAGAATGGAATCCAGGGCTCTCATATATGCTAAGCATGTATTCTACCACTGAACTATATGCACAGCTCAAAAGCAGTAATATTAAGAAAAGTTACTAATCACTAGTGTTGAAAGACAATTTGTGGAGAGGTATGATTATAACAAATTTGCAACAATGAGCAAATAAAACACTACAAAGCAGAAAATCTTAGGAATGCAAGGACATGATAAAAGTAAAACTAGAGTAGGAGACTTAACTTCATTTAGGATTAGAAAATAAAGTGGGAGCTAAGAAAAAATGAAAAATACAAGCCACACAGTTGGCATGTACATCTGTATGTACATATAGATCTATAAATAATAAATACACAGAAGTAATTTTCTATGTCTATCTATGGACATTTACAAACATCCATTATTATCTGACTCATCAAAAAAAAAAGGGGGGTTTTTTTGTTTCTTTTTGAGAGAGGGTGCTGCTGCATAGCCCAGGCTGACCTCACACTTGGGATCCTCCTGCTTCAGCTTCCCAAGTGCTGGGAACACTGGGATACACCACAATGCACAGCAAGGAAAAAAATATTTAAATAGGCCCAGGGATTTAGCTCAGTGGTTTCACCGCCTGCTGCACAAGCATAAGGACCCAAGTTGGATCCCTGGTACCAAAAAAAAAAAAAAAAAAATTTAAACAGAATTTAAATAAAATTTTCTATGTGTGGTGGCGCACGCCTGTAATCCCAGCACTCAGGAAGAAGAGGCAGGAGGATCGCCATGAGTTTAAAGTCACTTTGGGCTACCTAGGGAATTCAAGGCCAGGCGGGGGTACAGAGCAAGACCCTGCCTCAAAGAAAACAAATGCAAAAACAAAAAAAAATTTATAAACTGCATCCCCTGACTATATCTAAAAGAATTATAAATAAACAATAATCTCAACTACTTGAAAATTAAATATTTTCAGTCAACTCCTAAAACAAAAAATAAAAAATAAAAATAGAAAATTTAAACTTTTCAACTGTTTAAAGCATGAAACAGAAAATATTTCACAAAAAAACTGCAGAACATAACCCATGCAAGTGTCAAGATCTGCATGACCTTAAATGCCTTCAATATTAAAAGAGAAACATTAAAAATAATATTAATGTTCATTTTAAGAAATTATAAAAGACAACCGAAAAAAGCTAAAAAGGAAATTAAGATAAAAGCTAAAAGTAATGAGATAGACAATAATCTAGACAGAATACACATAAACTGATTCTTTGAAAAATATTAATAAAACATAGGCATGAGAGGATAGCACAATAATATCTGCTCTCTCAGAGCTCTTCTGGCCCTAAATTCTTGTTATTAACTAGGAGGGCAGCAGGGCTTTTCTAAAGTAAAAGGAGAAAGAATCACGAAGGTGGGAGAGGTCCATGCTAGACCTGAACAAAGAATAATTCTCACACTTTTATATTCATCCTGCTTTTGTATAAGGGAATGCTCTGGTTCAGCTGAAATGTTTAAAACCCAAAGAGAGGAACAAGTCACGCATGATGGCACACACCTGTAATTCTATCATGAGAGAGGCCGAGGCAGGAGGATCAAGAGTTTGAGGCCAGCCTGGGCTACACAGTGAGTCCAAAGTTGGCTTAGACTACAGAGAAAGGCCTTGTCTCAAAACAAGTGCAAGAGAACACCAAGAATCAACAAATGGAATTATATCAAATTAAAACACTTTTTTGCACAGAAAAGGAAACAAACAACAGAGTGAAGAGACAAGCTACAGAATGGAGAAAAAATTTTGCCAGCTATTCCTTGGACAGAGGACTAATATCTAGCATATATAAAGAACTAAAAAAAAAAAAAAATTAGTCACCCCCAAAATAAAAGATCTGGTCAAAAAAATGGGCAACGAGATGAACAGACACTTCTTAGAAGAAGTACAAATGGTCAATAAATATATGAAAAAATGTTCAACATCTCTGGCCATCACAGAAATGCAAATTAAAACAACACTGAGAGTCCATCTTGCTTCAGAAAGAATGGCTATCCTCAAGAAATCAAATAACAACAAATGCTGGCAAGGGTGCAGGAAAACAGAAAACCGTTCTACACTGTTGGTAGGGATGTAAGCTAGTACAACTAATATGGAAATCAGTAAATCAGAATAATTTCCATCCAATGGGAATTCCATCTGACAGCTATTTTCCTTCTAGGTATCTTCCCCAAAGAGTCAAAGACATCATATTATGTATATCATGTTTATAGCAGCACAGCTCATAAAGCTAAATCTTGGAAATGGCCTATACGCCCATCAACAGATGAATGGGTAAAGAAAATGTATTTATGTATACACAATGGAGTACTTCTCTGCTGTAAAGAAGGATAAGTTTGAGTCATCTGTTGGAAAATGGATGCACCTTGAGATTAATAATGTTAAGTGAAATAAATCAGATACAAAACCTTAAATATCACGTTTTCTCTTATAGAAGAAACCCAAAGTATAAATAAAGAACAAAATAAAAGATAGATAATAGGAAAGAGGGAAATAAATCTTTTGCAAATGGGAAGAGGAACAAGAGAGGGAGAGGGGAGAGGAAGGGATATAAAAAAATTAAGATGTTTTCTGTACACGCACCAACTCCCCATGAAGAATGCAGTCAGTATGCATTGCAAACAGTTCCTAATCATACAATTTTTTTTTTCAAAAAAAGTAAGTATGGTGCTTGCTTTGGCAGCACATATACTAAAAAAGAAAGTATGAAGAAAGAGACAGAAGAGAAGGGACGATGGAGGAAGACGCAAAATATGGAATCTGCCATACTTACTGCACACACAATGTCAGGAGCAATTCTACATAATTTTTGGGAAAATCATTTCACAATTAAATTATGATCAGGACTAGTCTACTTGCCTACAGGTTGGCTATGACATGTCCAAACATAACTCCATTTTCGCCTCTGGTCACAGCTGAGACCTCAATGGTCCCATGATGCTGTGATGCTCAAGGACAGGATTACATCAGCTGAAGACATCCTGGTTCTTTAAGAACCAAATAGAAAGGTCTCACCTGGGGAGGGACAAGTTCCTTATCAGCTTGACTCATCCCACCTACTGTTATAAGAATGTCTTTGCTCATCTTGCTGTCCTAATCAACTTAAGACCCTCAGCAGCATGAGACCCTCATCAGCATAAGATCCTCATCAGCATAAAATCCTCATTGTCCTAGGATTATCGCCACCATCAGTCATCTGTTACTCTCTATGAACCCAATAATAGTGGCGAGCTGGGTGGGGGGGCCTTCGTCTTAGTTACCCAGAGCAGCACTGGTCAGGCCCAAAGCTCAGCTTCTTCTCTAAGTCTCCTTTCCTGTCTTTATTCTTTAATTTGCCTTGTGCTGTTGTGGCTCACAGGAGACCAGGGCCCACTGCAGGGGCTCTGGTAGCATCCCCTTCCCAGTTCGTACAACACAAGCCATTTCCCCAAACATGCACTACCTAAGTCACACACCAGTCACCTAGGCCCTCTCAGCATCTTGGTGCTACTGGAGTAGAACTGCTGACTGGCCCAGGAGCAATGCTAGCAAGCACTCATGAAGCAAAGTCACTGCACATTCCATAAATGCAAAAATGCTTCCTTGGTACCAGCCTGGGTCAACACAAAGCCTCTTGGTAATGCAGCACATCGCATTTCTCTTTTTTGCTTTATCAGAATCAGGCCCACAGTTCAAAGTTCCATCTGACACTCCACACACATTAAACACTGTGCACAATTCATCTTCACACTGTGCAGAGTCTGCAGCTACACTTTGAAAACCACAGACTGAGCTGGGCATGGTGGCATATGCCTGTATCCCAGCTACTTAGGAGTCTGAGGCAGAAAGACCACACGTTTGAGGCCAGCCTGGGAGACTCTGTAAGATCCTGAATTAGAATAAAAAAATAAAAACAGCTGGGGATGTTGCTCAGTGCAAAGACCCTGGGTTCAATTCTAAGTACCATGAAAGAAATGAAGGAAGGAGGAAAGAACGGAAGGAGGGAAGGGAGGAAGGGAGGGAGGGAGGAGAGACAGAAGAGAAGGAAGGGAGGGAGGGGGGGATGAATCCCACAAATTAGGGGATTGAAAGGAAGATGAAAGAAGAGACTCAAGAAGCCAAAGAAGCTGAGCTGAAAATGCAATGCAGCAAAGCAAGGTTAGTGCTATGGCAGGGGCTGCACAGGGCAATCTGAGAGTGTCCTGTAAGGAAGACACTACTGAATTTTGTTAAAAAAATCTGCTAAGCTCCAGGCTGGGTCCTTTCCTCCAAATTCCACCCCCAACATCAGATCCCAAGAGCTGACACTGGAGTCACTGTCCATCCATGCCTCTCTCGATTACAGCTAATGGTAAATCATGAGGCTTCCAGTGTTTCCACACATTGTGGACAGATGCCAGGGAGACCTGGTGACACGTGGAAGGTCCTGGCACAGCAATGGCAGAGCAAGTCCAGAACCCAGGTCTCGGGGGCCCCATCGAGCCTCTCTTTCTGCTATTCCTGCAACAGCCCTTTCACACCTTCATTCTTCCCAAGCCATGACACTGTCCCTGGTTTTCTTCCAAGTATCTAGTCCATGACTCTGGTATGAGACCCAGTCCGCAGCCACCATGCTGGGCCTCACTGCTGTGGTCTGGACACCACATCCCTTCCACACCAGCGCCCAGGCCTTTCTCCTCAACCTTCCAAGGCAGCACTGAGAAGCTCGTGTTTAAACTGTGCTTTCACTCCACCTCCATCATCAGCAGTGCCCGTGTCTGCTGGTCCACACTTTCTCCCGATGGTCAAGACCCAACACAACCTGCCTTCCCTCTCCTGGAACCCACTGACCTCCCTCATTCCCAAAGGCCATTTCTGCCTCACACTGGACTACGCAATGAGTCACAAGGGAGTCAACTGCATTCTGTCCCAACATCATCTCTCCTTTTCTCCCTCAATTAGAATGCTCCTGAGCCTTCATCCTGTTCATTCTCACTGTACGCTATTAGTACCCTTCCACAGATAGGTTCAAATACCTGTGATACACTGGGCACTGCGGAAATAGAGATCATCTAGAAAAAAATTTTGAGACTAAGAGCCCTACCTTATTCTAAGTAACTCCATTCAATTCTGGGCTCCGGTTTGAAATGATTCCTCCTTATTGCTCTCCTGTTGCTCTGAGCTCTAGCAAGGATTGGAGGTGCATATTACCATCTCCTAACTCATGTCCCATAAAACAGGAGCCCCTAAAACAATAATTTTGTGGGTCAAAGATTTAGTAAGGACTGAGTATTTCTCTTTCCCACTCCCTCCTCCTCTTTGTCCTTCCTTCCCTCTGTCCCTTTTTCCTTCCTTCCTTCTTTCCTTCCTTCCATTAGGGATCAAACTCAGGGCCTCATGAATGCTAAGTAAGTCCTCTACCACTGAGCTACACTCCCAGATCCAAAAATGACTATTTCATTCCTCACCCACCTTCCTAGGAGTCTTTATCCAAGAGATTCATTCACAATGTCTATTAGCGTGTTCCAAGATCTCACCAGCCCTGCAGTATAGAAATTCATTGCACTCTGGTAGACCAAGAACTTGCCCCCAATTTGAAATTTTCTCCTTATTCCTCAAATAGCTATTAACGACCTAGGAATCTGGGGAGCATATTTGTATATAATGCTGGTCTAAATCATTGCAATTTGGAACCTGCACTCTTTCAGAATGTCCAGGTGCCACGGCTGTGGTTTTCCAGCCAGAATACCTTCCATCAATGAGGAGAGTTGTAACATGCATTCAACATCTGCTGCTGGAGATGGATTACCTCATCTAATCCTCACCATGACACGATTGTCTGTCTCATTCTACTGTTAAGAAAAAGCCTCAGGGAGGCAGAGTGACTCACCCAAGCTAAGGGTGTCGCAGTAAATACATAAACTCAGTTACAACGGACCAGAAGTTCAGACTCGTCTGGAAAGACATACCCTCTGTAGGGCACGTACTAGGTTTTGTGCTTTTTATGTAAAGCCTGAAGCTAAACCTTTTGTGTAGGTCCATGATAAATAACCATTTGGTTGAATTACTCCAAGAACACACCTGCAGAATGAACCATGAATACACGGCCAAGAAATAACCTTGATCAGTGAAGCCGAGAAGGGCAATTTAGATATTTGCAGTGTGAGTTCTGCATCTAGGTACTGGGCTGAATCACGGTGGTCTTTTTTAGATCCTTCAACACTGAAAATCTGCACCTAATTTGGTGGCATTTTCTCTAGGTTTTGCTGATTGTCATTTTCCAGGTGTCGTCTACTATGGCAGAGCGATACTTTGGTCCTTGCCTTCCCCTTACTTTCCGACTCACTCCCGGACACTGCTTAACAGGTTTTCCAGTAGAATTTTACTTTGATTTTTATAGACCTCTTCCTAATATAGCACTTCCCTCAAGGTGCACTCTCTTGTTCTCCAGCACGAACTGAAATGAAAGGTAACACGGAGGCGGGTGGTGCCCAATTAAACATGGACCAAAAGCCACACATTAGGAATGTTCCCATCGCTTCTCGGCCTTTTGGCTAAGATCAAGTGTAGGAATGTTCCCAATTTAGCATTCTTTTTCTGTTCTTCCATATTCTGTATGATCAATGTCAGATGGGAATCAATTTTGCAAGTACAACTGCAACCTGTGAATTTAATCTTTTCTTTCAATCAATGAGTCCTTGCTGCAAGATGTCCTACTATGTAATATTCCAGATCTTCTGAAAGTTCTTTCATAACCTTTTTCTTCTTCCTTATGGTGCTAGGAACTGAAACATGGCCTTCACACATGCTAGGCAAGTGCTTGACCCATAACCTTTAAGTCACAATTCAAAACGCGAGTCCTCTGGGAAACACTTTCAGGTAAGAGCCTTTGTTTACTCTCTTGAGTAGCATCCCCTCTCTTAGATGTTAGTTTGCTCTTTCTTTTCACATTTTTACTATTGTTTTTCATCATATCCAAGTTTAGATGACTCCTGTTTCTTATTGCTGACCACGTGCATGCTCAGTTCCTCTAGACACATCCAAAATTATGTGGATTTTCTCTGAGGACAAAAAACTGTTTTCATATGGAGTCTTTCGATACTATCATATTTTCTGCTCCCAAGGTGCTGGTATTTCACTAAGCACACTCACACATACACTAGCATAAATTCTCTACAGAAAACTTATGATTCTGTTATGACACCATGGTGTTCCATTTACTGGTATTCTCTGGCAAAAGCACATTTCCCCATGATCATCCTTCTCAGCTACTCACCACTATTTATGCCACTGCTTCTTTTGTGTCTAATTCCTTTTCTTCTCCAAATTGTGAAAGACAGATCCAAGTGGCAGGCTGACACTTCAGCCATTCCAGAGTCACCATTAATCTTTTGTCTACTGACTCTGGGTGTTAAGACTGCATCACTGTAGGATGGACTTAGCCAAAATTATTAAATCATTGCATGAACAGCTTCTCTGGAGACCTGTCTAAGCAATAACAGACTTTGTGTGAGAAATAATTTTTTTTGTGTCATATTACAACAGAACCACAAAGTTTGTTATACAGCACATCTGGATAAAGCTGACCAATACATCAATTTTACTGTATACATCTACTATTAGCTCCTTTTTTCTTATAATTTGTATTTGAATGGACCAACTGGCTACTGAAAAATAGGTACAGAAGCAAGGAATTAGCAGAGGAAGCCTGCACCCACTGGTTTGTGACATCACATGTTCTCTACAAAAATATGGTACAGCACTCGCTTGTCCTGAAAGCGTGTTACCTTCACAGTTGCGTCTGTAGCATCTATGGTCCGTGAAGCTCCCAGCACAGCCCTTTAACTCACAGGCCTGTTGTGATCACAAGTGTTGTAATCTAATAATCACCGCCTTTCTCTTGCTCCAACCCTGCTTTTCATCCAGAAAGCTTCCCCCATTTGGAGGTGAGGTCACAATCTTAGGAGTTGTTGGCAGCAGCATCCATTCCTCCTTCAACTCTCCTTTCCTGTCCTCGTTCTGTGTACGCTGGGTATCTCCAAAGCCATGCCCTGGGTCCTGACTATCTCCTTGCTTCATTCAAGGTGGCGGGGTCCTTCTTTCTCTTGTTAATACTTTCTGTGGTTTGCTGTGAGTTTTGCCTGAACAGGTGTCAAAATGACTTTACCAACTGTAAACAGAATTTGCTTCTTGAGATCTGCCCTTTCGATTCAAATGTAATTAAAAGTTTTCCTGCTCTCTGTTTTTAATTTTCCATGGCTCTTGATAAGGCCAAGTGTATATCTCTGAAAAGGAAAAGTCAGTCAGAGGAATACACAGTTGAGGTTGAGCCAAAGACACGAGTTCCAATTTCCACATGACAGTTCCTCAAACAGTGAATAAAGCTGTTCAGAGGCTGTTGAAGGAGGAGGATGAATCACAGCTCAGGGTGTTTGTGAATAAACAGACTGGTAGCCATTTTCCTTTTCTGAGTTGTCAGCATAATTGCATCTCCACACTGGGTGAACTGGACTGTGGTAGAGAACGGCAAATAGAGGACACCAAGCTGGCTCAGAGAAAGGGCTGGGTAATGCTCAGGGGTGGAGATGGGGCACACTGGATGTCTGAGGGGTGCTGAGATCTTCGGGGTACCCAGCAGCTGTGGAGGACTCGGGGGGCAGCCCAAAGGCCTCTGCCTGATGAACCCTATTTCAGAGAGCCCTGTTGCTGCTGCTCTCATCTCCTCAGTTCGCCTACCCTAACGTTCCTGTTAAAGGATGGTATCTGGCTCTTCCCTTCTTGGTACTGAACTGAAGAACCATCCGATTTTTTCCAGCCATAGAGTATTATGTGTAGACTAACTGCAGTCAAAAAGCAAGTACAATCTACCCAGAAATAGAAACCGTGTGGATAGACAAGAAAAAAATTGAAAACCTTAGTATCAGAAAGACTTCTGAGCACAGGAGTGGGAAATTGCTCTCTGCTAGAGAGAGGCTAGTTGAATATCTGTTTACTTGTGAAGATGTAAAAGAAATTTGTCAATTTTATAGTTATGGGATGACCATGATGGGAGGGACTATTGAACTACAAACCTTTCTGAACTCGGAGCTATTTCAAAGAAAAAACTTTTTGCCAGCGTAAAAATCTATGCAGGAATTTTCTTCTTATGGTTATTTCATGTGCTCTGGAACTGAATAAAATGTATCATTTTAAAAGAAATTACGGTGCCAAAGGAAGTCAAGTTTATGCCTACTGCTCTTGCTTGGCCCCATGGGCCGGACACATTCTGTTAGCAGCTTGCTAACAGAGCGGACAGGAAGACCCAAGGCGAGTACAAATGGAAAGGTCCCACACTTGGAAGTTCGGACCCTGATTCGAATGTGTGCTTCCCGATATCCGGGAAATGACACGCAATTCTTAGCTTCCCAGCTTTTAGATGACTGCCCAAGTGGCAATCCACCATTTATTTCTGGGACTCTCCTCCTTTTTGCTGATATTACCTATCACATTCTAATTAAGCTAAAAATACTGATGCACTCCTTCATCTAATACTGTATATATTTTGATCATTTCTCATCTACACTGTGCAATCCATCCCCTAAATATGGGTTTACAAATGTGATAAAAACGCGGTTCCTCCCCACCAAAAGCTCATTCCAGGTGGAATAAAGAAACATAAGGAAACAGGATACATCATGACGCTACAAAGTAGCACAATGAGGTGTCGTAATATAAGTACACAACGTGTTCTGACCAACTCAGAAGGTGTTCGGGCTAGATCGTGAAGGGTAAATCATTGTTCATGCCTGTTTCACAAATGTACATCTTTGTAAATGCCTCTTTTTTTTATTGACTTGAAAATAGGGCCACACCTTACAGTTTGAACCCTCATGAGCCTTTACCATAGTATTTGTGAAATACATACGCATGGGATAATAAATGAATGAAATCTAAATTTGAGGCATTTAATAAAAACCGTAAATTTCATAAAAGATACTAAAATTGTTTTCTGACAATGGGGAAAACAAACCACTTTGGGTGCTCAAATACTTGCTGATTAGAAAAGTAAAACAATTTCAAACACTAATTTTGACATTAGAGCCTTTGACCTTCTTCTCCTGGACACCACAAACCAGAAGCGTGAGGTGTGACGCTACACCTTTCAAAGGGTAGGAGGCTCCAGCAGCCTCCTGCTCAGCACTTTATGATGCAGATGCTGCTGTCCTTTGACAAATGAGGGAACCCTGGCGAGACAGGCATTAGCTTCAAATCTCCCAATTAGCATACGGCGAAGGCTGGATTCCCAGCAGCCCACTCTGGAGCCACGCCCTCGGAGTTTGATTGCCCGGCACAATTAAAAGGAGAGGAATGTGGAAGGGGCCAGTGACCACTGCAGCTACTCTGGTGCAGCTGCGTGCAGGAATGACCATCTGCATTTCTTGAAGACTATAGACCCATAAGGTAACCTCTCAGCTCTTCCACAATTTAGACTAAAGAAAACACTCACCAACATATTTTTAAAACTCCAATGTAAGCTTTTAAACCATGAATCTTCCCATGGTTGAATTCAGAGTTTGGAACATAAGGCAGACTCGATTGCACTATGTTCAATACCAAGGAATATGAACCTAGATTTCCTACTACCAAGACATTTCATGAAAAGTGTAAGATACATCACTTTCAGCCTCATCTCCTACGTTTCACTCACCAGCTCTGTTCGGGAGGCAGCCACTGACAGTCAGCAGAGGGGCATCTGGTATTTGGCACATCAAACTTGTGTTATTTGACTCCCTTCTCGGAGGTCCTGCAATATTCTCGCAAAGGGGGCCAGGAATAATTCCTGCTCAGAAACGTGGGACAACAGCAGGTGTCTCAAAGGGAAGGACAGAAAAAGGGACGTGGGGTAGCAGACAGAGAATGGAAAAAGACAGAAGACGAGGGAATGTGCGCAGAGTTTTTTCACAGACCTTCCTGAGCTCACCTCTGGTGTTTGCAATGTTGCCTGGGGCTTGCTTGCCAAAGTACAGCAACAGACTGAAAACGTGCATGCGGATTTGTACGGCAGTCCCCCCCACGCTGGCAGGATCCACGTGGACGATGGCCGAGGCAGAGAGACAGAAGGGGCGGTTCCCTCACCCTACAGGACAGCCACGGTGATGCAGATGCAAGGAGGGACCAGAGCACGACCACACCGTGCTGTCACTCCCTCTCATCTGCTGCCACACGCTTCCTGCAACCTTCTGATCACAGCTGCTCCCTCTGGTAGCAGTTTCAGCCAAAGCCACCGTCATCATGGTAATGGCAATAATTAGGACATCACGAATAAGAAAAACGGAAACATTTTTGACAAGGAAAAGGATACCACTTTTGACAGGGTAATTGCTCAGGAACATTAACACATTTTAACTTTGAAAAAAAAAACATGTTCTCCCTTCTCAGGCATCATACGTTTTAAAGTCTTTTTCACCTTATCACGGTTTCTCTGATATCCTCTAGCATGCTCCTTACCCAGGCCACACTAAACTTACAAGCTTTTACCTTAAACTTCTGAGATAGTTGAATAAGCAAGGATTCTGAACTCAAATCCCAAAGTTTCTTTAGCAAACAGTGTAACCGTAATTTCTCCGAGTTTGTGCTTCCTCAAACTGAACAGCTTTGGGTAAAATACGGCATCTCCCAAAAGGCGACACTGGGAAACAAGCATAGGTCCCATTATTTAAATGTACAACAACTCTACTATCAACAGAAAATAGAGGTATTTTCTACACACACTTAAAATGAAACGATAGCCTTTCTTTTCTTTTTCGCAGAAGCGGGGATCGAACTCAGGACCTTGTGCTTGCAAGGCAGGCCTGGTGCCACTGAGCTAAATCTCCGGCCCTAGCCTTTCTTTCCTTAATTACTGAAGAATGAATCACAGCCCATCTTCACATAGGTCAGGATTCCTGTTTCTTTCTCCTTTTCTGAGTCTACTGCCTTTTGGCAGTGTGATCAAAAAGCAAACATAAAGTCCATAAAACACAGTTCACATTTGAAAGCATTCGATAAAGATTCCATGGGGGAGAAAGGTTCTCTCCTTAAAGGGGGAAAGGGAGGCCGAAATTGTACAGGCCTACAGGGATCTTGTTTTCCATGGGTAATCAAAAGCTGAGTGAATTAGACAGGATTTCAGCAACTAACTCCCAGAAGGCAGAGAAAAGCCCCAAGCTTATCTATCTCTCCGAGAGCGTGGACGTCAGAGGCTGCCCGCTCTCCCTCCCACCCAGACACACACTGGTTAAGCAGGTGCCCTCTGCTCCCCTGACCACTGGCTCCACACTCAGGAGTCCGCCTGCTAACACACCAGCGAGGTCTGCAGAGAAAGGCGCACAGCTCCTGGGACCCCAAACCTGCTCTGTCTGCCAAACGGTAAAACGCACAGCCAAGAACAAAGCCACTCCGAGCCACAATTGGGTGGTATCTGTGTGGCTGTCAAGATAACCAGAGAAAACAGGTAGCTGAAGACAGCGGAAAGCGAGGTGCACGCAAGGAAACCATCTGTGACTACACAGAAAGCAAGAAAAAGCAGAAACAAAGCCTAGAGTCAGCTTCAGGGAAGGGCTATATCATGAGTCTCTTCCTCCAAGCTCTGCTTGCACTACCAATGTCATTGGTGGATTTGTGTTCATCTATTCCTTCCCTCACTGTGCTAACTACTGAGCGCTTACAGGGTGCACTATAGCTGGTGCCACAGTAAAATAACCCCTGATTTCCTGCACTCTGCACGCACTTGCGCCCGGGGAACCCGTACTCTCACGGCCCTTCCCCTCCAGCCAGGCCTCTTGTTCTCCTGCTGTGCTGGCAGAGGACTGAGCATGCAGAAGAAGCCTTTCATAAAGAAAAAGGGAAAAGAGATCTGGAACAACTAAGCAGCAGACATAGTCCTCCAAACTATATTTCTTCCCTCTAAACTAAGGGTTCTTCTGCTTTTCTTCACACTAAGAATGACCTAGCTGGGTGCAGAGGCACACACCTGCATTTTCAGCTACTAGGAAGGCTGAGGCAGGAGGATCAAGCATGGCGCCAACCTAGTCAACTTAGTGAGACCCTGTATCAAAATAAAGATGGGGGAAAGGGCTGAAGATGTAGCTTAACACTTCCTGGGTTCAATTTCCAGTACTGGGAAAAAGAAAAGAAATGAGGAAGAGGAGGAGGAGGGAAGGAATGCGCTCCATGAGGAGAAATGGGGCACCCCGTACCTGATCTCTCAGCCTCTCCTGATGCCCCATGATCGCTGTGGCGTGGTGCGGGTATTTCTGTTTCAGGTGCTCCAAGAAGGCTTCTCTCTTCCGGTCCATCTCAGATGTCTGCATTCCCAGGATTTCTTTGGAACTTCGGGGCCCACCTAGCGTGTGTCTCCTCGGGATATTTCGGGAAGCCCTTGAGACGGGAGCTCGACTGTTCCCATTAGCAAGGCGCTCCTTGGTCCTGCGGCATTCTGCATCTTCCAAGGACGTCACATGCAGGTTGCCTTTCCCTTGTTCTGCAGGATGAAGAAATACAGTTCGCAATGAGTGATTTCACACAAGAAACCTCATTACAGAGCACCAGGAGGCTGTGTGGCCATTGTTAACATAGCAGTGTAACTTAGCAAACCTTTTTCTTCACTTTCTTCTTTTCTTTCCTTTTTC
Organism: Heterocephalus glaber; assembly: GCF_000247695.1. The sequence continues at coordinate 4,605,752 of NW_004624796.1, forward strand.
TTACTTTATTTTTGCAGCAAGAAGGGAAAAATATACATAATCAAAAGAGACTGAAAAATCATACTAGTCTGCTACTTTTGGCTCTCCTTCCACACATTTAATCCAAATAAAAGCGCTTGGTCTGATGAGTTCTCTGCAGGAAAGTGGGGTACCCCACACCTTCGTCTGCAACCACAGCACAGTTAGCGTCAGTAATTCAAGTTATTTCTGTATTTTTAACTACAGAAATTAGGGTTTTAAATTTTTTTAAAAATCTGAGGACAGTTTCTGAAATATGTGTTTCATCACCAAGAACAAAAATAGCTGTTACCCTACACACAAGTCACATAATCACTGACAGATGTCAACCACTTGAGAGTTCTACTTCTCCCATTAGCATAAGGCTGGCAAGCAGGAAAAAAATACTAGAAGTAATCATCAAGGGGATGGAAAGTAAAAGTTCACACATCCTACTTGAAGGAGACTTTACCCGAAACACACAAAGGAAGAGACACGGTATGTCATAGTAGCCTGGGCTTAGACATGGTTCGGCTCCCGAGCTGGCCTTTATGGGACACGGTGGCTTCTTTTGAGAGGAGACTGACTAAGACATGCAAGGTCAATGTTCAGAGCACAGGAATGTGTAGGTGGTACCCTCCTTTCTGTTCATCCCCAAGGCTGGAGAACTGGGAAACAGGCTTTCAGATATCAATACTCCAGTTAAGTAGGAAAAGGAGCTAGGTCTTTAAAAGGCCAGACTAGGGAAAGTAAAGATCACTCACAAATACTTCAGGAACTGAATGGGTTTCTCATCACAAAGCCACATTTTCCTTATGGGAAACAGGTCTTATGCAGTCTTACAGACACAGGCAAAATAAAGCGCCCCTGTCCACTGAATTCCACAGAAAATCTTTAGACTGGCTCTTGGGAATCCTGGCTTTCCTCCTAGATTTAGAACAAACAATTGGATCTCCCTCTGTCTCATTTTCTTCCTTAATAAAAACAGAAGGGTTGCATTAGCAATGGCAAGAGCCTTCTATCTCTAAATCCTTTAAATATATTCTAAATTTTTAAAAATTTCTGGTAGCAGTTTGTCAATAATTTATCTTTAAATTAAACGCACAAGAACAGATTCCATATTTGAGAATTCTGCTCATTTGTATCTCAGATAATCAGAGACCCAAACTTTCACACCAGTGATGTAAAATGTCAGGTGCCCAGAGCTGAGGCATAAACCAGCTCCCTAAAAGCAAGGCCACCAGCACAGTTTCCCTCTTTTTCCCCTAGAAACACCTGCATATGGGGCTTAGGTACAGACTCCCTTTGGCTAGGTGTAGAAAAGATGTTAATCTCAGGCTGCTTTTCCTGTTCCAGCCTTCCAAAGCTTGATATGTGTGCTGGGAACAATTCTTCCAGTTTCCCCTTCACTTCTCATTACATTGCTAATTATAGAATCGCCATCAGACAGTGGAAGGAAAACACAGCCAAATTAGTGAGTCCTTCTACTTTTCATTAGTTTCAGCAGAAAGTTTAAAAGGGGAGAAGACTGAACTACTCGTTAAAAGAAGGATATCTGGGTACCCTTCTAAAATCTACACTGCTCAGTACCTTATTCAGGGCCCCTTCCCTCATAATATACAGGATCTATTGAATAAAGGTAGACACAGGCCTGGGGGTGCAGCTCAGTGGCAGAGCACTTGCCTAGTCTGTGCAAGGCTCTGGGCTGGATACCCAGCATAGAGACAAGGAAAGGAGGAGGAGGAGGAAGGAAGAAAACTAAATGCTGAACAGGCCATATCTCAGCTCGGTAAAAACATGTGCAATCTGAAGACGCTCAGCTTTACCTTTTGAGTGTGTATTGTGCATACAATTCGTATTAACCAAAACTGTTGTATACTTGATATAACACTATTAACTTTTAAGTGGGGTTTTTTTGTTTGTTTTTTTGGTACCAGGGATTGAACTCAGGACCTTGTGCTTGTGAGGGAGGCGACAGAACCACTGAGCTAAATCCTCAGCCCTTAAGTGGGTTTTTTAAAGCTTACTTTTGATGCCATTTTAAGAATGTATTTTAAAAATTATCCAGGACAGCTGTGTTAATGAACAGGACCGAGTCTCTGGAAAGACTCATGTGACTTCTTTACATGGACATAACACAAACAGAACCCACACACACCCATCTGGATGAACACTCACGCACTTCCCATCCGGACAGAGTCCTGACAATGGCAGAAAGCCACGCCCTGCCTGGCTGTGCCCCACAGATTCCAGGGTCTGCTTCATCCCAGGTGGTCAGAAGAGGTCATGTGACCAGAACAGTGACCCTTGGGGAGCACAACAGGTTTTTCACTTTCTTGTTTAAAATAAATTGGGGAGGGCTAGATGGAAGGTCTCGGAGGTGACCGTCCATCCTCTGTCAGCGTCAATCATTTTGGGTTTTTGGGGGGTGGGGGACTGAGACAGGGCCTTGCTGTGGAGTTCAGGCTGGCCTCGCACTCGTGGTGATCCTCCTGCCTCACCTCCCAATGTTAACCTTTGAGAGTCCTCAAGATCTGGGCTCTCTCCACCCTCATTCTGTCCTAACTCTGTTCACTAGGAAAGTCTCACCAACCTTACATCGCTTTTCCATTTTATTTTTTCTCTTTCTTGTGGATGTTTCTAACATGTCTCCTGCTGCTTAACAGGGCGTGATGTGATTTGCAGGAAAGCAGCAAGCAGCACCAGTCACTGATGGGCCGGGAGGCGCCTGATGGAGACACCCAGCAGCCTGAAGGGCCCACTGCTCCCCTCGCCTCTCCTCCCTGCCAGCCCTGCGTGCCTGAAGCTCTGTCGGCCCCTCAGCCTCCCGTCCTCCCCCCGGCACCTGCTCCACTTTCCCCACATAAAGCCACCTCACACACATCCCAGTCACCTGAGCCTTCTCCATGAGGCGCCCCTCTTGGGAGCAGCCAACTCCACACCCGAGCGAAGAGCGACAACTCTGCCATGTGAGCCATTTGGGGGAGGGTGCAGGCTTTCAGCTGAGGAGCAAAGCCACGCAGGGTTCCAAGTAAACAAGAGAGGACAGGCACAGGACCCTGCATCCCAGTTCCACAGCCATGGAGTCCGGGCCTCAGTCCTGCCAGCCCCTCATTATCCACATGAAGAGAAAAGCTCCAGTGTGGCTTGTGCCAACCTTCCAAACAGAAACACAATTCCATGTCTTGTTCGGAATGCGCTTTGGTGCTAACGTTCAAGTATGGGTGTGTCTGGCTGTTTGCTATTCTGGGAGTCCTCGTAAGGAAGTAATGAAGTGGAGGCCTGGGGACAGGGCTTGGGAGATGCTGAACAGCAGCCTTGTTTCCTGCTCTGCCCCTCCCGGGCTCTGCAGAGCCCAGAGCAGAGGGAAAGGGAGCTCAAAATGGAAAACAAGCCCTTAAACCCTGCCCGGGCAGGAGTGGGAGGAAGGCAGAGGCTGGCGACACTCCTCAGAGTCCCCATGAGCCAGCCGGGACTCCACGTCCAGAGGGCGGGCTTCCGTGCACACCCACCCAGGCTCCTTGGGTCTCGACAGCTGACCCGCAGCGAAAAATGAGGGGCCTTCTGTGACTCGTCCCACACCCACCGGGGGCCAGCAGTGGCGCAGGGGGCTTTCCTGAGGTTTTCATTTGGGGGTTTTTCGGTGTTGGGGATGAACACAGGGTCGTGCTCACCCTAAGCACACACAGTTGCACGCCACCTCCCTGAGAAGCATCCCGGGCAGGACTAGCAGGCTCCTGACTCTGGGAGAGGTGTCCCTTCTTCCTGTGCATGACTGGTTAGCGTCTAAGAGGCAGCTTCCTAACTGAGATGCTTGTCAGGATCCGTGCGGAGCTGTATGCAGCTGTACCACCTCTCGTATCCCAGGGAGAGTGCGTTTCCGGGCTCTCCACCTCAGCGGGGCCTGGTCCTAATCCTGTCCAGGCAATGCAGGCGGAAGTGACATGGGCACATCTAGTCCTGGCCCTGGACCTCCTGAGGACTCTTCCCTGCTCTCTCTCTTTCTCTGAATGCAAAGAATTCAGCAGGAGCCTATGGTGCAGGAAGCATAGAGATGGGGCAATAGGACCCTGGGTGGCCCCTGGAGACCCGCCAGGCTGGGGCGGGACATTGTCCTGAGAGGGAGGAAGAAATCAACCTCAACCACGAAAAGCCACCAAGATCCAAGATCGAGCTGATAGGACAGTGGCCACTGTGACTAATGCACACACCCTGTCGGGTGCTCACGGGGTCCCACTGTTTTCCAGCTCTCTTGCTAATATTATAAGGCTCATTATCATATGCAAATTAGCACAAAAATTACAGCTGGATCCGCTGAAGTCAGGGATGATAAGGATTTCTGGTCTAGAGCTCAGAAGAAATAGAGACAGCCCTTCCCCTACCTCCAAAAGCATTCTTGTGCCAACTACTGATAGTTAATTTATCAATCGATTGATTTATTCATCCATTCACACCAATATTTACACAGCGTCTCTTGTATACAATGGAAGGAGTCAGGAGACCGAGTGGTGACGCAGTGACCAACACAGGCTGAATCTCCTTCCGTTCTAGAGGAGCCAGCATAACTAGCGAGATGGACAGCCAACAATATTCAACTCAGTGTCACACAGGGCTAAGTGCTTTGAAGAATAAAACAAGACAAGGGAACAGGAGTTGACAGGGTTTCTATTTCTTTTTTGGTACCAGGGAACGAACTCGGGACCTTTTGCTTTCGAGGCAGGCAGCGGAACCACTGAGCTAAATCCCGGCCCTGACGGGGTTTCTAGAGAAGCCTGCCTGTCACTGGCCAGAGGCCAGCGGGTGGACTGGCCACCTGCACACAGGTTTCATGACCTTAGGGGTCAAAGCAAAAGCAGACGCCTCGGGGCTGCAGTGAGCACATGTAGCCATCCCCAAGAATGAAGGTGCCCTAGGACCACACCAAGGAACCCATGGCTTTCGACACGAACCTGACAGACTCAGATGCCACCAATAATTATGAAGTGCCGACTCAGACAAATGCACTCTGTAGTACATTTCCATACTGTCATTCACCTACGAGCGGGAACCTCATTGATGAGAGCTATTCTTGGCGTGACCATATGCCCCACTTCGCCCAAACGATGCTGGGTTACAACTGTTGCCCAGCGAAGTTATTTATAGTGTTCCCTTCACTCTCAAAAGTGTCTGGATTTGTACAACAAGCTTCTCTGTCACTAAGGGATCCGATGAACTCAAAGTCCCTGGGCTAGTTGGGCTCCTGTTAGTGTTTATTGAGTGCCTTCCACATGCCCGACGCTCCACAAGGGGCTGGGAATGCCCAGGTGCAGGTGACACGGTCCTCGCCCCGGAATATCACCTTGTAACTGGGCGGACAGGAGACAGAGCAACAACAGCGCGGACACAGGGTACACGGGCGACGCCAGCCTCAGAGATGCCACTTCCTGGCAGTCACTAAGCTGGCGGAACCGAAATGAACCCACGCTCCTTCACACCACTGTGTTCACCCGAACCGCGTGGGACCTGAAAATCCACCCTGCATCCTTCCTCTCCACGAGCAATCTTTTCCCAAACCCAGGCCTCTAAATGCTGGAGCCCCAGGGACATCTCTCGGACCTGTCCTTCCATCACAAGGCATCTCTGGGGGTCCCATTCTCTGTGCTCCAGTTGGCGATATCTAAATTGCAATCAGCATCCATCATATCCTCCCCCAGCCCTGTGTATGATAAACTTCACCAAACCTGACACGCCCGTGGGTTTCTCCTTCCTCACCCTACACCACAAAGCCCTCGCGCTGCTCCTCTTAAATGCCTTCCCAGTTAGGCAAAGGGCAACTCCACTCTTCCAGCTACCCGGACCAGAATTTCTGAAGACAGCTTTGCCCCCTTTTTCTCTTACATACCACATTCAGTCTTTCAGCGAATTCCTTTGGCTTTACCTTCCGTGTACATCTGGAATCTGTCTTCTTATCTCCACCTGCTTATCACTGGCTGGCCCACACTAGCACTGCTCCTTGCCTGGTTTACATCTTAACCCTCCTAGGGGGTACCTGCCCTTCCCCCAGCCCACTTGGGTTCCGCTGGATGCAGCATCCTGCATTACCTTTTCTTTATATTTGCTTATTTGCATTTCAGTATAGGAGATTGAACCCAGGGCCTTTACACTGAATGTCACCCCTAGCCTTTTTAATTTTTATTCCAATAGAGTATCAGTAAGTCACGAAGTTGCCCAGGCTGGGGTCAAACTTGTGATTCTCCTGCCTCAGCCTCCCAGAGTGCTGGGATTATAGGCACGCACCACCAAACCTGGCAATACTACCTTTTAAAAGGCAAGTCCAACTTGCCAGCAGCTTCTCACTGCTTTTGAAATAAAACCAAGTCCCAGCACGGTGTCCCAGGCCCTGAGATGAACTGGCTGGCCTGGGACTGCCATCCAGTCTTCTCCACGCTTCTCTGTCTGCTCACCGCCCTCTGCACATGTTGGATCCTCAACAGCTCTGCTCAGATGTCACCCCAAAGAGTTCCCCGATGGTCCTCCTACAGTTTCAGCCCCAGCTGCACTCCTTATTTTCCTGCCTTGTCTCCCCCTATACGGGATGCCTAGTTAAATTTGAGTTTTGGATGTACAGCAAGTAATCTTTTGGTACGTGTATATCTCATGCAATATTTGGGACATACTTATTTTTAAAAATCATCCACTTTTTATCCGATTCTGGGAATCTTGTGTTTGTATGTGCAGATGTGCCAAACCTGCCATCTAACATGCTACCTATCTCATTTGTTTGTAAGTGTCTGTGTCACCCCATCCCGCCCCAGTCTGGCCCTCAGAATGTGAATTCAACGTAGCCAAGTGTTTTTACTCTGCTTTCTTCACTGCCGGACTCCCAGCAGCCGAGGCAGTGAGGGCAACACACTTGCTCGGTACCCGCTGCAGGAATGAGTGGCCGTCCGAAAGTCACTGCACGTCTGCCGTCCAAGCGCCCGGTGACAGCACTCGGCGGGCAGGCCCGGCTCCGGCGCCCGGCGGCCGTGCTGGGCAGCCCCCGCAGCCCCGGCCCGGGGAGCTTGTCCCTGCCTTCGCCGGGCTGGCTCCCTCCCCCGGCTGCTTCCCCCTGCCGGGCGGCTCTCGCGTCCCGCGCAGCCGAGTCGCGCGCTCTTCCTGCGCGTCCGGGAGCCCGCCCGCCCCACGCGTGGCTACGCTCTCCGGCCCTCGTCCCTTCGTCGCCGCGG
>NW_004624796.1:4613392-4630868 GCF_000247695.1 Heterocephalus glaber
GGCTGCGGCGGCGGGGGGAAGGGGAGGGGAGGGGGGGGAGGGCTCCGGCGAAACCCCGCCCCCCGCCCGCGCAGGTGCGGCCCCGACCGCGGCCCGGAGCCCGGGGCTCCACCGCCTGGGCTCGGGCTCCAGCGCGCGCGGAAATCCCCGCCAACAAAGTTTTGGGGAAGAAAAGTGTGCTGACTGCGGGGAAAGAAACACTTCCGGGACGGACTTGCGACGGCCGCTTGGCACCCCGAAGAGCCGCTGTGGTCTCCGCACGCCCAGCCGCGGGCTCCTGAGCCGCACCTCGCGGGCTGTGCCCTTGGGCTCCACGCGCCCCGACTGCCCCCGTCCCGACAGGCGCGCACGCGCGCCACGCACCTCGGCCGCAAAGCGGGAAAGTGACCTCCAGATCTCTCAGGTTAATCACTTTGACACATCTGAAAAGTAAAGCGCTCTTCTTTGGATGGGCAGAGTTGAGAGCAACACACTTATTGTCCTTTTAACTACCTACAAATATTTATTTTGCTCTTTACCCAGTCCTTGAAAAACTGGCAAATTTCCCAGAAAGTGAAAATGGGAGCCAAGATGTCCACACGCACAAGCGCGCGCGCACACACACACACACACACACACACACACACACACAATCTAGGAAACATTTGCCCCGCCCTGCTATTTCAGATATCTAAAGCTAACAGGATGACTTTAGGAGGAATGCGCTGCTTAAGTGACTGCCGAATCATCTGAGGGAAGGGGCAGTGGGTATCCTGCTGACCATAACTTGACCCGATTTACAGGCCATTCGGGCAAGGTTTACCTCGATTTGGATCGCGAATGAGAGCAGAACAATGGCTGGCCCAGCCTCAGTTTATGACTGGGGTCACCTGTGTGTTTTGGCAGTGGAGGGGACATAGTTGGGCCAGTTGGGACGTAAATATGCGGAAGCCCTAAAGGACAAAGGACATAGGCCGGAAGGAAAGTAGGCATGCCAAGGTGTGGGCTAGACCCATGTTAGGGCTGGAAGAAAAGCCTCTGGATTCCTAATGGGATTGATCCTGAAGCCCAAGAAGCAGCAGCCAGTCTTCTAGGGAATTAACGCTGTGCCTTGGCAGTGTGAATGCGAGCAGTTGGCAGATTACCCAAGGTTGTCACGACTTTGCAAAAGAATTAGCTGGTGATCACCTGGTGGTCTGAAAGAGCCTGCCCTTTCATTGCCAGCAAACGCCCGGTCAGCCTTACAAATTTGTGAAGGGAAAATCTCCCGTGTTCAGGCTCCAGGGCCCAGTCATTATGATTCCTGCATAGCTGCTGTGTATTTGTCTTTACATCATTAATGCCCAGGTGTGTGCCGGGTGCAGCAGGAGGGAAGATGTCCACCTCTGCCGGAGGCCCCTCAGCCTTCCACCCAGCTTGCTTTCCTGGGAACAGCCCACTCTTAGCAGCCCAGGTTTGTCGTTCAACAGGTCTCGGCAGAGGCCCCAAGATGAAGCGGACAGCCCCAGCCTGCCGTGGCCCCCAGTGACACCAGTAGCACCCTGCCTGGAGTCCTCCTGCCTAGCTCAATCCAGGTAGGAAAGCTCTGCTGGATACAGACGCTGCACTCTTGGGGCTGTGTGGAAATGTGAGAGCAGCCCTTCAGGCCTCTGTTGATGCTCAGATAAAATGTGGGACGCTCCCCGACCACGTCTGAATTCCCAGTTTCCCACAGCCCCAGGGCCCGCCAGATGCCCACTGCTCTGTCCCCTCCCCCTCCAACAAGGCCACCTCTAGGGCAGCTATTCCACCAAGCAAAACCCCTTGTGGAATGAATGCACCAAAGAGCAAGGGCACAGGAAAAAGATAATTGATGGAAATCACCAGGCACCATGAAATTGACACATATTTACAGTGAAACATGTTCTCTCCAATGATCAAGCTTTCTAGTCATTCTGTAGCGGAAAACTTCTCCTGGGTCCTCCTCCTTAAGAACAGGGACTAAAAATAACTCGAGACAGCACAGGATCCAGGCCATTGTGTCCAAACCCTTCCACATGTCTGTCCCCAAAGCACACAGCCCTTACCAAGCACTTTTCACTGATTGTGACTCTCCCTGAAAAAGCAGCTATATTCTACAAGCTACTGTGTAACTCGGATCCTTGTGAAAAATACTACTGTTGCCATTGTTGCTACTGGGAAGATGTTCTTTCTGGGAAGAAACAGTCTTTGAACTAGAAGTGCACTGTGCTTTTTGGTTTAATGCCTGGCTTTAAAAATGGCTATTACAATCCAATCTGCCTACTGCCTGCCATACTTCGAAATTTGCTGGGAAAGTAGGAAGGACTTGAAATTTGATTTTCTTCCAGTCATACAGAGAGCTCCAATAACAATATCAAGGGGATAAATTTTCAACTCCATTTTTGGTAACTGGGAAGGTATAAGACTCTTTCTTGGCTAATGGTTCCATATGTTGCAATTCATGACTTAAAATGAGCTAACACACACACACACACACACACACGTGTCATTTAAGAGAAAAGACAAGTGATATGATAAAAGGGTTCTGTGAAGGCAAAGGTGATTTTCAGTCAGAGCTGGCAGGACTGGGCTGCTGGTGGTTTTGATAATGCAATTTAAGTGCCATCTGTCATGATTAATCACAAGAATCATAAACAATTGTGCATGATTTCTCAGAAAGCCTATTTAATTACAGGGCAGTGGAAAAGCATGTCAATTTCCTTTATATAAGTTTTTCCAGAAAGAAATCATTGCTAGAACCAAGCATAAGTGGACTTGTCCTAATAATATATGTTTAATTTTTTCCCCTTTGAGCCCTATCAACAGCAAGATATTTTAAAATGCAAGAATCAGGACACAAAGGAAATAATTAATGTCCTTTTGTTCAAAAGTATTGATAACCATGAGAGTAAAACAAAACAAAAATAAAGAGAAAAAGAAGTCAACAAAAATGTTTTCAGGGCCGGGGATTTAGCTCAGTGGTTTTGACTCCCGCTGCCCAAGCGCAAGGACCTGAGTTCGATCCCCAGTACCAAAAAAAAAAAAAAAAAAATGTTTCGAGCAGAGGCCTCAGGTTTGACGTACGTAACAGTAACACATGCCCGGTGTCCAAGGGCCAGGCCACTGTGTGTACCCCAAAAGTCAGAGAGAAAGGACTCCTCACCAGTGGGAACGCATGTGCCCAAGTGGACAGCCCAGTGAGTGCCAAGTAGGTGCCCCCTCCTGGTTTGGACAGCAGAGTGTGGGGTGGCCGGAGTCACCTTCTACTTCACTGTAACCCTGAGTGTGCGGGAGAGGGCAGGGCACTGTTCATAATTACCGCTGGACAGCAGGAGGTGACTGTCCCCGCCCACCCAGCACAGACGGGTGCCCACTCGTGATCCAAGAGAGCCCTGGGCACGTCTCAGGTTGCCGAAAGTGAAACAAAGCCCACTGGGTGAGCTTCTCCATAAACTCTCTCAGGGACAGAATGTGAAGCGTTAATTAAAGCAAAGGTGCGATTCCCTTCAGAGCCCTATGTGAAGCCCACTGCCAGTTTCACATCAGAAAATAAAATTCCGCCCTGTGAAACATTTCTGTATGATTCACTGGCATTTCCGCACCTCCTCTGGAAGCCTGTGCTTTGTGCTGAGCCCCTTCTCATTTCTATCACTGTTACTAGTTCCTGTCCGCAGTACCGGTCAGGACACTCTGGTGGGGAGTTGGGCGTGCACGTAACACATCTTACTCTTTCTCTGTTAAAAGCAGGGACCTCACAGATAGGACCCAGCTGATCTCTCTCTCCTCCCGTCCTTCCTTCTCTTTCTTGTACTGGAGAGTGAACCCAGGGCCTTGGCAATGAGCTACATTCCAGACTTTTTTTTCTGAGACAGTCTCACTGAGTCACTAAGCTGCCCAAGCTGGGCTCAAACTTGTGAGCCAATTGTCCTGTCTCAGCCTCCCAGAGTGCAAGGCTGACAGGCATGTGCTACACACCCAGCTCCAGGCAATCATTTCTACCTCCACTATTTCCCAAGAAGGTAGCACACTCCCCTCATATGGGAGCCTTGAAATCCCTAGCTGGAAGGAGACCCTGCTGGCCAAGCTGTGAGGTGCCCTGTGGCCCTGACACCCAGGTCTCCCCGTCAGGTGCCCGGGATGTCCTGCCCTCCACACGAGGTCGGCAGTCGCACACCAGGACGCCCGGACACCGCAGCTGGGTCCAGCGTGTCAACACCTCCGGCGCTCTTGCTGTCCTTCTTCAGAGAGCCCGCTGACGTTGGTTTAATGGGGTTTCTTTCGGTCTGGTTGGCTGCCTAGAAATCGGGGCCGCTCTGCTAGTCCCTGAGGACCAGGCCTGGCGTCCAGGCAGTGAATTCCGGCAGAGACCCTCAGCTCCTGCTCAGCTGTGTTCGCCCGTCTCCCACCCCTCCCAATTTCAGGATTCCTCGACTTTCCAGTCCTGTCCACCGTCCAGCTCGGGACGCATGGGAAGTCCAGAGCCTCTTTCCTTCTCTTTCTTTTTAACTTCGGAGACAAGATGTTGCTGTGCAGTTTAGGTCGATTTGAACTCACAATGGAGCCCAGGCTGGCCTCGAACTGGCCGCCACCCTCCTGCCTGAGCCTCTCCAGGGCTGGGATGACAGGCTTGGTTGGCTGTCAGGCAGGGCTTGGGTCGGTCACTTGTTTATGCTTCTCTACCAAAGCACCATTAGGCACCATGAGATGTTTCCGGAAGCGTCCAGTTTGGGTTGGGCTTGGTAGTTCTCAGCTTCCGTGAGTGACACGCATAAACTGAATTGTTGTTTCTGCAGTGCAGGGGGTGAACTCCAGGACTGCGCCTGCCAGGCAAGCACCCCACCGCTGAGCGCACCCCGAAGCCCCACCTGTGATCAGAGCAGAGCTCTGGGCCATGGGAGAATGAGTGAAAGAAGCCGGAGGCCGGCGGAGGCCTTGGCTTTCACAGGGGAGCAGCCACTGGGGAGACTGCCCGGGGAGCGGGCTTCGGGGAGACCGAGGGATTGGGGCGCTGAGAGGGCTCTGGTGCGTGAGGTTTTGGGGTCCTCTGGGGCTCCGCGATCCTGGCCTGTGCCTCCAAGCCGCGATGGTTCTCCGCAGCCCAGCCCTCAGGACTGAGGGGGATGCGGGGGCCCACAGCTCGTGTTAGACACATGTGGAATCGGGGTGCAGAGGCCCCCCAGCCTGGGTGAAGGACTCATCCATTCCGGGAGGTGGACTATGCGTGTCCCCACTGCTGGGGGAGCCTGAAACCCCTCCTTTCCAGGGGTCACCATTTTTCTTTTGAAACATCTCCTCTCCTTTGGAAAATTAGAATCTCTCAACTGGGTAAGATTTAGTGGGATAAAATAGGGAATTACAGGTGGGGTCAATGACACTCACACGGCCCTGCAGAGGGACGTAGCTGGGGGACTGTCCTTCCGTCACCCCCAGCCTCTCTTGGTGCAGTCAGCAGGGGTCATCGGGGACAGGCCCTGGCTGGAGAGGAGCCTTGGACATCCAGCCGATCTGAGATCCGATCCCCTCTTCCAGAATTGGAATATGAAAAGCACAGGAAGGGATCCAACTAGGTGACCAGCTGCCCCTTTCAGAAATGTTGTTGTTAAGCTGAGACGTCCCAGGAAAACAGGTTGAGTGGTGACCACAGATGTAGGCAGAAGCTGGAGGGAGGGAGGGAGGGAGGGAGAGGTAGAGGGAGAGAAGGGGGGGGGAGGGAGAGAGAGAGAGAGAGAGGGAGAGAGAGGGAGAAAGAAAGAGAGTCAGGGATGGAGCCTCAGTGGATGGAGGTGCAGTGGGTCAAAGACAGATCCCCCATGGTTTCCCAGGGCTGCAGTCAACCTGCTGCTGCTACTGCTGTCTCAGGTGGCTGAGAACTACACACAGCTGCTCAGGTGGCCTGGAAAAGCCATTTCCTCTTCCTAACTTCTACATATAAATAATAGCTCAGCCTATGCCGAGGTCTGTTCCTTATTCCCTACACAGGTCACAACCAGCCAAAATCAGGAAATTCAGTTGAAGAGCTTATGGAATCCCCTCTGAAATAAAATAATAAATGTGGTTTGGTTCATCTTAAAAACAGACACACACGCCATGTTCTCTGTCCTACCTTTTCAGAGACTTCAGTTCAATAGTTCAAAATTGCCTTTGGTGGCAAATTTTTACAGTCAAATGACTCACTTCATGAGCACCCCAGAACCCTAAAGGTACAGGCATGTAGACCAAACTCAGGAAAGGAGAAAAGTTTAAGAAAAAGGAAGCAGTGTTCAGGGATGCATGCTTGTAATCCCAGCACTCTGGGAGGCTGAGACAGGAGGATCACAAAATTGAGACCATCCTGGGCAAATTCATGACTTAGTGAGGCCCTGTCTCAAAAAAAAAAGTCTAGGGAAGTAGCTCAAGGTTCTGGGTTCAAGTCCCAATACTAGGAAGAAGGAACAACAACAGAAGGAAAGAAAGAAAGAAAAAGAAAGAAAGAAAGAAACAAAAGAGAAAAGATTATCTCGTTTGGGTCAGTGTTACCCAAATTTTAACCATTTGTCTTTTCTCATCAAAGTATAGCAATTTATATTAGTATTAACTTTATATAAATTCACTTAAAAATTAAGCATTTTCTTCTATAATGCAGTTACAGTATGGGTTTGATAAAGCAGTTACAGATTTTTGACAGAGTAAGGACACAAGCACTGAAAAGGTAAAATGCCTGGCTCATAATTCACACAGTGACCCCACTTTGGCCTAGGGGTGCTCATGGCACATGGAGGCTGCAGTGGGGGGGAAGCTGGGGGCTGTGGAGGAGCTGGATTTGGGGATCCATCTGCTGAGAGTCACAAAGAACGTCCCTTGTCACCAGGCCCCCTCTTCCTGCCACCACAGTTTAAAGTCTCCCCACGGAAGCGCGTCCGTTCAGCCAAGTGTAAGTCGCCCCAGAAACTGTGCTGACTTCAAACCGGCATCTACGTTTATCCATTAAGAAAACAATCAACAAACACAATGTGGCCCAGCGGACAAAAAAATCACAAGGCAGAGACTGCTGTTAATTAACACAGCGTTGTCTCACTCGCTGGTGCAGTTGGTGGTCACCTGAGAGCCGAGGCCGCCCGGAAGGGCAGCCGCTCAGCCTCTCTGAGCCTTGGACCTGCGCATCCACACAGGGAGGCTGTAGGCGACATCAACCCTAGGCCCGCTGGATTTTAATTCTGCTGTCGTGGTCCTTGCACACAGCTCTCGAGCACCCATCAGTAAGACGAGCTGACTTTTCCAGGCTCCCCCACCCCAGCCTCAGCTGCACTAATGCAAAGGAAGGGGGTATCCACACTTGGCCCTCCGGCTTGACCTTTGCCGGAATGCTGGTTGCACATACAAGGCTACAGTTGCTTCATTTGTTTTCTTCCTCCCCTGTGCTTGTAAGGAACCCAGAGCCTCAGGCACGCTAGGCAAGTGCTCTGCCGGTGAGCTACGTCCCCAGTCCATTTTTATTTTGAGACAGCGTCTCACTAAGTTATCAAGCTGGCCAGGCTGGGCTGGAACTTGCCATCTTCCCGCCTCAGCTTCCTGAGTGTCTGGGATTCCAGGTGTGCTTCGCTGTCCCTGGCTCAGGCTGCTTCCTGACGTCTCACGTTTACACAGAATCTCAGCTAATGTTTCTGCAAGAGCATCAACATGGGAAGAGCACACAGCCATTCCATGAATCCCTGTTTCATCCACTGTGCAACCTTGGGCCAGGCACTTCTGTTTTCTTACCTACAGAATGGCAACAGAGCTGGGTGTGGTGGCGTACACCCATGATCTCAGCACTGTGGGAGGCTGAGACAGGAGGAGAGCAGGTTTGAACTCAGCCTGGGCAACTCAGCAACTTACCAAGGCCGTGTGTGAGGCTAGAAAATAAGAAGGGCCGGGAGGCAGCTCAGTGGAGACGGATCGGAGAGCAGCAGATAGAAGGACCCTAATGAAGCGTCTGTTACCACGGCTCAGGAAGAAAGATTCGAGAAGCTGACAAAGTAGGTAGTGAGGCTCGCAAGAGGACCCAGATTTGAGCAACAGGTTTTAACCTGGCAGCAGGTGGCAATTAATCAGAAGTGTGGTAACACAGGCTGGGAGGCGGCCCCCACTCAAAAGCAAACTCGAGTTAAGAGTCAGCGCTCCATCCGGGTTTGTTTGCCTAGGACTACCACAGATAGGCCCGAGTATCTAGGCTTCTGTTGGTGCCACCCTTTCAGCACCGCCAACTCTGCACGTCACATTCTAGCTCAAGGGCGGGGATCCCACTGTGCCCACGCCCTTGTGCCTTCGTGTTTAGGAACAGCACGTCACCTGGCCTTAACTTTGTACCACACGCGATTTTGATCGCTCGCGTACCAGATCATGAACGGCTGTCAGGAACTCTAACGACCATTTATCGAAGAGCTGCTGAAGCCCTGTACGTGTGAGATAAAGAAGGGAAGTGGCGGGAAACAGCCGCTCGCTCGGCTGAAAAGCTTACTCTGCAGCTCGCTTTGCGGATCCCCATTCCTGCCTGTGCCCAGCCAAGAGCTCCTCTGCTGGGCTCAGCCCTGGAAACCTGGGCAAGGGCCTCCTCAACTCCCAGTCACCACGAAGCACGAGAGGGGCCTGCCCTGCGCCCCGCCCAGCGCCTGGCAGGCATCAGGCCCTCCGGAGATATCTCCGAGCGGACGCACGGAAGCAAGGCCGCCAGCGGTGGGCAGATGAGAGCCGCGGAGCTGCTGGCCAGATTCTCCGGGCAGCCCTCCTCCGTGATGCCCCGGGCCTGTGCGGCGCTCGGCCACCGGAGGGCGAGAGAGGAAAAGGCTGCTCGGACGCCCGCGGCCTCCTGATGCAGCCTCCCGGGCTGGCGACCACGCAGGGGCCCTGATTCCTTTCCGGTGAATGGTTCCCCATGCCGAGGGCCGCAGGAGCCAGGAACCGGAGCAGGACCCACCCTCGCAAGGTGACACAGCCGCCTTTGCCGATGCTTCCCCTGACAATAATTTAAAGGCAAAGCTGAAAATAATCAGGAAAATTTCCCAGGGTTGACCAGGGCTCCGAGCCACCCCTGCGTGATTCCCAGATGCTGTGAGCCAGCGAGAGGACGCACTGCGCACTAGGTAGGCTTGGCAGGGACAATGCAGGACGCTGGTTAGGTCAGAAGCGCAGGTGAACGCTGAATGCTTGAAAACACTTCTCTCCAATGTGGGTGATTGGTTACCCTGCTGCTCACTCTGGCAGGGGACAAGGAGAGACTCTTGGCCACTGTCACTCTCCTGCCACCGCCCTGCCCGGAGTGCTGTCCCCTCCCAGCCAAGAGCACGAGCTCCTCTCCTCAGTGCAAGGCCCGCCTTGGGGGACCCGGGTGCCAGTGGTGGCGGGGCTGTGACGGAGTGGTTGTCTGGGAAGTGGGCCCGGGTGGGAGTTGGTGATTCTCTGTGGGGAGCGGAAGGACGGGCCATTCTGTAGGTCCTCCGAAGGCTGAGCAAGCACCAGGCTGGAAGCCCTGCTGTGGAGTGAGCCCTGTGGGCAGCCTGGCCTGGGCTGGTTTGTTATTCCCCACTGTGGCTGGCGCAGGCAAAGTGTGAGCTGCGGGTACAGTGCACTCAGCACACACAGACCCTGGGTTCCATCCCCTGAGCACACAGTCAGCAAGCCCTGGTTCTTCACAGAAACAAACAACAAAACCAAACCTACCTTCAGCTCTCCTGCTGGCACAGTTTATCGAAGAGACTCACCCCTCCCTAGCTCTCCCATCAGCCCATTCTTTTTTTTTGGTACTGGGGATCGAACTCGGTACCTTCCACTTTCGAGGCAGGCTGTGGAACCACTGAGCTAAATCCTCAGCCCAACTAGCCTGTTCTTTACCTGCCTGACAAGGAAGAACACCCTCGTGACCACTTGCCCCCTTGCATCTGCTCGTCTTACAGCCTTTCCAGGAGCACGTTCACGCATCACTCATCTCTGCTGTCCTGGGCCCTCTCCCCTCTGTCTTTGTGCTCTCCCTCTGACCTCTGCAGGGCAGGAGAATCACCGATCTGAGATAATACTGTGAAGCCCCCCGTTCCCGGGCACCAAGCAACATACAGGGCTAAGCCTGGAGAGAGAAAGAGCAGAGGCACAAAGGAGAGGTAACAAAGAAGGGTGCCATTGTCAAGGACCAAGGAGAAGCTAGAGATGCCAGGCGTGGAAGTTCAACAGAGTGAACCCAAGGATCAGAGGAGAAATCATCAAAGAAGCTCTGGAAAATTAGTTACAGTCTCCATGGAGGTGACTTTGAATAGAGGCAGTCATCAGAATGCAGCCACTTCCCCATCCCTCCCTTCAGAAGTTCCGCCGTTGAGGACACTCAGCGGCTTGGGCCAAGCACGTGAAGATAGGGTGCAGTGGAGAGCCCCGAGTTTAGCACCCGCTCACACAGGCGCATCACCTGGGGAGGAAAGCAGCTCTTGCTGCCTGGCTTTCCAGAAGGAAGGCTCTTCCTCCCTCCTCTGGGGCTCTTGTTCCTCCCTGTGCTCTTCATGGAGAAGACGCCATGCTGGGCCAGCTTGCTCACCGGTGCATTTCTTCTCCTCTTCCTTCTCCTCTTCCTCCTTCCTCTGTCTCCCACTTACCCCTCTCTTCCCTCTTCCTGTCATCTCCTCCTCCTTCCTCCCTTTTTTCTTTTCCCCGCCTCCTTTCTCCTCTTCCCGCCCCTCCCCATCCACATGCTTCTCTCCTCTTCTTCCTCCTCCTTCTCTTCTCTCCTCTCTTTCTCCTGTCCTCCTCCTGTTCCTGCCTCTCTCTGTCACCTGCTCTGGGCCTCCAGGTTGGAGGCTTGTGGTAGCCCGGTTATGTCTGGAACTGGTGGAAAATTGAGGTGAACCTAATTCTGGGGAGTGGCCCTGTTGTGGTCTGGATCTTAAATGTCTCCTACGGGCACCCGTGCTGAGATCTTGGTTGTCAACCTGAAACACTGCAGGGAGGCTGTGCAGCCTTTCAGACGGGCCGGGGCAGGGAGGGGGGGCATTCAGGGGGAATTCAGATCGCTGTGACCTTGAAGGGGCTACTGGGCCCTGGCTGCTTCCGCTCCTTTTTCTTTCCCAGTTGCCACAAAGTGAGCGGCTTTGCCCCACCATGTGGTCCGCATCGTGAGGTTCTGCCTCAGCACAGGCCCAAAAGCAACAGAGCCAGCTGACCATGGACTGAGCTTCTGAAGCCATGAGCCAAAAGTGCATTCCTACTTTGAATTTGACTTTTTTCAGATATTTTGTCATGGTAATAAAATACTGATAATAAAAGCCCACTGTTGTTCTAACCAGGAGCTGTAATTTCAGTCTCTGTTTCGGTAGTAACAGCAGTCATTTTCCCCTTTCCCTCTTTGTCTTCTCTCTCTTCCTCCTCCTCCTCCTCCTCCTCTGTGTACTGGGGATTGGACTCAGGGCCTTTTCACTGAATTATAACTCCAGCTCTTAATTTGTTTTTTAAAAATTTGATATTAGTTCTCATGATGTCACTAAGTTGCCCGGGCTGGGCTCAGATTCACAATCCTCCTGCCTCAGCCTCCTAGAATGCTAGGCTTACAGGTGTGTGCCAACATGCTCACTACACAGGTGCTCTTTGAGTATCCTTCTGTCTGACTCCTTTGTTTACCACTTTCTTTGTTCAGAACTGGGACAGAAAATGTGGTATCAGATGATGGGGCCTTCTTAATCCACAAACTCTCCCCTAGTACATCACAGTCATTACTCTGAGATCTTTATGTATGTTTCATATTTAATCCTCATAACAGCCCTATGAGGAAGGTACTATTAATATTATTATTCCTAGGTTGCAAAAGAGGAAATGGGGACATTCTTTAGCCTGACAAACGTTACATCTTTAGGACAGGAAGGAGCTGGGACTCACAGTATAGCTGTAAATGCTAGAAACTTTTAGTCTTATGCTGCCTGTCTGATGGTTTCTTTTGTGGTATAATCCTTTTATTTTTCTGAGTTATTTTAAATTATTTGTATATCAACAAACCAAACTGCATGTACACGTATACAACTATTCTTTCCTGTTTTTTAAAAAAAGTCTGAAGAGGGAAAAGTCTAAAACAGGCAACGTTAGCTCTGCCTGCCTGCACACTTCAGGTGTGAGGAGTGGAATGCCCTCTCTCCTGCTGCTGGCTGAGGGACTCTCTGCACTGCTGCACAGGGCTGCGTCTCCTGGCTCACTTATTTCCTCTGGGAACAACAACTGAAGCTAATTCTCTGGTTCAGGTCAGATAGCAACAATTTAGAGAGTTCTCTTCTGTAGATAAGAGACGACAAGCATTACCTGCCCTGGCCTGGCCTAGGGAAGCTGGAGAGGAAGAAGTACCAAGTGCTGTATTTATAACTCTACAGGACACGTGACCTCGGGGTGACAGCTCACACCCTGTTTCCAACACAGAGCTCAGCACTTGGATCACTGAGGAATGCTTCTCAAGTAGCTATTAAACTGACATCAGTGTAAAATCCTGTATCGGACACCTACTTTTCGATAGCACGTTTTCTTTCCGGTTAAGTCTGCATGACTCTTCAAAAACTAGAGGTACAGAATTTGTGGAAATGAGTCAAAAGTTATCTTAGGGATTTTGGAAACCAGAGCTTTCCAGTCACTATGAGAAGCTCCCAAGGCCTTCCTGGAAGCATTAATCCAACCATCATAAACATCACCTCCAGTCACAAACCCAGAATGCTGACTGTGCCCTGTGCTCAGCGCCATCAGTGATCCTGATGGTGCTCAGTTGAGTGAGACCTTTAGCTCACGTAAGGTCCTCTCCCATGACCTGAGTCACCTGTCCCATAAAGTACGGTTATGAACAAGGGACAGGAAGCAGTGAACCTTGTGGGGATGGTGCTGGAAAATCAGGTCATGGTAATCATGGCTCTGCTGGAGTTCAAGACACACTTTCCCAAGTTATGACTCCTTGGCCTTTGCAAAAGGGACAGAATCAGCATGGCCATGCATCTCCCCTTCCCCTTGCTTCCTGAGACAGGTCACCAGTCCTCCGTGTGAGAGGTGCCTGCCTGTACCTAGAAGAAAGGATCTGCCTTCCCTCCTAAGGCGGGGTGCAGAGAAGAGTCTAACAAACAGGCCTTGCCAAGTTCCCCTGGGCCATTACCCTTAGGCCAGCCTTTCCGTCCTTCCACTAGACTTCTGTGTGACTCTCCGGCTTTATCAAGCCTAAGCACAAAAACACACATTCACAGGCCGGCCAGGGGTTTAGCTCAGTGGCACTGTTCCTGCCTCGAAAGCGCAAGGTCCTAAGTTCAATCCCCAGTACCACACACACACACAAAGACCACATGCACATTCACCTGTTTCCTTAGGTCTTCATTTCTGAAAGCGCCCATGTCTCCTAAGACTTAAATAAACATGTGTGTCTCCGTGTTGTTAATCCATCTTTTGTTAGGGGTGCCCCACCCATGGACCCAGCCCTGGGTGAGGAAAAGCACCATCTTTTCACTGCTTCCATCTTTGATCTTCATCTGCATTTCTTTTGCAGGAATTTCTTTCTTGTTTTCCTTGGTCTTGGGAATCAAACCCTTTGCCTTGTACACGCTAGACAAGTGTTCTACCAGAGTTGCAATCCCAGGCCTTCGGGAATCGCAAAGTACTAAGCAGTGCTCTTGAATGGAGACCTTTACTGTTTTGCTCACTGCATGTTTCTTACTCTTGACCAGATTATTAATAGAGTAAAAGTGCAGCTCTTTCAGTCAATGAAACAGAGTAAACTGTGTGATGAAGAAGACTGACCCTGGGGGAAGGTGCTGGGTGACTTTTTAGAAGACAGCTTGGCAAACCTACGTTCTTGTTCTTTTATTCTTTCTGTGAAGTCGTCTGTTCAGAGCACTGAACTGATGTGGATTTTGCGTGGTCTTCTTGTGGGTTCTCTCCATCTGGTAGCTAACTGGGGAGTTCTGGATGGCATTTTCTGGAGTGAGCGCCAAAGCATGGAGAGGTGTAAAGAAAACAACTGGTCAGCAGCCTGCCTGTCCCTAGTGGTGGCATCCTCCTTGGCTCTTTCTAATTCTGCAATTCCTAGATAGCTCTGGCTCTCCCGGGACATATGGGAGAATCTGTGGGCAGGAGAAACTTCTAGACTTTCTATTTTTGTCACCTAGGACAACCCTGCTGTGGGAAAACCCTACAGCTAAATTCTAAAGCCCAGCAGGAACCCAAAGCTGTGAACTGTTCCATAGTGAGGAGGCTCTAAGCCCAGGAAGGCCCAGATTCAGCTCTGCATGCTCCCCAGACCCTGAGGGATGATGCAGCATCGGAAATAAGGATGATTAGTGGCCACAGCACGGGGCCTGTAGTAAAAATGGGGCTCAGCACACACTACTCTAAAACGTGACTCCCTGGAGCATCCTCTCTGACTTCCCTCACCCTTCTCTTTGAGCTGGTCATCCAGGAATTCTCTGACCAACCTCTGCTGAAAATAGGACAAATGATCCCCATGTGACAAGTGTTCTCCTTCTGCCCAGAGGAAGGAAATGCTACACAGAGAGACCAAGGAGAGTGAACAAACAGGATGTGCTAGTTCCTCCAGTTTGTTACTGTTCCGCTAGAATGGCCCCACTTCTGAACACACGAGATTGGGGGGATGTTTTAAATCTACATCGTAACAATGGGCAAGAGCAAACACGTATGTTTTTATGAGGAGGCTGAGGGATAGGAAACTGTTAAATTAATACATTAATGTGGGATTTGTTGTTGTTGTTGTTAATACCGGGGATTGAACCCAAGGCCTTCGCTCTGAGCTACGTCCCCAGCCCCTTTTTATTATTTAATTTTCAGACCTGGTCTCATGAAGTCACTAAGTTGCCCAGGCTGGGTGGGAACTTGCGATCCCCCTGCCTCTGTCTCCTAGGGTCCTGGGATGACTGGTCTGTGCCATCACCCCTGCCTAGAATAATGGAGTTTTCTATCAAGGCAATTAATTATTGTCTGAAGCTGCTTCACAGTTGCTGGCTCACATAGTCAAAGAATTTTTAAACAGAATGGCTTGGGCTCATTCTATGAGTGCTCCACCCCTTTAGCCAGTCACTTAGTAGCAACTGTAGCTATCATTTAAGGAGAGCATACTTTGTAGCAGGTTGCATATTAAATATTTTCAAGTGGCTTCATTCATTCCTTTCAACAAACAAATGAGGTAGTTATTATCATCCTCACAGTAAAGACAAGGAATATAAAGTGTCCATTCTTAAAACCACAAGCCCATGGACATAGATGCAATGAAAGCATTCAGGCTCCTTGGGGCTAGAAGAAATGACCAAAAGAATGTCAATTTGAAAAATCACCTCCTAACAATCACCTGTTACACAATTAGTCCTCTTTAGCCATGGATTCTGTGTCCTCAGATTCAACCAACTGTTGAGTGTAAATATTCAGGGAAAAATTGGGTTTGTACTGAACACGCACAGAATTCTTTCTTGTAGTTATTCCCTAAACAATGCAGTGTATTAACTATTTACATAGCAGTTACACTGTATTAGCCATCATAGAAATTTAAAGATGACTGTACGCACAAGGATGTGTGTAGGTTGTACTCAAATGTGCCATTTATATGAGGGACTGGAGCATCTACAAATTTCAGTGTCCACTGGGACTCTACCTGAGTCTTTAAGGTCCACTCCATCTCCCTTTAAGCATGAACAGCAGTCCATTCCAGTTATAATGCCACCAAGAATAGGCTAAAATAGCAGCAGCCTCCTGAATGTCAGGAAGAGGAAAGCCTGCAGCTTCTCCTGTGAACAATTCCACGGGCAATCACTGAATGCCACCTGTGCACTCAGTGCCATGCCAGAGGCCAGAGATTCAAAGATGCAAACCAGCAGCCTCTTAGAAATGCGATTACTCATGGCTGTGATCTTCATACCCCTGAAAATCTCCAGTGGCATGCTGGAAAGTACGAGAAACCTCATTATTGTGATAGCTTATCTTTTTATTGCTTCAATTTTACTCAAAGACTGAAGAGAGGGTGGGGAAATTAAGTAATTTAATAGCTAAATTATTTAAAGCACTTTAGGCAAGCAAACAAACAAAACAAACATGGACATTATGGAGCTGAATATTGCCTTATTTTTTAAGATAAAGTGCTGGACTTCAGAGGAATCGCAAGCATGAAGTTGACACTGTCAGGATTGCACTTTTAAATCGCCAAGGGTACTGGCTTCCTTTTCGCTGTGGAGAGTTATGATGCTTTCTTACTCGGTGGACATGGCTTAAAAGCACAGAGCATATTAATTAGTGAAGGGAAATGGAGAAGGATAGACCTGTGACATTTTTTAGATGCTGAACTCTACAGACTGAGAAAGGAAACAGATGACCTGGGAGTCAGGAAGAGGGAGAAATTATGAGGAGCTTAATTGCAATGAGCTCAGTCAGCCACAAAGGTTATATGAACAAATACAGAAGAGAAAGGAAGGCGAAGAAGGGGTGTAGTGAGCCTATGGTGTTGAGGGAAGAAAGGAAACTCAGGTTAGGGAAAATTGAGCAAAAGAGAGGATCCACAGTCAGGTTACTGGAAATTGTTGATGAATTTCTCCTAAGGACAATAATAAGGCTGGCAGACTGGGGCTCTGGGGGGGACTCAAAGCACACGAATAAAGTCATCTTAGGAAGGAGGCCACCCTGGAAGGGGGAGGAGCAGAAGAGTCTGAGACATGAAATTTACAGCTGAGGACACCAAGTAAAATGAGCTAGGGAAAAAGTGAAAAATAATTAGGTAAAAACTTACAGTGGAGGAAAACAAATGAGATCCAACTTCTACATAATAGAATTGCTGGAAGGAACACAGCAACTGGAAGAATAATTATTTCCAGAGATCATTTGGAAAACTTCACTGAAGTAAAAGACTGAGAGAGACTAAAAACAGATGCAGAGCAAATCCTAAGGGGAGAAGTTGAACACTGAAAGGCAGTGGATAATAGGTACAGAGTCTTCAGATGTGTGAAATTCGACTCAAGGATTTGAGCTGGGGGGAGCTTGGCTGTGGACAGTGCGCTTAGCATGCATGAGGCCCTTGATTCGATCTTCAGCATCACCACGGCAAAGGGAAGACACTGGACTCAACACTATCATCTACATGCGAGGGCAAAGACGTTTCATCCTTAGGCATTCAGGAAAACAGTTCCTGTGAATCCTCTCGAAGACCTAGATGACCAAACACCAGTCCGTGCAAGAAAAGACTGGGAAAGCTGGCAAAGGCAAAGGACTGCCCAGAGGACTGAGTCGACTGGGGGCTGAAGCTGAAATTCCAGAAATTCTGATCTCAGAATTTAAACCACATGAACAAAGACTATTTAACAATAACAACATTGTTAACAGGTGTTGGGAAGTGAAGGGGAAGAGAAGAATGAAGTTGGATACACATGTTGATTTCCTCACTTTTCAAATGGAGGGTGAAAAGGCAGCCATCCTTTAGAGCGTGTGAATGAGTGGAAAAGTACGATTTTGTACTGTTTGACTTTTTATGTATTTATGTATTTTTAAATATTATTTTATT
>NW_004624796.1:4635691-4676418 GCF_000247695.1 Heterocephalus glaber
ATCTTATCTTCTATATCTGAAATTCTGTCCTCACATTGGCTCATTCTGCTGTGTAGGCTTTCAATGGAGTTTTTAATCTCTTGGATATTTGTTTGCATCTGTTTTATGGATTCCATTTGTTTCCTATGTTGGGATTCCATCATGTTCCTCCATTCCTCTCTAGATTTATTAATCATGTCTTGCACTATGAGCACAATCTCTGCTGTCATCTGAGAAATTATTTCTGATTTCATTTTTTCCAGATCCCCTTTTGTTGCCAGTTCAGGGAGTCCAGGTGGTAGAGTATCAGAATGTCCCATCTCATTTCCCTTTGGGGTTGCTGGAGGTGATCTGGAAGTCTGGTTTGAGACTTGTTTATGTGTCTTCTCATTTTCTGTGTATGTGGGGGGATTGTGCTGTTAGTACCCACACAGCTCACCTCCTCTGTGTTAGGAGCAGTGGTACGGTGGCCCGGAAGCCCCTTCCTCTGTGGTGGGAGCGGTGGTATGGCTGTTTGACTTTTTAAATCACATGTCTAGACTATCCATGCATACATGTGTGTGTGTGTGTGTGTGTGTGTGTGTGAGACTAGGATTAAACCCAGGAGCTCTTTATTCCTGAACTACATTCTTAGCCCATTCTATTTTTTTATTTTGAGATAAGGTCTTACTAAGATCCCCAAACTGGCCTTGAAATAGCAATCCTTGTGCTTCAGCCTCCTGATTAGCTGGGATTCTAGGCATCTGCCACCTCACCTGGTTTATGATTTTGATAAGTGTCCCCCAAGAGCCCATATGTTAAGGTCTTCCATCTGTGGTGTTATGGTGGGGTAGCAGGGCTGTTAGGAGGTGTTGGCTAATGGATGGAAGTTAGATTATTGGGGGGATCTTTTTTTGGTACCAGGGATCAAACTCAGGACCTTGAGCTTGCAAGGCAGGCACGGTGCCACTGAGCTAAATCCCCAGCCCTAGGGGCATGTTTTTGAAATAGATACTGAGGCTCTGGCTCTCTGCTTCTTTTTTGGCTTCCTAGCCACCAAAGATAATCAGCTTCCTTTGCTATGTGCTCCTGCCATGATGTGCTGCCTTATCAAAGGCCCAAAAGCAGCAGGGCTAATAAACCATGGACTGAAACCTCTGAAACTATGAGCCAAACCCTTCTTCCTTTTTAAATTGATTGTCTCAGTATTTGTCAGAGTAACAGGAAGCTGATGAACACAGATTACTTATTGAAATAAAAATATTAAAATTATAGATAGTTACAACCAAGGCAAGGCTCAATGACTTGTAAGGAGAATGTTGAAGAGAATGAATTGGAGGGGATTCCTTTAAGCCTTGACCAACCAATCTGAAGAATTAAGAGGTGTCTTTGGGTATGTGCTCTGATTGGAATTCTACATCCTTCAGGGTTAACTTATGGTTCATCTTTTTGGGGATCAATATTGCTAAGGTTTTGGGAGAAATTATCAGTGGTTTTACCAAGTCATAATGAAAATGTGAAAACTTTCTTGGTAGTAACAATTGGGTAAACAGTGACTCCAAGAGTTCACTTTTAGCAAGGAATTTCCCCATTTAGATCATAGATAGAGAACAGAAACTAGCATGAGAAGCCTCATACTGATGGAGCTGATCTTTTATCCTTCACATTGGTATATTTAAAGTTGAGCTTTTAGAACAGTATTTGACAAATGAATTCCAGCCTATTCATCTCTTTTTCCTTTTGCCTATTTCATAAATATAACAAATATCAATATTATATTGTATAGATACTGAGATCAAAGGGTTTTTTTGTCCATGTATTAACCAGGAGCTGGCTTCACCAGCACATCTGTGTTTATGATTCTCTATGTGGTGAAAAATCTAGCAGTAGGGACAGTCAGAACAAAGAGCTCCTGGTTTTGAGTCTCATATTCCCAGTGATTGGGCCAAGCTTCTCCAAGCCCTGTTCTGTGGACAGCGACCTCTTCCCATCAGCTGAAAGCCCGGACTATGCAGCATCCCATGCTGAAAGTGTCTGGAGGTGAAGGGCTTCGTGGGAAACCCCGGGTCACGTGCTTCAGGACTGCACCCTCGGAAGGCGCTCAGTCAGTGTAGGCGAGAGTTTGACAGTGCTATACAGATGGTAACTTACTTGCATCATAAAAAAAAAGTTCAGGGCTTTTAAAAACATCTCTTCATGGAAAGGATTTTGCTAGGTACCCTAAAAAGTAAAAAATAATGATGCCATGTAAAATGAACATCTGTTACAGCAGCTGTTCCTAAAAACAGATTAAGGTACAACTGCTACATAAAAAGTGAAAAAAAGAAATGTCTTTCCATTTTGTTTTATCCACACTCTGATGGAATTTAAAACCCCTCACATTTATTGCCCAGTAATTCCCCTGGGATTCAGTCCCTTTCCAGTCCCACAGGTGGAAAGTCATTTGGGTTATAAAACATGCAATAATGTCCCACCTACCTCGGAAAGTCTCAAAGCTCCACCTACACACTCATGGACCTCTGTTGAAAATGACAGTGTTTGTCATTAGAAATACAGGCAAGGACAACTAAGAGGCAGCTGTCCTGCCATGCATGTGCCAGTCAGAGCATAGGTGTCACTCAGAAAGGGTCGACTGTCACTCAAGAGAGCCCAGAGGGGCACATTTCTGTACAGATGGTGAGGAAGGCAGAAGACAGACACTGGGCCTCACTGTCCCATAAGAAAGGTACCTGAGGGATGTGGGGGTTTTGGTTTGCAGACAGGAAAGCTTGAGAGCCATGGAAGTTGTCTTTTTTTTTCATGGTAGTTGTCTTAACGTACCCAAAAGTCTTGCCATGTAGAATATGTTCTGTGTTGCTGTAGGTGCAGAGCAAGTGCCAGTGAGGAGGTTCATTCTGATTCATTATATCAGACATTCTGACTAATTGGATTTAGCTTTTTAAGAAGTTTGATTCCGAAAATAGAGAGGGAGCTCCCTGCTCCTAATAACCAAGCAGAGGTCAGTTGGACGTTGCTTAGAGATTGTGAGGAGGAGTATCTCAGACTTCAATGCATAAGAATAAGCAAGGAGTCTACTTTTATGTTCTACATTTGTGCTGGTTATAAAGCCTTTTATATAATCTTCAAAATGTAGTGAATCATGATTTGGGGAAAATATCTTTAAGACACAGAGGATAATTTAGTCCCACTGCTTTTTAAAGAAGAAAATCATTATTCACCTCTTTTCTGAAGATGAATGAGTAACGGATGGTGAACAGAAAGAAAAGAAAAATCAGAGGAAGGAGAGAGGGAATCTATGGCTTTCCATTAGCTTCTCTCTCTTGGAAATTGGGCCGTAATTGAATAGTTCTATGAATTGCAAACCCTTGTATAACTAGAGTGTACTTTCATCAAAGACTAACTCAGCCTTGCACACAGACTCCTAAAATGTTCACATGAATTTTTACTAGATGCACTACAAGTTTAATACAGAATGAAACATTCCTATTTTCACCTTGTCATGGTTTGGCTCTAGATGCCCCCTCAAAGCCTCATGCAGTCGTAGGTGGCTTCAGAGGTGGCTGAATCTAGAGTGTGATTATTTAACCAGTACATTGATTAGTTTGGCATCAGCCTAATCCCAGTAGTGTGCATGCGATAAAAGGGGCAGAAAGGCGCTGTGAAGATTCCCTTGTTGCTTTTGCTACCATGTGGGTGCCATGAACTGGCTCTCCTTGGTGACGCCTCTCTGCCATGTGCCACCCTGCCCTGGAGCCAGCCGATTATGGCCTGAAACCTCTACAAACTGTGAGCTAAATAAACCTTTCCCCCTTCAACTTGTGAGTGTCGGGTATTTTGTCTCAGCAGTCAAAGAAAAGTGAGTGAGACATACCTCTTCTCTTCATGGACATTCTGTCATATCTCTGAAAGTATCTGAGCCCATCCATGACTGATTAATATACTACATTTAGAAATGCAAGTTGTGTTTACAGATGAAAGGGCACACACGGCTATACTAAGCCTACCTCCAACCAAAGAAACAAACAAATGCATGCACAGAGCCACACTGACCTGACCCATTTTCTAAACAAGACAAAAGTAAAACAAATAAAACTGTCATAATCTCTTTGGAGAACACAGTCACATCTGACGATGGATTGAAAAATACAGAACTGTGAATACAGTGTATCACCAAATATCAAGTAAGGGAAAACACACCAAGACACTCTTTTGATGGATAAATAATTTGTGATCTTCTAACTGGATCCCTATGGTGCTCATCTAAATTCCACCATTCGCTCAAAGCCTGCTTAAATGTCACTTTTCCGTTGGAAAGATGAAGAAGTACATCATGTTTCACTTGAGTGTTTCACAGGTACTTTCAAATCTGCGTACCTGGAACTGAACTTATAACTTTGTCCTTACAATCTGGTCCTCTCAGTGTTACACAGTTCTACTGATCACTATCAAAACAAAAATCACAGACAGCCTTGACATTTCCTTTTCTCCCACTCTAATATCCAATTCCTAACTAAATCTTATATAATCTATGGTATTTCCTAAGCACCACCTGAATCGATTCTATCTATCACCACCCTGGACAAAACCTTCATCTTCTCACACTAGAAAATTGCCAAATTATTTTCTCTAGGTCCCCTCTCACTCTGTGCTAGAGCTGAAATGATCTAAAGACAAAACTAACAGTGCTGATCTCCTTAAGTGGCTCCCTGCTGCCTTGGAGCAATTCCAAACTCTGCATAACCTGACTGCATGACGCTTCCTTAGCTCTACCTCCTTTCACCTTCCCTTCCACCTCAAGGTTCAAGTCATGTTGATCTTGTCTCTTGTCTGTTATGGAGGGATGTGTTCCTGAAAATTTCATGTGTGGAAACCGAACCTACAAATCCATACGTCGGTGGTATTTGGAGGGGGTGGCACTTGGGAGGTAATCAAGGTTGGGTGAGGTCAGTAAAGGCGGTGGGGCATCTATGATGGCATCAGCAGCCTTTGGTTTTCCTTTCCTTTCTTTCCCTTTTCTCCCTCCCTCCCTCCTTTCCTCCCTTTCCTCATTTCTTTCTTCTAGGGACTGAATCCAGGGCCCTGTGCCTACCATTAACGGCTTTATAAAAAGGGGAAGAGAGCCAAGCTGGCCGACTGCCTCTGGGTTGCCATGTCATGCCTACGCCGTGTTATTATGCATGAAGAAGGCCTCGCCAGATGCTGAACACTGTGCTCTTAGACTTTCCAGGGTCCAAAGCCATGAGCCAAATAAACTTCCATTCTTTATAAATCACCTTATCTCAGGCATTTTGTTACAGTTACAGCAATGAACTGTCAAACAAGAGGCTGTGCTCTTTTATCTTAGAGGCTTTATACACGCTATTCCTTTGGCCTCTCCTTCCTGCTTCCCTCTCTTATGTTGCATCTCCACATGCTCAGGGCAGTGTTCCTTTATACCAGCCCCTGCCAGGCTAAGTTCCTCTCTTAGATACTCCTATGGTTCTTCACATTTCTCCATCATAGTCCACACCACTCTTTTGTTCATTGTCTGGTTTCCAAACTGGATTAGAAATTCTAAGATACCAGGGACCGTGTTTGCTGGAACCACTGCTCATCCAGGCACCTAGCACCCGATTTGTGCTCAAGGAGCTGCTGCACAAATACATGGGTAAGTGCGATGTGCAGTCTAATTCAGTGTCACCTCCATCCACAACGCAGAGGAGTCAGTTGGAAAACCAATTCAGCAGCTCCGTGGTCAGCTCCTGGGCTCTACCTCTTCAACCAGCACTCTGGGGGATTTTGGTTCAGCCTGTCCTCAACTCACACTTTCCAAAGCAATACTCCAGGGTGCAGAGTGCAAGAGAGAGAGGCAGAATTGAAGTTAAAGAGACAAAAGGAAGCAAAACAGAAGTTAAATAACAGCAGAAGATTTGCATAACTGCTGAAAAACCCCTGGAGCTCTGAAGGGCTAAATGATAGATTATCACATTGATCCTTAGATAATGACAACACAAAATGCTGAGAAGAAGACAGCATGAAAGAAGAAGAGGCATGAAAACAGGAATGTAAACTGGGGCTTTTGTAGAAAGGTGACACAGGTGGGGAAGGAGAAGAGGAAGGGAAATAGACACACAGACAGATGGGTAGGAATCCAGAGGCAGGGAAGCGTACAGTGCGAGGAGCAGCAGCCCCTCAAAAGGCTTGGAAGTCATGTCACTGCAGATGACAGGAAAGACAGGGAAGAGCCTGACTCTCGAGGTCCTCAGAGCTAGCACGGGGATCAGACGGTGCCACCTTCAAAACGCCGCTTTAGTGTGAGGGTATTTTGAGCAGAAGGCAATTGAGAAATAGCAGATGCAGGAGGAAGTCTCCGCCTTCCCACTTCCTGCTTCAAGAACGGCAGGGATTCTTTGAGTGAAGCTGTCCCCCTTCCGGAGGAGAGCCTGACTCGTACTGCTGGGGCGGCACCGACTCAACTCGGCAAGGCCTCACTGCCATCAGTTTCCCCGGTGACTGGACCTTCCCACACCTGTGCCCTGGAAGTCAAATCCCTTGTCTCTCATGTATCATTTTCTTGAATGGTACATAGGCCTAACGACATTTTGAGGGTTTTCGCTTCTTTTTCTAAGAGGCCTTTGACCCATGTGTGAAATGAACTTTGTCTCTTGCTAATCTGTTTTTTATCAGTTGAATGCACACCCACAAGACACTGGACCTAAAAGGGTAAAGTTTTCCTCCTCCCCTACCTTAAGCAAAGCAGAATGCCAGGAAGAAATGGCCAAATGTAACACCTGACTTGTACTTGAAGTAAAGGAGCTAAAATCTGAAATATTTGCAAGGCAGTACTCTACTTTTCATATCTCTCATTTCTCTGCAACATTAAAAGATTTCTCCACAACATTGCCTTCTTGTATGTTGAAAAAATATATGACAAAAAGAAAAAATCCCAGGCTAAAGATAAAGGTGATATGTATGTCATAGCACAGTGGCACTTAGTTCTAAGCCACGGATGCTGAGAAATTTCAAAGGAAATGGAACAACTGAAATATGAGTTCAACTTTGAACCTAAGATAAGAGGAGTCCCCTTTCCCTCGTTGCTTATTTCATGTTTGCTTTGATGGGCAGTGGAAAGGAACCACTTGCTGAAATTAAAATGACACAATCCAATATACGGCAGCCGACTGTTACCCAAAGGGGAGAGGTGCAAAAAACTGCAAAAATCTCCAGAATTTCTTCCTGGCTGGATCCTTTTGTAGAGGCTTCTGAACTCCCACTCATGGAATCTGCAAGTGGCAGAAGGATGGAGCCCGGAAGACCTGGCTCCACCGTGCTCGAGGCAGATGGAGGCATCAGGTCAACTGCAGAGTCTTTTTTTGTTTTTGCAGTGCTGGGATCAAACCCAGAGTCTCTCATATGCTAGACAAGTGGTCTACCACTGAGCTACCTCCCAGCTCTCAGCTGCAGACTCTTTATATAGGAACGGGGCATAGGATTCCCTACCATCTTTGCAAAGTTGTGAGAATCCAATGTGAAGGCAGTTGTAAGCTGCATAAATATGAGGCATTATTAAATTCCAACAGGTAAAGCAATAAATGGCTTTACAACAGATTTCCCTCCTTTGTTCTTTTCCTTAAATTGTTATGCCAGTGACAGTCAGTGGACATCAGTTGTAGTAGATGGTGTCAGGTATGTGGCTAAATGATTCTGAACGACAAAATACTCTATGTTCACGCTTCTTTTTTTCTTTTAATTGTGGTCCTACTTCATGTGCTTACCACAGACTCAGCATCCTCAACTCCAGCAGCACATCAGTGTTGCTCTCGGAAGGCTAAATGCTGCAGGAATTACACCTGATATTTAGGGTTAGCACCAGACCTGCTGCTATCTGTACACACATTAGAGAAAGGATTCAGCAGACAGATGCTCCCGCCTGTAATCAGCCAAGAACTTCTAATATTCTGACAACTTGTTAATCAGCCAGCATATGGCATCACTTTAGTAAACACAACACTCAGATTTGCTTTTTACAGAGCATTTTCAGAGGGAGGCGACGGTCCCAACTCATCAGCACTATTCACTAGAAATCAAGGGGAGCTGGCCTCCCCCGCCACCTCGATTTTGTTCCATTACTTGGGAGAAAAAAATAAATAAATATAGGAATTGATTTGGATTGGGGGTATTTTTTTCAGAGCTGGAATTTTAAAAAGTTCCATGCTCATAGGCATTTATGAAAGTTTCAGAATATCTTTGTATACAGGTTTATATATCATGGCTCAAAAATATCTATGGTTCCTGCATTGGTTTCCTAGGCCCGGAGAAAAAGTTGCATATGGTAGGTGGTCTGAAGCATGAGAAAGTCATTCTCTCACAGCTCTGGGCAGAGACCAGGCTGTGGACTGAGCTGTGCTCCCCAGAAGCCTCCAGGGGATATTTATTCCTACACCTTCCAGCTTACAGTGGGCTTTTCTGGGCCTGTGGGAGAAAAATCCCAACCTCCGTCTCATGTTTAATGGTAAGTAGCTGTTCCAGACTTTCTTCAAAGGGGGACATTAGTAGGAAATTACAAGGACAGATAATAATCTGTGGGACCATAGGAATAGAAATAGAGATGAGATTTTGTCTCACATGCTACAATGCATTTTATTTTTGCCTTAATGCTTTTTAAAAAACAAATAATCTCATCTTCAGAGGAATAGATAAAGTCAACATATGGCTTTGAGTATAATAAAAATGAGCTTTATATTGAATAGCCACCATAACCTAGATTAAGTAATTTCAAATGAACCTCATTTAAATATAACATGGAAGCCTTAGCCACACTGAACTCTGTGGCATGTTTTTAATGCATTCCTGTATACAATGGCTTTCACTTAAGGTAGGAGAAAAGGCAAGAATAAAAATGTCATAGAATAGTTAGGAGACTCATGGTACATTATTTTCCAATAGCCTCTTTCTTTCTTTTTTTTTTGTTACTCATTAAGTTTATTGGTACATTTAGGTATAAAATGTGATGACATTCATCACTGGAGACTTGTACCATTACATAAGTATCTTGGTTCTTATTTTTTCCCCTTCCCCTGCCCTCCCTTCAACCCCTCCACTCCTCCCTATTTACAAAGACTTTGTTTCCATTTTTTCTTTTTCTCATATTTTTCCTTTCCTTCCTTTCCCTTTCTACTTCCTCTTCCCCTTCTCCTTTGGACCTTTTCTTCCTATTTCACATTATCTATTATACATTTTGGTCCTTATTTACACTTTTAGTTTCTCACACCAAAGAAACTATCTGGCATTTACACGTGTGTGTCCTGTTGATTTCTGTCTCCTATTTATATGGACATCTTCCCCTTGTGTTTCATGTCCAAATTTTCCCCTTCTTAGAGGGGCACCAGTCATATCAGATTAGAGCCCATCCTATTTCAATATGACCTTGACACGATTGTAACCACGAAGACCATTTCCAAACTGGATCACCCTCACAAGTACAGGCTTTCAGGACTTCAACACGTCCCTTGAGAAACTCACCAAAACCATAATAGTTCCACATGGCACAATTTGATCCTATGTCATGGCCCTCAGGCACCTGTGAGCTTTCCTTCCCTACAGTGACTATGGTGCTGTCCTCGGTCCCTGAAACGGGGCCCAGTTGGTCAACACAAATGAGAATCCCCAGTCCCAGCTGTGCCCTTCTTGGTGCATCTCCCCTCATTGCAAATCTTCTCTCATCATCTTTCATTTTATCCTTTCTTTTCTAATCTGCTTCTCTCCGTGGTTCCCTTTAAATTTCACACTTTGTTTCCCAGTCTTTTCCTCCTTATTCTGCCTCAAACATGTCTTCTCTCAACCTGAAAGCAGCTCAGTTTTCCAGGCGGTCCTCAGAGAGAGGACCCAGCACACTAAGCTGGGTCAGCATCTCCAAGAAGAAAATCGGGCTCCTTCATGTGACATCGAGGAGCCAGCCTTGTCAGGTAGTGGAGGATTATCCTTTTATGCATTCCCGCTACTGTCTGATGTCCCACTGAGGAACCATTTGCTGAGATGGAGTCATAACCACCTCATTATTGTTCATCTAACTTTTCTAAAATTTCAGCAATGACATTCACACCAAACATTTCCAAAAATTGTACATTTCACGTGCTTTAGTGACAACAACCATTTTTAGTACAAGAGCCTAAAAGTTAGGCCTACATCGTGATGACTAGGGCTAGGGGAGACTCCAAGAGTCGGTGCGGACAGTTGTTCTGATTTATGAGCAGAGCTGGGAGGGGAAGCCCCACTGAGAATGACCCAGGTCCCCTTATGGCCGTCGGCCTGGGTCCCTCTCCCCAGGCATTCATCCTCACACCTGCTTCACTGGAACCCCCTCGAGGTGGAGCAAGGCTTCTTGCCGAGCCCCACACCCAGCTCTTAGTCTCGGTCTTGGTGCATCACTTTGTCCTTTCCGAAACTCTTTCTCCACAGGGGTGTGGACAGCATCCTCCCATCTCCTGCTCCTGACAGCCCTTGCTCCATCTCCTCTGCTCTGTCCTCCGCCCTGTCCTTTGAGCTCCAGGCTTATCTGTCTCTTTGACGTTCCCACTTAGGTATCCCACAGACTCCCCACTGTACTGTGCACAGAGCAGAGCTCCTGATTTTCCCTTCCTGTTCCTCAACCTAGTATTCCCCCAGTGGCTCCGGGCTTGGTCTATGGACCCCTCATTCACAAGTCCACTCAGGTCAAAAGTCCTTTTGTTTTCCTTACTCTCCATATCCACTTTAGTTGGTAAGATCTTTTGACTCTACCTTTAAATTATATTCCAGGTCTTTCTCTTTCTCCCCACCTGCACCGCTTCTATCTAGTCAAAGCCATCAACTCCTCTCACATAAGCTGTTGGAGCACCCTGCTAAGCCACCTCCCTCTGAAGAAGTTTATAGTGACTCCTCCCCGCTCCTTGTGTTCTTTTGAGCATTGCTAGGGTTGGAACCCAAGGCCTCAAACATGCTAGGCCAGAGCTCTACCACGGAGCTTCATCTCCAGCACATACAGTAGATTTTTTTAAAAAAGGATATCATCAAATAATCAACATTCTTTCTCTAGCCTTTTCACGTGTGTCTGAGTATAACAGAGGGTTTGGGACATCAGGGATGGGTACATATTTGTCTTTTCCATACAGATTCCCAGAGGTGGTACCATAAGCTTTAAACATTAAATTAATCTAATTAATTACAGTTAGAAGCAGTTTATAGCTCCTTAGAGTGGAGACTTGAATTCAACCTCAGGGCAGAAAATGGTCTTTTTAATCATGGTAATGTAAGCAAGGGAAAGAAGAAAATGTGCTAAAATGGTGCCTGAATGTAGACATTTCAGATGAGAATGCCCAGTGGGCTAATCACAACTAATTATAATATTTAACCACAGCTATTTGTGATCCAAAATGCTCTACCATCAGGATAATATATTCTGATGTACATTATTTCTTGGGGGGCCACAGGAAAAGATCATCTATCTCTCTAGGAAGATGTCATTCCCATAAAGAAGGAAATGAACTCATTGTTCAACTTCCTGGAAGAATTTTCTTCTGTGATAGGAAAGTGTGTTTCCAGGTGCAGCTTTAGAATTGTGTGTGTGTGTGTGTGTGTTTGTGTGTGTGTGTGAGAGAGAGAGAGAGAGGGAGAGATTAGTAATATTGTTGATAATTATCAAACATCTCCTGTGCACCAGGCAGCATGTTAAGCTCTTTAAATTCTGGAATTATCTGGGGAAAATTCCATTTTTCCCAACAGTTTCCAATTTGAGAGCCTATATACATATATATTATATATATATATGATTTCAGTGTGATAAAGTTAAACCATCTTTTAGATGGTGGATAAAACCAGATAATCTCATAGATTTCAGTCTTAGATTCTGTATCATGATATTATCTACATAGACTTGGTAACTTTTGAGTAGTATGCTTCTGTGAATTATTTTCTTGACCTACCTCATTGAAACTTACTGTTTTGAGTGTAAAATAATGGAAAAGTCTGTACAGTGTATAAAAACAAGACAAAAAGGTGACAATAAGTCTGATTTGTCAGTTCAAAGGGAGAAAATAGAAACAAATAAATAAACTCTGTGTGAATCAGTGTCCTGTCGTTATAACAAATGCCTGAGAAAATCAACTTATAAAGAAGGAAGGTATAGTGGTGCACACCTGTAATCTCAGCTGCTTGGGAGGCTGAGGTAGGAGGATCTCAAGTTCAAGTCCAGCCTGGGCAAGTTAGTGAGACCCTGCCTCCAAATGAAAATAAGTAAGTAAGTAAGTAGCTAGCTAGATAGGCCTGGGATATAGCTCAGTGCTCCTTAGGTTCAAACCTAAGCACTGAAAAGAACAGGCACTTTTATTTTTGTTCAAAATTTGGGAGGTTTCCAAACTTATTCTTTTCTGCACACCCTGTATGAATGACACGCTCAGTAGATAGCTAGCCTTGTGGGGTTTAAATTCTGATTCCATCACATACAAATTGCACAGCCTCTGTGAAGCCCTTGCAACCTCCCTGAGCCTCAATTTCCCCTGAAAGGAGGATAATAATAACATCAACCACTGCTGTCTGCAAATAAAATAAATAAATACATACAAATAATAACACCAACCTCACCGAATACCGTGACGCTAACATCAAAACAATGCATGCAGACTAGTCCCCGTGGTTCCTGACTGGCAGAAAGACTTCATTAACTCCCAGCTATGCACTATGATTTTCATTATGACGTTGATCATCTGCATCATTGGAGGAAAAACACGGTATTATTTTAAATATTTTCAATGCTTTTTTTTCAGATCCCTTCTTCTAAAAATTTCACAAAGTCTTTCTTTGTCAATATCTACAGTAGTGGAGTTCCTTTGCTATTTGTGAAATATTTCCAAACAAAATGTTCTTTAAAACTTTCCCATTAGACTCATACTCTGGTGTTACAAATTTATTATTAACTGAGAAGAACATGATGGTCATGATGACAAACACCATGGTGACAACATACTTCTTGTCTTCGAGCATTCACTGGAATGCTGATCTGCCTGAGGATAATTCTGATTCTCACATCTCCTAATGCATGAAGTGCTTTACGCGTGTTTGCTCTGGGCAGACTGATCCTGCCAATCTAAGCATTCAGCTGTCTCAAATGGGTTGGGAAGAGAAATGAGGATGTTCAGTAAATTACATTGGAACTTGCTTTTCCACTAGGCATTTTTGGGCAAAATATTGCCCTGAATGAGGCAGGCCCATCTGGGACCTCCTGGGGGTGCTGCACAGCCGGAGCACCCAGAGGACATGGGCTCTCTTTGCTTGGGAAGCAGCTCCAGCGGGACATCTTAGAGCTATAAACAGTACCATTTTGCATGTTTCTAACTTTCCATTCATGAAGACTTGCAGTTTATAGGGCATCTGTTTAGATTTGTAAAACTCCCATCAACTCAGAATAGCAATGGATGGCGCCAACTGAAATCTTGTGTTACTGGGTGGTAGCAGTGGGAGGGATAAAAATAACAACTCCTGCTGAGACAGTCTTTTGAGCATCGCACCATTCAGCACTTCACTCTATTACGGAACTCGGACCAACATACTGAACACCACTCCCCCGCGGCTGTTGTAGCAGAGAGGATGCCAAAGAAGTGTCCCCTGGGAATGTCTCCAAGCAGTACCTCCTGCATGACCCATGGACTGTACCTTTCACAGCCAGGAAAATAATGGAGTCCCCAGACAAGCTAAATTTCACACAATGCACTCAGAACAGCTAGGATAGTGTATGTTTCCTTTACAACCAAACAACAGAGACGCCTGAAAAAGACTCTTTTCTTGTGTTCTACAAACACAAAGGCCTGATATCCCCAGGAGTCCCACCTCTCTTTCCTCCTTTGAGGAGCAAGTGTTATTTACTTCTCTGTTCCACACAATGGCCCAACTTAGCACCTGGCCAAACGCAACAAATGCTGCAAAATATTGAACAGGAAATAAAGACTTTTCAACATTGCTGTATTTAGGATAGAAATAAACTAAAGTTGGAAAATGTTCACCTTAATTTAATTTGGATTTTGTGTAAAGCATGGATGAGGGTAGATAATCATTCCCAATAGTCACCATGCTAGCATAAAATCTCCATTTTCCATGGCTTTCATAGGGATGTACTTTTTGCTATTAAATATAGCCTGTTTGGGGAAAACAATTCCTTAAGTTTTTGACTAGTAATAAATTATCTTCCAAAATAGTAATTTAGGGAGGTAAAAAAAGTTTAAAAAATTTTATGAGCACATAGGGGACTTTATTTCCCATTAATTACCCAGGGTCAGAGGTGCCCTTTATGGATTGCCATGGAAACAAGATGGTGGCCAAGTTGGAAGAGAAACTCATATCTGTCTCTCCAAGGAGAGCAACCTTTCCCTTGGGAGAGTCCTGATAGCCTAGGATGCCTAAGGGCAGGACAGACCTGAGGACCGTAAAGGTAGAGCAGGTTGAGTAGGGAAATCCAGAGGACTTGCTCACCAAATCCCACCGTCTTTTCCCAGAAGCACCCTTCCCTCCTGCCCTCCCTCCCTCCTTCCCTCATTCACTCAGGATTGCTATGGCTCAAATGTGTCGCCCCAAAGTTGATGTGTGGGAAATTTCAGGTGCTTGAAAGCGGGGCCTTTGGTAGATAATTAGGATCCAATGAAGCCACAGGAGGGGCCGAATGCTGGCATTAGTGCCTACTAAGAAGGGGAAGGAAGACCAGAGCTGGCGTGCCTGCTCTCTCCCTGTGCCCTCTACCACCTCATCACATAGCAAGAAGGACTTCACCAGATGCCAGCATCAGGCTCCTGCTCTTCCCAGCCTCCATGACTAAATAAATTTCTCCTCTTAATAAACTACCCACATCAGGTATTTTTTATACTAACAGAAAACAGACTAAGACAATCATGTTTCAGTTTATCGAGTAACTCCCAGGCATTCAAAGCAAGACAGATTCTTTGTCCTTGCAGACTTAGTCTTCTGCTGGTATAGCTAAGAGTCAACAAAGAATCCTCAATGCAGTGGAGGAAGACAAAGCAGACTGAGGATTTAGAGAATGAAGGCAGTTTTGTTTTGGGGGTGGAAAGGAGGGACTGTGGCATGTTATAGTTTGCATCTGAGAATATACCTCAAGGGTTGGTCCCCAGCCTGGTACTTTTGGGAGATGACAGCCCAAAGCAAAGACGCTGATCCATCATGGACTGAAATCTCAAAAACTGTAAGGCAAAATAAACCTTTCTAGTTTTTAAATTGATTTATCTCAGATATGTTACAGCAATGGAAAGCTGACTCTGTCTCTGATGAGGTAACCCTGATGCTCTAGGGACCTAAATGAGGGAGTAGAGGGGGAAATGAAGCTACCAGAAGAAAAATCTTCCAGATAGAAGAAAGACCAAACATGTGCAAATGTCCTGGGGCAAAGTATGTTTGGAAAATCTTGTGATTTAGGTGCCTGAGTGAGCCATGTCCTGCTAATGCCTGGCTCGCTGCTTAGCCTCTAAGACTGGACTTCAACACATCTTTAGAGCCACTTTGCAATGATCCAGATGAAAAATGGCCTCGTTAAACTGTGGAGTCTCCTTTGCTTGAAAGAAGTTCTGTAAAACAATTTCTCCAGGGGCTGCTGAGGGGCACAGGACGTCCCTGCAGGAGGCGACGTGCAAACACTGGCAGTGGCTGGGAGAGCAGAGCCTGGCTTCCGTGCATGGAGGAAACACAGCAGCCCCTTCTGCTTGGGGGCCACCAGGCAATGCTCTGATACATCGGCGAGCCTGCTCTTTCTTCTCACTCCACTTTACCATGCAGAGAGGGACCCAATTCTGCAATAATCAGCTGTTCATTCCATCCCAGTGCTCTTTAATATAACATAGGTCCACATAGGAGAGAAGGGCCCACACCCCGGCCCTTGCCGAAGGTCTCCACGGCAGAGGGGACCCCAGTCACGTTTCGGCTTGTTAGAGATCTCTGGAAAGCAGGCGTGCACTGGCTAGAAGGCAGCTCCCAACCCCCGCTGCCTGCTTCTTGGCCGAGTGTCTTTGGGTGAGTTACTACTTTCACCGAGACTCAGCTTTTCCATCTGAAAAGTTAGAATTCCCTCTTTAGAAGTAAGCTTCAGGATTGGCAGTTATACGTCTGTGTCTTATTTCCTGGCAAGTAGCAGGCACTCAATTGATGGTCATGCTTCCTACTATCATTATGAATAGTAATTCAAATCCTATAACTTTTAGGTTCTGGGTTACATACTCTAGATATGCCCAGGATTTGAGTCCAGGAGCATCTGACAGTGATGAATTAGAATCCTGATGTCCTATCTGCCAGTAAATGTCAGGCCAAGGCAGACAAAGGCTGTGTAAACATGAATGTTGCCCAGAATTCTCAACACAGTAGCCTCACCCCCCTCTGCCAAAAGATGGTAATTGGGAGAGATAAAATCTCATTCCCATACTTTGTGGAAGAGATAAGCAGACAATCTGGTTTTATGTGAGGGGAAGAGGAGAGTCAGAGAGAAAAGGGTCTGTTGATGAATACAAGCACAGTAACAGGCTGTCTTAGCTGCTTCTCTCATTGCTGGGACAAAATCACCAACAAGGCAAGGTGAAGGGGAGGTTGGTTTGGCTCTCAGTTTGTAGAGGTCTCAGTCCACAGCCGGCTGGCTCCAAGGCAGGGCCCATGGCAGAGGAGAAG
The DNA here is from genome assembly GCF_000247695.1 of Heterocephalus glaber. The sequence goes on from NW_004624796.1 coordinate 4,652,318, forward strand.
CAGCTCATGGAATGGCAGGGCAGGGGTCAGAGACAGATGGGGAGGAGGAGGAGGAGGGAGACAGAGCCCTCTAGCTGTGCCCCCAGGGACCTCCTCCTCCAACCCGGCTCCCTCCCAACCTCACATTCAGCTGTAAACCCACCGTGGGCCAATCCACAGCTGAGTATGGCCCCCAGGATCCAGTCACCTCCCAAACCCCACCTGTGAGTGCTTCAGGGCCATCTAGGTGTACACGCAACAAGGGCCCCGTGAGCTCTGCACGGCTGTCCGTGGTGGGCAGAGGTGGCGTGAGAGCGCCCGGTGGTCTCCTCGGGAAACAAACATCCCTGGCTGCCAGAGAGGCTGGGCGGCCTTTCTATCCAGGCTGGCTACACACGGCTTACAGATCTGCAGGAAAGACAGAGGCGCCTAAGCGAAGGGACAAATGGCTTTACAGATGCTGTCACAAAGTTTTCAAATCCCACAACATTCTGAAAGGACATACACGGGGTACTGGTTTGTCACTTTTTTTTAAACATCTAAAGCAACACACACACGCACTCACCCCTTTCTAATATGTATTTCTGAGTAGGAGTGATTCTGTTATTCAGGGCTTTTTATCCGGAAGATAGAGTTCGAAGGAACAAAACCAAACAACAGAGTTTAAGCAAGGCAGAGCCACAGCAGCTGTTATCATTCTCATCATGTATCTTTTCTAAAAAAGCATATTTTCTGTGTTTTTTTTCCACTCCAGAAATGTGCTGTCACCCTTTCCCATTCCTGGGATGGCACTTGGACTCACACGGCCAGACCAGCGCTCTGCTGCGGATCTGCACCTCCAGCCCGCCACGTTCCTTTCAAAACCCGTGTGCAAAGCTCAAAGCGAGACTCCTGACTCCCTCAACTCCCGTTCATTTCCCAAACAGCCTTGGTTCCCAGTTGTTCCGTGGAGACCTCCCTGACCCAGCCTCCGCAGCCACCAGAAATGCCCTCCCAGGATGCCCCGCAGCTGGGAGCGCCACAGAGGTGTCCAGTGACTGACGTCAAGGGAGGCAGGACTGGGAGCGGGCTAGCCACTCAAGTGTAGTAAAAGGAACCTTTGAAATTTTGTAAATGGTTCACACAAAGGCCTGAACAATCCTCTGAAGCTACTGTATAGAAACATGACTTTCAAAAAGTAGTTTTCATGGCTGGGGGTGGTGGTAGCACAGGCCTGTCATCCCAGCACCCAGGAGGCTGAGGCAGGAGGGTCGTTGTGAGTCTGAGGCCAGCCTGGGCTACACAGTGAGTTCAAGGCAAGCCTGAACTGCATAGCAAGACCCTGTCTAAAAAAAAAAAAGTAGTTTTCAGTCTTTTCTCCTCTTGACTCGCAAAATCAGGGGCGAGGCAGAGGGTGAGCTACTTCATGAAGGAGTACCACTGAGCCTACAGTACAAAAGTTATGTCTTGAGTACCGAACTTTTACCAATTGTCCTGCCACTTCACCCTCTGACAGAAGCCAGTGGTAGGTCACCCAAAGAAAAATCAAATGTTTGGGAAACTCACTAAAACTCTACCAAATTGCCTTTTTTTCTGCTGTGATCCGATAGTTTGGCACTGAAAATGAAACGGCTTCACTTTTTTCTCCAGTTACTGCCTTCCACCGTGCTCTACTGAAAACCCTGAATAACACTGGAGCTGCATCCTGTAAGTTCTGGTCCCTTGCAGTTATCGAAGGTCCGCTGTGGCTCAAAGCTCCAAACTCACGTCCACCTTAAAGTGATGCCCTCCCCTTCCCTGGTGCTGCCGACTGAGTCTTGGGACGCTCCTCTGGGACGGCACCGTCTACCTCTCGACACCTCTGCCCGCTGCATCCAAAATCCAGCTCCTTGGAGGGCTTAGGGTAGCGAGGGAAGGTGAGGCGAAGTCTCTCTGGGCGATTTCTTTGCTCCTCGTGTGAGCACTGAGAACTCTGAGCACAAGTCGCTGGCCTGGGCGATCAGGCTCGTGTTCACTCTCTCACTGCCACGAGGCCCGTGCAGCACGCGTGGCACACGCATCCTAGTGTGAAGGCAGGAGCCTCGTTTGCTAGTGGACAGCAGTCGGGAGGCGCCCAGCGAGCGGAGCGGAGCGCATGATGGCCCAGGAGGGGGCCTCCCTGCCTGGCCGGCCTGGCCGCCCCCTGCCGTTCAGGTGCGGTTGGCTTCGTGGCAGTTCTCCCTGCTTTGCTCCGCACTCTTTCTCCATTCCCTCCCCCAGGGTTGACGCAACAGAAGCTGAGCTGTCAGTCTGCTTCCTAAGCGTGAAAGAGGTTCCAGGCTCTTACAGTCGCTAGCACGCTTCTCTTCACACCAATACTCCCTTGGGTTCAAACAGGGACAGTGCCTTGTCATGTCCCAGGAGGAGGCTCCCCTCTCGCGTAAGCAGGACTCCAAATGCTCCAGATGCGCCTCTCTCCGTCCCCTCCTTCCCGGCAGCATGGCTGGTTTGATAGCAGGGCTTCCTCCCCTGCAATTGCTGAGGAATCCCGGGTCTCCTCGGTCGTTCAGGGCCATCTTAGGGTGTGGGCTACTCCCAGGCATCTTTGTTCTCAGGTTTGGCCAAGTTACTGGTCCCGAGGAGACAGACATCTGGCCCATTTCATAAACCCTTACAGTACTATCCACATGTCTCCTGAAACACCCATCCTCAAAGCAGAGGCTCTCCCAGCCTGAGGGTTCCTGCACTCAGGGGGCAGGTGCTTACCGAGTGCACTCTGCACGGCTACAGTGCTAGGCCTGGGCAGTGGGCCATCAAACCAGGCAGCGGGGCTTCTTGCTGTAGAGAACTCGCACTTTATCGGAGGTGAGCATCTGAAACATTTTTATTGGTACATTTCAGATATACATAAAGACAACATTCATCGCAGGGAATTTGTTCCTGTACGTGATGCATCCTGGTTCTTTTTTCCCCATTCCCCTGCCCTCCCTTCCACCCCTTGGAGGCGAGCATTCGAATCAAGCACACCAGCAAAATGATTTTACATAGTGCTAAGTACCCCAAGATGCTAAATTAGGGTGTGGTAGAGAATGGTAGAGAAAGACTGCGGGGGAAAGATGCCACCTGCAGGGGTGACCACTGAGCTGGAGCTTTGTGATTCCCCAACAGGGCAGATGGAAAAGCCCTGGTGTGGGAGCCCATGGCTCACATTCGAGGACTTGGGAAACAAACGAGTGGGTGGTTTTTCCAGTCTCACTGCAGAAGAAAAAACGCTTCCCTTGTCCTCTGCTTGTGCTAGATCAGCCCATAAGATAAACAGCTCCACTGTTCATTGCATTTCGAGTCCACCTGCTATACTATGCCATTACAGCAATTTTTATAGACTTAGAGATTTTAGACAAGCAAGACATTTTCACTCATTTATTGGGGTCATATGTTAGTTGTGTGCCAGGGAGCGTCCTTATCAGAAGTCCACTGGAGCTCTGGCCAAACTGCCACCCATGTAACCACCAGTTATTAGCAATAGAAGGGAGGACAGCTGGAGCGCTTCCATGTGGGATTCATGGATGAACTCACTGGCATCTGTAAAATGTGTGTGTGGCACCTTAAAGTATCGTACAAATAAAAATATGTTACTGTGAGGCTGGCTTACTAAAACAAAGTATTACAAACAGAAAAGCGATGAAGTATAAGAAAACTCTAGGGTGTGGCTTATTACTTTGAAATAAGAGAAATCTCCATGGAAAAATGGCTCATTTCGTTAAACAAAACTGCTTTCATAACATTCCTTTTTGAAATGGTATATTTCTTTGTGGCACAGAGTTCAGATCTGAGAGATACCTTTGAGATAATTTATAACACTCATTTTACAGATGAGATAATGGGTATCCAAAAAGGTAAAACATCATTCCAAAGTCAGGTAACAGTCATAATTACCAGAATCGAACTTGAAATCAAACCTCTTTCAACTCACTAGTCTTGCCACTATATTGTGGTACTACTTATAAGCTATTCAGTGTTAACTGATTCCATTATATCAAGGAGCAACTGTGTTGTTGGCATGGTGAGAGGAGAGGTAGTGGGCAGTTTCCAAGATGGTCCCTACTGGTCCTTGCCTCCTGATATTTCACTCTGATATTGTACCCGGTTGGTCTGTGTGACCGGCAGACTATCACAGAAGTGATGGCATGTCACTTCCAAGGTATAAAGTATCGTGGCTGCCATATTGGTCTCTCTCTTGGCTCATGTTCCTTGGAGAAAGCCAGCTGCCACATCCAGAGGATATTTCAACAGCCTATGGAAAGGTCCACATGGCAAGGAAGTGAGATACTTAAAGAGCATTCAGCAAGAAACAGAGTCTTGCCAACACCCATGTGAGTGAACTTGGAAACAGACCCTCTGGCCTCTTGTCACTACAGCCCTGGCCATCAGGGACCCCACAGGAGACCCGAGGGGAAATAACCCAGCTAAGCTGCTCCGGAGATGCCTACCAAAGAGATTGTGAGATAATAAATGTTTATTAGGCAAGATGTTTCTCTGGAGGGTAATCTTTAGTGTAGCAATCCATAACTATTGTGGGCATCGTGGTTTATTCACCTAGGCGATCCTAGGTACCATGGGATGGGGTACATTACTCGAAGGTTAACTCTTGTTTTTTCTCACACACAGGGGAGACTCACAGACACCTGCTCCTCTCAAGGATCTGCCATGGGACCGAAGAGGGTGGGAAATGGCTCTGCAAAGTGCCAGCAATGCCTCTTCAAGGACAGGTCATGGCAGGTGTTAGTCTTGGTGTTTAGACTTCCACTGGGGAACCAGGACCAAAGGCAGGGCAGTGAGCTGATGTTCATGGAGGGGAGGGACCACAGAGCCCAGGCCTAGGTCGACTTCCTTCAGACTTGCACCACTGTGCTGCTATTGCTACGCTCTTGGAAGACAAGACACATCCAGAGGCTGCACCTTCCCTGTCCTGCTACAAGTTAGCTCTGGATTGGGGGGAAGAGTTTTCTGGAGATGTCAGGGAACCCAAATTTAATATTTCCTTTCACAGTCCCAGGTTGCGGAGTCTTTGAAACACCTGCAGTTTAGGGCATGGGACTGACTTGTGCTGCTGGGCCTGTGTCTTTCTTAGTGGCATCACCTGGCACCTGAGTGGTACCACCCCGTCTCTCCACTAGGTTATATTCCTCTCCTTCTGCATGGCTAAGTTTGAGCTCACTGGATTTATGTAGCCTTTCTAAAGTGATTCTACCCTGTAAATAAAGTTTTTATCCATCTCCTCACCATTATGCCTCATGCATAAGTAGAGCTGAACCAGGTTCTATATTCCTCTTGCTTCTGTGGGTGTCTTTCCTGGCTCCCCAACTTCATTCTCTAATATGAGAGGCATTTGAAGCTTCGGACAATGGGGGCTTAATAAATATGATCTAATAGTGCCTGAGAAATGGACATGGTGAAGAAAGAATTGGATAATGGCTAAAAATGTCATTTCAACCTGGCTGTGAACTTTATTTCATGTAACTTTACATACTATGTCCTATCTTCTCAACTTTCACTGTGTGGAAACCTAAAAAAATTCTGTGATTCACTGTTACACAGGTGGGGATACTGAGACAGAAAATCTCGTGTGCACTAGTAATATATTTCAGGAGTTACTGAGCTGCCTTCTCATGGTCAGAGGTGAAAGTTGGACAAAAAATTCCAAAAGTCACGACTAACAAGGACATTAGAGGGGATGAAGGAAAGCTCTCTGACCCCTCTGTGTCTTTTCCCGATGCCTGAAATCCACCATTCGGATAAACATCTCTACATTACAGTTATGGTCTTCTAAAATGCAAATAATCTTAAAAGTGCTGACCTAGTCACTGTTTCAAAATATTTTATGTTGACAGAGTTTACCAGAACACATCCCCTCAGGGGTCTGGGAGCATGGGTTTCATGGATGGCATCCAGCTCAATTTAGGCCAGGAGCCTTCTCCCGAGACAGCAGTTTCTTTAGGAGTCAGAGCGGCTGACTCCTTACAAGGCCTGGATGTCAGAGGTGAGGCTGTCTGCTTCCGGAAAAGTTAGCAGGTAAGGAACTAAGAGTTACACTCTCCCAGAAAGTACACATAGGATAGCTGCCTTTGAGACAAGAATTTATGGGCTTGTGGGGACCAGGCAATTAATGCAATTAGATCCTGGCACTGTGGGGATTACTGGCTTTGTATTTCAGTTTTAGCCACAGTAAAGTCAGAAGTGCAAAAGGTGATGCTCTTTTGGCAAGAGTAATTCATCCTCATTACACATGCTCCACAGAGTCCCTGCCAGCCCTGGAAACATGTGTCTCTAATACACTCAGTTTGCTGAACTTCTTTTGCAGGAGGACATCCCGTGAGCTCCTTCTGAGAAGGATGGGTCCATTTCCAGTCTTATTACAGGACTCGTGGCATTTAATTTGAAAGGCTGAGAGCAAAATCCATTTGTAGAATTTCTTTAGTAAGATAGAGGTGAAAATAGAACAGAAAAACCATCATTTCACTGTTCTCTATGGAAGCAGAGCATTCACATTTGATGTAACAAGGTCTTTTTCCAACTGGAAATTAAAATTAAGAAAAGGATGCCATTTAACAACATCAAAATTTTGAAATACTTTATTTTTTATTTTTTTGGTACCGGGGATCGAACTCAGGACCTTGTGCTTGGTAGGCAGGTGGCGGCACCACTGAGCTAAATCCCCAGCCCCTGAAATACTTTACGATAAATTTCACAAAGATGCGGAATACATGTACATTGAAAACTACAAAATATTCACTTGGAAAAGTTACAGAATACTTAAAAATTTAGAGAGAAATACACCATGTTCTTAGGCTGGAAGAGTTAATACTGTTGTGATGTCAGTTTTCCCCACTCTGATGTATTCCTATCAGTATCCCAGAAGGATTTTTGAATAAAATGACAAAATGATTCTAAAATTCTTATTAAATGGAGATGATTTAGAATCACCAAAACCACTCTGAAGAACAAAGTTGGAGAACTAACACCATCTGATTTCAAGTCTTCTTATAAATCTATAGTAATCAAGACAGAACTTCCAGAAAGACACACAAATAGACCAACTGAATATAATAGAGAATCCAGAAATAGATCTATACTGACTTTTAATGAAGATGCAAAGGCAGTTCTATGCAAAGGCAAAGATAATGGTATCTTCAACAAATTCTTTTGGAATAATTGGATACCCATGTGCAACGAAGCAAATAAATATACTTCAATTGGCATTTTGAAGCAGATTTTAAAAAAGAAAACCTATAGTATGTATCATAGGCCTTAATGCAAAATCTAAAACTGTAAAACCTCTAGAAAAAAAAATGAAGTTGAAAATTTTGGGATAGGTAAAGATTTCTTAGACATGACACAAAATCCCAAATCCATGAAAGAACAAATTGACAAACTCAGCCTCATTTAAATGAAAACTTCTACTCTTTAGAAGATGCCACTAAGAGAACAAAATGACAAGATGGAGAGCGGGAGAGAATCTTGGCAAATCATGGACTTGTATTCAGAATATATAAAGAGATCTTACACTCAACAATAAAAAAACACAGAACTCAATAAAAAGCAAATAAAATATCTGTGCAGGTCCAAAGAAGAAAAGGAATGGCAAATTAGTACAAAAAAATCTTCAAGATAATTATTCATTAAAGATATGAAGATTAAAACCACAATGAGATCATAGCTTTTAGAATGGCTAAATTTAAAAAGACTGATCATACCAAGTGCTGGTGTAGAAGTAGAACAGCCAGAACTCTCATCTGCTTCTGCTGGGAATAGAAAACGTATGCATACTCTGGACAACAGTTTGGAGGGTTTTTTGAAAACTGGAACATGAATCCTATTATTTAGCAATTTTGCCAGGAGTTACTCAGGAAGAATATGTGTTTTAAAATGTACCTGGGATTTGTTTTAATCAGGTCTGATAAGACATGCAGACATGGAGATGACCGTCATGGAAGAGAAGTTTACTTTCAATTTCCTAGAAATAGGAGATGTGGTGAGCCAGACTAAAGGGCCACGTGCTGGAGCATCAGGGTCAGTCAGGGGGCAAAGGGATTGAGGGAGAAATTTGGACAAGAACCTTTATTGTGGCTTTTGCAAGAGGGACAGGTGAGGCAGGATAAGCATACTATGCAGATCTAGGATTGGCTTGTTTGAATAATTTCAGCAGGCTCCAGGGGTTAGGAACTACTCCTAGTTCTCTAGCACCTCGCCCTGGAGGATCATGGCAGGTGGGTCATACTCCTAGTGCAACAGTCCGATGAAAGAGGCAGTTGGAGGCTATGGGCTCTGGATTGGTTCGCTCTGCATATGAAAGTTATGCTTGTGGGGAAGAGGCACTTGCTATTTCTAGGACTTGGCTAACCTTGGAAGAGGCAGCCTCCAACATCAGTAATGTCTCAGATGTCAAACACCAGAAACACATGGTTATACAGAAATCTTATCTCTATAAAAGAACTTCACATGACTGTCCATATCAGCTTTATTTGTAATCGCCTCCAACTGGAAACAACCCAAATATACATCAACAGCTACACGGATCCACAGACTGTGGTACATTTGTCCCTCAGTGTCTGTGGGGGATTGGATCCAGGAACCCTAGCAGATACCAAACTCCTCAGATGCTCAAGTTCCTTATATAAAATGACACAGTATTTGCATATAACCTATATACATCCTTTTGCATACTTTAGATGCATCTCTACCCAGTACAATGCAAATGCTATGTAAATAGTTGCTTTACTGTATTATTCAGAGAATAATGCCAAGAAAAAATGCTTGTACATAGTCAAGTACAGATGCGATTTTCATATATTTTGACTTTTAATTGGTTCAATCTCTGGATGCAGAAGTTGTAGACAACAGATGATTATGTCTAACCCATGGTTATATGAAATCCATTGTTTGTATATCCACAAATGGGCTACTTTCTACTCAGCAATAAAAGGAATAAACTTTCTTCCCCCAAGTATTGAGGACCGAACCCAGTGAGCACTGAGCTACATCTCCAACCCTGCCCTTTTTATTTTGAGACAGGGTCTCGCTAAGTAGTCTGGGCTGGCCTGGACCCTGCAATCCTCCTGCCTCAGTCCCGAGTGGCTGGAATTACAGGAGGAACGAACTACTGACATATGAAACAATGTAAGTAATCTCAAAATAATTATGCTAGGTAAAAGAAGGAGTCAAAACAGGAATATGCAAGTTTCCATTTATTCTAGAAAGTGCACAATTTATAGTGACAGATGATAGATCAGCAATTGCCTGGTGATGAATGGGGTGGAGAGAGACATTAAAATGGTCACAAGGGAACATTGGGAGTGATGGGTAGGTCATTAGCATGATTGTGGAAATGGTTTCATAGGGTTAATGTACCTCAAATTTTAGGAAGTGGCACAATTTAAATGTGTGCAGTTACTGATGGTCATTTATACTTCAGCAATGCCATTTAAAACAATTGCCTATCAAGGGTATGTCTACAACCCAGGCTCTGAAGTTATCTAATCAGAGTGTGGAAATTCCTTAGCCCAATTTGAGGTCACGGAGTGGCCCAAATGATCCCTACATAGTGAAGATCCAAGATCTCTTGAAAAGCAAACTGGATCAGGAAGTAGTAAGTAATCTTGGGTTTTGGTTTCAGCTCTGCCACTGATTTGCTGTGTTTAAATCAAATTTTTGAATTTCTCCAGACTTCAGTTTTCTTGTGTACAATATGAATAGGTGGGACTTATTCTCTGAGTGCTTTTCATCTCTGACAATCTGTGATTTTGTATTTCCAAAAAGTGGACCCAGTACCGGTACTTAGGATTATGTAGATCGGTCCAAGCTGGGAATTCCACATAACCTCTGATCAGGTCTCCAGTGAAGGGGCAGAAAGCGAGAGTGGGAGAGGAGGCGGGGTAGCAGAAGGTGCCTGGCAGGGTCTAAGTGCTGTGTTTTTTATTGTGGAAAATACATGTAGCATAAAATCTACCATTTTCAAGTGTACAGTTCAGCGGCATTAAGTCTGTTTATATCATTGTGCAACTGTCATCTCATTCTGTCTGCAGAACTCTTCATCACATAAAACAAACTGCATGAGACACTAACTCCCCACTTCCTATTTTCTGAGCCCTGGCCACCACCAATTCCATTTTCTGTCTTTATGGATGTGACTATTTTAGGTGGCACCATCCAATACGTGAAGCGCTTTTATATGATCTCATTTAATCCTGCCAATAAGACAGGAAGTAGGAACTACCCTTTAAATGAAAGCATGAACAAATAAAGTCTTTCAATGAGCAGCTTTGTGTCACACAGCTAAGAAGTCACTGGCCCAGCATTAAACATAGGTCAGCTGGTTCCAAAGCCTAGAGCCCTCCTGCTGTAACCAGATAACAATACATCTCACGAAAAGGTAGGGAGCTAGTTCACAGGCAGAGGAGTTCATTCCACTCCCAGTCTTGTCTGGATTATACTGGGCCACTGGGAACCTCAGCGGCGTGGTCTCTGGGTGTCTATAAATTATATGTATGTATGTGTGTATGTTTTTACTCATATTGTTTTGTTCCTAGAACCAAGGTGAAATAAAAATGAGTTAGATAAAATGGGTACAGCCCCAGCGCCTTCTGAAACAGTGGAGTAACATGGAACCACGGAGTATGTTTCCATGACTTCCGGTGTTCAGAGTTAAATGTCTCTGGAAGACGCAGAATGAGACTCCAGACAGACATGGCCACAAGTGGTGTTTTTACCCTAAGAGTATAAACTAACCCTTTCCTGGCTGCTGTTTCAGCTGTTGGGGAATCCTGGAGGGTAGGAATTTGCAACCCTTAGAATTACAAGCAGGGTTAGTCTCTCCCAAGGCCAGCTGTAGCCAATCAACCCACAGTGAGCCAGACAGCCCTCAGCCAGACTTAGGAAGCCAGTAGGAGGAGAAAAGCCAGTGAGGGGCAAACTGACTAAAGGCGAACAGTTCAGGAACTGACAGTAGAACCATGGATTTGCACCCCGCAGGTGGCCTCCTGAGTAAGTTTGCCTTGTAGACATGGAAAGATTTTTATTTTCATACAAAACTGTCCTTAGATTTATTCTTAACCTCAAAGTGACTAAATTTTGTTCCTTTCCTATACCAGTAATTCGAGACTTATTTATTCATCATTAAAGAATTTTGCAAGCATTCCACAATTTCTAGGAACAGTTTGTTTTTAATGAGAACAAAAATGAGAACAAAAATCCAACCTTCGAGTCTTCTTTTCTTGCTAAAAGATTTAGCACTGCTTTGAAATTAAATCAGTGCCATCTTCCTTTATAAAGAGAACTTTAACTTTCTAAAGGGGGGAAAGTATAAGATAGTAGAGTTTAAGTGTTAGACAATAGATGAAAAAAGCATCATATGTTCTGCTTTATTTAGTCCAAAGAGAGAACTATGTGCTGCATGTAGCAGGGATTTAGAAATCTCACACAAGTAACAAAATCTCTGCTTTGGAAAGATCACCCTGGTTCTTAAAGACATTGCCTCTTTCTGTGTACTTCATGCGTAAAGAGGTATAAAATGCTATTTCACAAAGTACAAATTTTTTGTAATTCATTAACTTTCAGTTAGGACACATGGCAAATATTTTACTTACTGATTCGCATGGAGAGGTTTCTAAAAGGCCAAGAAGTTATCCAGCAAATGAGAAGGAAAGGAAACGGAGATGGAATCAGGCCCTATTTTCTGGCTGTGGACATTCACTACAATAAGAACACTTCATTTTTATGGCACCTCGCTACCGTTTGGGCCTTTACAGCAAATGTGGACTAGTCAAACCAATGTTTTAAATACATGAAATGTCATCAGAATGAAATCATACCTTCATTGCAAGATGTAATAAATGCAGAAGGAGGGAGGCAGAGAGAGAGAGGAGCTTATTGTCTGTATCCACGGATCAAAGCATTCTTAAGACTGTGGGGGATAAAAAGAAAAAGGGAGGGAGGAAGAAAACAATTGTAACCTAAAATATTAGGTCTGACTTACAATCACAAAACTGAATGCACTTCTGTTTAGAGATTGAACCTGCAACTTGAATGACTGGCGTTTGAACATAAGGAGCACAGGAGGTGGAGCGAGTTCATTTACTCAGCAGGACTGAGTGAACCTCTGGCTCCAGTCCCTACCCTATCCAATGAGCCGCCTAGGGCTGGGGATGTAGCTCAGTGCCTCCACCTGCCTCACAAGTGCAGCGTCCTGAGTTTGATCCCCAGTACCAAAAAGAACAAAAAAAGAAACTACCTCAAATGAACCACCAGGGTTAGATGCTTCCCCGAAGTCTGGGAGCCTTAGGCAAATTTCTCAGTCTTTTAAAGCCTCAGTCTCCTTATCCTTAATACAGAGATAATGACAGTTTTTTTTTTTTTTTAAAATAAAGGTTATAAAGGGTTTTTTTTAAAGACTCAAAGAAATAAAATGTGTAGAATTCAATATGCGCTGCCTGCTCCTGTGAAATTAAATGCAGCGTGTTGCGCCGCCTGCCTTTGTTAGGGTCCTCCTGTCCCTGAGTGCGACCCCAAAGTAAACCAACACCTGTCATTTCAGCACTCCTGGAGGCTGAGGCTGGAGGACCCCAAGTTCGAGTCCAGCCTGGGTAATTTAGGGACTTAGTGAGATCTAGAAATAAAGATTTTACAAGGGTTGGGGACGTAGCTCAGTGTGAAGGCCTGGGGTTCAAAGCCCAGTACCAAGGGAAAAAAGGAAACAGACAGCAGGTCCCAGAGTGTGACATTCCTGTAGTCAGGTGAGGTGTCACTTCACCTCTGCCCCTCCCCAGCCCGCCCGCCGGGCCTCCTCAGGGCCACTCTGGTGATCGCCTGGGGAAGGGTAACCCCATCCTGTCCCATCCCAAGGACTGGGCCTGCCTTTGGGAAAATGCACTCCTTCATAAACTTCAGCTCTGTCTAGTCACTGCCCAGAGGGGAAGCTACACAGGGGAAGGCACAGCGAGCCCCAAGATGGAAGGAAGGGAAAGGTTCTCTAACGTCCTGGGGACGCTGGCTGCAGCCATGCCTGATGCTGATCACCCCTGGTCATTTTTTTTTTGGTACCAGGGATCGAACTCAGGACCTTGCGCTTGCAAGGCAGGTGCGGTGCCACTGAGCTACATCCCAGGCCCTATCCCTGGTCATTGTTCATCTTTAACCCCTCTCATCTAAAGCCAGTTTATTCTGATTCCTGGCCCTGCCCAGTAAGATCCCTGATACCTGAATTCCATCCAGGTGACTGAAAGAGCAGAACAAGAGAAGGAGGGAGCGATAGGCCTGGAAATCTAAGGAACCTAAAAAAACGGCTCCTCTCCAATCTGGCCAGCTCTCAAAGCAGACAGGCAAAACTTAACTGCTCTCTGAAATAACTTCTCAAGGTTAGCGCTCTCTACAAATCAGCTCCCACTGCCTTCTATAAAATGCTTAGGAACCTTTAAAAAAATACAGCGTATCTTTCACTCCTATATTTAAAATAAAAATTTGCCCATGATTTTTTTCCCTCTTATTTTCATACACTTCAAATGCACATACACAAAATTCGGTAACTCTTTATAAACATGCTGTCTCTATTTCCTTACATAAAGAAGACATACTGTTCTTGAGGAGGAAAGAGAATGTTGGTATATTCTCTGACAAACTGCTGGTTCTACCAAGTCACTTGGCAAAGCCCGGGAAACTCTGTGATTTCCTCAGGAGCGAGTTGTCAGGCAGTCAGCAAGGTGCGTGCAAAACTCCAAGATTCTCACTTCACAGAATGAGTCCACTGTAGTCTAAAAATAAAAACCCACTGCACTTTCCATATCATTTAAAAATGTGCAAAATGGATTACGGTTTGAGGGTCAGCAATGATCATTTTATAGAAATAAAATATATGTATTCAGAGAAAAGAGTAGATGTTTTTCTCATAATGACTCAAGATAATGATTCAAGATAATGATTCAAAATGGGGAAATACATTTGACTTTAGTTTTCTTTTTAGCTTTGGAAGACTTGTGCCTTTCTATTCACATGTGAAAGATTTGCATCGGAGGGAGCAATTCTTCTACATAATACCACATAAGTGTTCTGTAAAGCTCAGCTTACACTGGTGTGAGAAAAATGTAAAATCTATTCATAGGAGTGAATGCTTTTGTTAAGAATGCAAAATAGTCTTAGAAATTTAAAACCAAGAAGGAAAAAAGTCTCCTTGAGGGATAAATACTCCATATATGGCTTTGATGCAAAGACAGTTTATTTTTAGGAAACAGAAGAAAAAAACTTTTTAGCTCTTTTTGACTTAAATGCACAAAAATGACTGTTTATATTTAAAACAATATTTTAACCATATATATACAACCATATACATAAATAGAAATACATGTAGTTATGAGAGTTTTATATAGAGTTATATGTATATAATTTATAAAAAATTTTCATTTATTAGCACATGTTCTCAGTATATGTACTTTTTTTGTGGAACCCAGGGCCTTACACATGCTAGTCACTATTCTACCACTGAGCTGTGCCCTCAGGCTCCAAAGTTATATTTGAAAAACCTGCATTTTTGGTAATGCATATACTGAATTTAATATATTTTATTTTCTGAAACGTACAATGGGAAACACGAATCTAGGCACAGAACAGAAAGTTCATTTTCCAAATGACTAGGTAATTTTTGTGCAACTCTGCTGTGTTAGCACTGCTGAGAGACAGCCCATAATCTGTGGAGCAATCTCACCTCTCACCTCAGACAAAGAATCCCCAAAGGAGTGCTTTGAAAGCTAGGAGAGCTGCTTTAAGAACTGGTAATAGAGATCACGTTCAAGAGGCTTTTCCTACAAAATGATAACGTGTTTCAGGAAATAGTGACAATCCACTCCCCACTCGCCCTCAGCCCCACTGAGCTACAAAAATAAAAATATTACATTTTCAAACTGTCAAAAGAAAACAAGAGCGCTTGTCTGATCTCTACAGTGGAAACACTGGTAGAGAAGAGCAAGATGTTCTACCTTTATCAAGCAGCAGAAGCTATGACTGGGGCCGTTCTGGAATCCCAGGAGAGGGCACTGAAGCTGCAGGTCCTGAGCCTCGCTGAGGCTTTCTCATGCAAGGAGAAGCTCTGAGAAGTTTTTAAAAGCATGCTCCCCAAGTGATGAAATTTTTGAGCTGCAACTTGTGACCCAAGAGGAGCCACCAGCAGATAGCTCTGATTATGCCAGATGTTATCCCAGAAACTTTTTCTTCGACACATATCTGTTTCTTGATTTCTCTCTCCCTCCACTTTTGGAGCCGGGGCTGGGGGCATTTGGGAAGTGCAGCTCGGGTCAGCCTCATCTGGGTCCTCAGGAGGAGGTGGCAGCTGCTGTGTTTTCCCTGTTGGTCACAGAGGCTTCACAAGTCTCCAGTCTGGTGAAGGGCTCAGGGCTCCTGTAGGTCTGGTGCCACTGCAGCAGTGTCCAGCTTCTCTCTCAGATGCCAATTTTCAAAGCAATCTGTAAAGTCTGAATTTCTTGGTGTACCTCATACATCATAGAAGCAGTCCACAAATGAGAACGGGGAACTTCTGAATTTTCTTCAAACTATCAAATGTTTTGAGAAAGGCTGAAAAACAGGCCTGCTAACAGAGGCCCAGATTGCCGCCTTGGCCTGCTGTTACACAAGGACACAGCAGGAAGCTGGTCATCGGCAGCTTGGAAAAATGGCCCTTACCAGAGCTCCACCGTGTCGTGTCGGCACCCCATCTTGGACATCACAGCCTCCAGAACTCCAAAATGGGAGAAATAAATCTGTTACTTCTGAGCCCCCGCACCCCCCCCACCCCGCAAGCAGGCTGGGCATGGTGGCACATTATAAATAAATAGAAAATGGCTCAGGGTGAAGGCCTGGGTTCAATCCCCAGTACTGCAAAAACAATGAATAAACAAATAAGAAAATAAATTAAAAGCGTTACGTGCAGAAGGACTTAGAATTTCTCTTTCCACGACGGGGGATTGTACCCAGGGTATGGCACACAAACACTGTGCCATTATTGTGTTTTCCAACTTCAGACACTGTCTTCTAAGTGGCTCAGGCTGCAGCTGGGGATTTAGCTCAGTGGTTTCACTGCCTGGTGTGCAAGCACAAGGACCGGAGTTTGATCCCTGGTACAAAAACAAACAAACAAACAAAAGCCCAAATTAAGTGGCTCAGGCTGGCCTTGAACCTGTGGCCCTCCTGCCTCAGGCAGGGGAGTGGCTGGATTCCAGGTGTGCCTGCCACACCTGGCTTGCAAGGTGATTATTTAGATTATTTACGTGACCCTCTGTCACAGGGGCCTTTCTGGAGCAAATTCTGCAGCTGTAACATGTAATAGTTGATCCTTATCACAAGCAGATGTTTTTCTCCTTTTTATCAGGAAAATGTCTTTTTTATCAGGTCTTACAAAGGCAAGCAAAAAATTTACATACTGTTTACTTAGTACACACTTATTTTCTGGCTTTGTCCTTCTCAAAGTCTTATGTGATTTTTTTATGACAGTTGCCAGAATAGCTTTTGTAAGAGGTATGTTTGCATGGATATGTACAGTGCTTAATTATAATCTAATAAGCTAAGCATCTGACTATAATCTCCACAATTAATACTTGAATGTGTTTGTGAGCAAACTATCAAGTTATAGTGTAATGGACAGTGAAGAACACACCCCCATACTGCTTACAATAGTTATCCTGATTTTTGGAACTTTCAAGACCTGTTTGTAAATTGGGTGTGGAGGTGAACACCTATAATCCCAGCACTCTGGCAGGCTGAGGCAGGACATGGCAAGTTTGAGCCCAGTTTAGGCAACCTAGTGATTTAACCAGACCCTGGCTCAGAATAAAACAAACAAACGTCTGGGGGTGTAGCTCAGTGCCAAGGTCCTGGGTTCAATCTACAGTGCTGGAGACAGAAAAAGAAAGGCCTGCTTGTGTAAGGTCTGAAGATGGGCCTGACCCACGTAGCAGGAACTGTAGATGTCTGCTCTTGGAATAACAGCCGCTCGTGGGGAGGAAGACTTTGCTTGCCTTCTTCTTTCTTTGCAACTCCAGAATAGGACCTCTGACACTTTGGATCTCATAGCAAACCAAATTCCAAAATGCTCTTTGATCTACAGTGGAAACCCGAATAAGATGACAATCATTAACCCAACCAAGTCCCTTATTTACAGAGCCATGGTGACCAGTTGGCTGCAGTGGACAGCTCTTTGTGCAGGAGTGGGAAGCAGGCAGGGCGGCAGGGTATGTAAATTATAAGGAATGAGAGAGGAAGGGCAGCCCTGGGGCCAGTGGGAGAAAGCAGACTCGGGGAAGAAGTAAGCACAAAACACCCAGAAATAGCAGGACCGGTGTGGAAAGCCTCCTGAAGAGACTGGCTCTGCCATTGTGCTCCAAATCCCGCCATTTCCAGTTTGGGGTTATAAAAAGGCATCTTTAAAAAAGGCATCACCTCCTTCCTATCCATTCAGCAAAGGCAGCAATTCCACACCCTGCTTTAGGCCGGTGGTCCTTACACCGGGGCTTCTCGATTTCTTACTCAGAAAAGTCATGAGGAAAGTCACTTCTCTTTGGGAATTTATGTGAATCACAAAATTAAGGCACTAATAAGCATGAGAGCAGAGCGGATGTGCAGCCCCCTCCCTCGTAGGCTTGTGCTGTGTTAATGTTTGCTTAGTATCTTTTGTTTCCCTCCACCTTTTGTTTTGCAAATATAAATATTTTTTCTTCTGCTTTCCTAATATTGATCAGTTAAACACTTCTGAACTACTGATGTGTTCTAGATGACTGGCAAAATGAGAATCAGGCTTTCAAAGTTTATCCCCTCATTGAACATTGAAAAAACATTTGAATATTGGGAATGTATGAAAAATATAAGGAATATTTAAATTTTAAAAACTTGATACAGTAAAAGACACATTGCTCAGAACAATAGGGTGTGTTCGAAGTGAGGGGAATGTTCTGAATATATTGAGGGGGATTAATGGCAATGTGTCTTTTACTGTAATAAATTTTAAAAGGAAAATGTTTAAATAATTCACTGTACTTTTTTTTTTTTTTTTTTTGGTACCAGGGATCCAACTTTCATTGTATGTTTTCATTACGTCTCATACAACTTCACTATGTGCAGTACTGGACTAGATTTACATCTAATCTGAATTGAAAAGTGAGAACAAAGGGATGGAAGCAGTAAATAAGATAAATAAAATTAAACTGATAACAGGTTTTATTAAGTAAAGGATTTTGCCTTAATGAGATGTTATGGCTTTCCTTTAGACATCCCCCCAAAGCCTCATGCAGTCCTAGGTGGGGCTTTTTCAGAGGAGGCTGGATCTAGCATGTGTGACACTGGGATTGATTCATGGTGCAGTGCTAGGATCCAGAGTGCCAGGATTAAGGGTGTGAGTGCCACCCTCCCTAAGTAGCCTGGATAAGATAGAAGGGAGAGAAAGAACTGTGGGCATCTCTTGCTTGCTCTGCTGTCTTCTGTCTGCCATGAACTGTTTCTCCTCTGCCATGTGCCACCCTGCCTTAGAGCCAGCCAATGATGGACTGAAACCTACAAACTGTGAGCTAAATACATCTTTCCAACTTCAACTTGTAGATGTCAGGTATTTTGTCCCAGCAATGAGAGAAAAGTAACTAACACATGAGATGTAACAGAAAAATAGTGCATATTTAAATAAAAAATTTATTATAGTCCAAGACACATTGTCATTAGTCATCCTCAAAATACTCTCCCATGCTTCAAACACACTTATCCCAACATTTGTACCACTTTCTGAAGCAGTTCTGGAAGTCCTCTTTTTGTGTGTCTTTCCTTGTGCTGTGTGGCTGCCTTGATGTCCTTTCATGGATATTTTCCTCTCATATTTCCCTTTTGACTTTAGGGAAGAGCTAGAAGTTGCACGGGGTTAGATCTGGTGAATAAGGTGGATGAGGATGCACCTTAATGTTTTCTACGAGTCTGCATTTCTGTTGGATGGCACTTAGTGGCAGCATTCGATGTATTTTTTTATTACATCTCCTAAAGACACTCACAAAAGAGGACTTCCAGAACTGCTTCAGAAGGTGGCAGAAGGATAGAGTAAGTGTGTTTGAATTGAGGGGTATATTCTGAAGGAGATTAATGGCAGTGTGTCTTTTGCTGCAATACAGTTTGGACACTTTAAACACACACCGTATTTCCCCTCTCTCCCCTTGTATGTCACATGGTTGTCCCGTTTCAGTGGTGATGCGCTGAGCCAATCAAAGCCTGGTTTTTAGTGAGACTGAATGTGTTCACATTGGGAGGGTCAGTTCGTTAGTAAGTTACAGCAGCAAAATGAGCCGAAGCAGAAGGGCTAGAGTTCCCCACATGAAGAGGAACAAGTTGAGAAGTGGAAGCCCACTGAGTAGGGGATAACACAATAAGTGGATCCCTGCAGCCTTGTTTGCAAAGCGTTTTGAAGGGCTTTCCTGTTCTTTGCAGTTTCTAAGAGAGATGAAGACACCTCCTTCCTTGTTTCGACTTCAACTAAGCTAACTAGACATCTCTGTGCTCTTGGCAACCCTAAAGTGTCTACCTGAGACAACTAGGAAAGTGCTCATTGCTATCTGTCCTCTCTGTCCTTCTACTTTTTAATAGTGTAGGAAAAAACTCCAACATGATATGGATTAATGGTTTTTCCCCCTGCTGCAGATTATTGTAGTTTTGGTCTTTGATGTGGGTAATAAATTCCTTTTCTCTTCCTGATAAACATTATAGCGTTTTAGCATCAAGAGCAGGGCTCAAATTTTTCCTTCTAAGTCACTTTTGGTATTACACCCACAAGGACAATGGTGATGACGGTTTTTGGTCCCATGGCACCCGGGGGGGGCACACTAGTTTATTCTGTTCCAATTCTTGGCAGTGTGAAGGTTGACAGTCACTTTCTGCCCTCCTGTCTGTCCTTATAAACGTGCTCATTGGCATCTCTGGTACCTTCGTTGTCCAGCCAGTCCTTCTGTGTATCCCACCTGCCCCATTCTCATTTTTCTAAGCCATGTTATCTGCATCAAGACACATGCTCAACACTGTCTTACCTACGTGAAGACGGCACCCAAGACTGTTGGATCATACAGTCTCCCCAAACAGAACCACAGATTCTTAGACCACGGAGAGATATCCTAGTCCAGGGATCTTCAAACTTACATTAAAAACCTCTACAGTGGTATCTCAGTATTGACCGTTCATTGGTTCTGGGCCACACCACAAACGATGAGCATCAATGAAATGAAATTTAACAATGAATGAATTTAACAATTCATTTTGGCTGGAAAGGGTAGCAAGTCGCAAGGCCACGTATCCTGTTAAGTTCTAGCTTGCACCTCAACAAGTGAGAACTGGGACAAAGATTTTGCATCAACATGTGTTGAATACCAAATTCCAGGAGCTTCAAAGCAGGAGAGTACAAAGGTATGACAGTATTTGATCACTTATTGGAAGTTTGTTAAAGAAGATGTACAAGGCTATGGATCTGGACTGGGTACCAACACTGAGTCCAGCACCCAAACCAGTACAGAGTTTAATCAGAGTACAGTGAACCCTCAAGTTGTATAGTGGCCTGACACTAATCAAGTACAGTGGCCTGACATACGAACATCTTGGGTTATTTTAGTTTTAGCTTATGACCAAAGTCTTTTGTTATGACCTGAATGCTGGCCACTTGTGCTTTCAGATGGTTTCAGATACAGATTTAACCCTTAAAGAGTTCTGGAAGGAACATGACAACATCCTTTCCTGTGTAGGGTTAACTGAGAAATCTTGGGCCAGTGTCTTTCTAAGGACACTGAGATCTGCCTGTGTACAGGAGAGAGACTTTGAAGGCCGTGTAGAGGAGCCTGTGCCTTCATGACCAACTTGAGTTACAACCAGCCCTCGGGAACAAATTGAGTTCATAAGTCAAGGGTTCACTCTAACCGAGCTGTGATTGGTTGCAATTCACTAATAAAGCCAACTAATTAATGAAGTGATAAACAACTAAATTGTAACCAATTGACTTGACTATAATCAATCAAGTTTTCTATGCCTTATTTCTGTTTTCCTAGCCATGCTCTCTGATCAGGTTGTTGGAGTTCTCAGAAATTGCTCTGGTTCACTTCTGTAGATTCTATTGGTCCAAAGAATTTTCTCCTTAACAACTTTGAGGTACATCTGGAACAACTTCAGTATGAGAATCTACTTTTTCAGTTACAATTTCATGTACTCTAAATACATATTGGGTATTTCTGATGAAAATTTAACGTCTGAATTGGTCCATGCTGTGAGTATAAGATGCACATGGAAGTCCAAAGACTTAGGAGAAAGAAGAGAGCAGAATGTACCATTTTTATCTCTGTTCCATGTGGAACTAGTATCTTGTATATGTAATGCTTTAGTCTGATTGGGCTGCTGTAATGAAATGCTTTGGATTGGACAGCTTATAAACAACCTGTTCTTCACATTTTTGGAGGGCAGGAGGTCTAAGGTCAAGGAATGAGCAGGTGAGGTATCTGATGACAACTCATTTCCTGGTTTACAGATGTTACCTTCTTTGCAGGTCCTCACATGGAGAACAGGATAGACAGAGCTCTGAGAGCTCCTGCATAAGGATGCTAATCACCATGAGCACTCCACCTTTATAACTTAATCACCAAAGTCCATCTCCCGATACCATCACGCTAGTGATTACATTTTAAAATAAGAATTGTGGGGAATACGATCATTTGGACCATAACAATTGGATTAAATAAAATATATTATTGAAAATTAGCTTCATCTCTCTTTAGTTTTTTTTTTGGTACCGGGGATCGAACTCAGGACCTTGCGCTTGTGAGGCAGGTGTGTTATCCACTGAGCTAAATCCCCGGCCCTCTTTCTTTTTAGTTTTTAAATGTAACTGCCAGAAAATTTTCATTATGTATTTGGCTTGCAGTGCATTTCTATTAGACAACATTGGCCTTGGTAGGACAGCCAGTGTATATACTTAGGGTCTACCTGGCCCAGGTGGAAAATCTCCTAGGAGATTTTATCTCCTAGGAGTATTTATTTCCATCAAATTTTAATTTTCACATAGTTGATAAATCTGTCTTTTTTTCCCCTCACCAAAAAATCACATTATCTTCAATGGTTGATTTCTAAATACTTCCCAAATCAAACCTTGGTCCTTAATATATGTATGACAATTTTATCTTGGCCAAGTTCTAGTTCAAACTCTAAATCTTGAACAAAGATTAATGCTCCTCCCCCAGACTCATACAATTTCTCTAGGGTCCCATCCCCTCCCATTGGGTCACCTGCTTCCAATCTCAGTCCGGCCCACACAGCTGTCCTTTGTCATTATGGAATCTCTTCCATTACTGTAAAACACAAAAAACCCAATAGTTTCTACACCTCTGCCATCAGACATGTCCATACTACCCTGGAGTACATGAAATACATGATGCTTAGGAAGGGGGGGGCAATTTCTGAACTGTGTGAGCCAATGAAAAGCTACAGGTATCTTATTAATGCCGCTGCCATTGGAGTCAGCACAAGCACTGTGGAGCTGGAACTACAATGAGGAAAACCTTTGCCTACCCGGTCACTCTTGTCAGAAACCCTCTCTCTGCCATCCCTCTCCATACTTGTTGCAGCCCCTGAAGAAATGAATCCCCAGGTGCGGGTTCCACTGATGGGGCTAACACAGTGCGAACAGAGGAGGGAGGCAGAAGAGGATGTAACGAGAACTCAGGACCTGGAGACTTCAGAGGTTCCTGTGATCTTTATACAGCAGGTGTGATCAAAAAATATGGCGGATGTTTAACATTAAAAAAAAATTGTTACAGTTAAAGACATATGGCTATTGACCCCCCTGGGAAAAGCCATTTAGATGGTGAGGGGCCCCTTCTCTAGCTGCCTGGCCAGACACATGTGTGCCTATTGTTTTGTGTCTGAGACTGGAACTCACTTTTCTGGAGAAATGAAGTTCTACGTGGTGCTAAGGTTCCATGGTCCCGCTGTCCTGTGGGCCAAGTGGACTCTTCAAGCATGGTCTAAGAATCCGATCGCTGTTTATATCACCCAAATTTTTATAGAGGACTGAGTTCCAAGTTTTAATAAGTCAATTAAAATAACATTTTATAAACATGTAAGATAGATCTTTAAGCTTGTATGTGTTGATCTGGTTCCTTCCAAATGATCGAAAGCATGTAAGAATTGTCTTTTATCATGGATGGCTTTTTGACATCATGAGTTTGACAAGCTCTGGATACCTGCTTGCTAAAGAACAGTGGCCAAAGGTACTGGACCACAGCTGTTCTGTCCAGGGATGGATTCAGAATGCAGTGAAAATCCTCATTTAGCAGACGTGATCTGACCCCGAGGCACCGCGATCATCTCAGGGTTAGGAACAGTGCTGAACACACGCTTTGACCAACTATCACAGCTTATCTGGGAATGAAGGCATCTACTAGAAAGGCACCCAGAGAATTTCTGGGTCAAAGAATATCTCATTCAAAGTCCAGGAACTTTTATTGTGTGGAAGAATAATCCTACCTGGGAATTGGATTATAGAGAAGATTCCTGGAGGAAGAGGATCAGCTCATGACTGAGTGAAGCGGCTTGGGTAGTCAGTGGAGGAGGACGCTCTAGGCTCTGCAAAGGTGTGTTCTAGCAGAAAACTACTTCGGGCAGGCACCTGGCTTCCTCTGAGTTGCTCTGGCTCTGGGTGGCTTGGCAGTGAGAGCCTAGGATTCATTTTTGGTCTTTGACTTTTCTGGCTTCATGGCCACCGCTCTGAGAAATGAATTGGTTGATTTCTTTGAGGGGGTGTTGAACCTTTTAGTGTGAACCTTTAGCAAAATTCGAAAAGCACAAATAGCTCAATGAAAAAGAAACATATAGCCCTACCAAGGTCCTGAGTCGCAGAGAAGACGCCTAAGCAGCCCGCTGCAGACAGGCAGGTCTGCCCACACCCTACCGAGGTCCCCAGTCGCACGGAACACACGCCGAATCAGCCAGCTGTAGACAGGCAGGTCTGTGCACGTCCTACTGAGGTCCTGAGTCACACGGGAGACACCGAATCACCCCACTGCAGACAGGCAGCCACCTGATTCCACATTACCAAGGCGCAGAGGACACCAGACCACCAGACCAAGGTACTG
>NW_004624796.1:4682188-4699707 GCF_000247695.1 Heterocephalus glaber
CAGTTAGATTTTTCTCTAAGGAGACCATCTTTTTGTAGCTGTTGAAAATGACATTTAGGAAGTATTTAGTATTTACTATCATTGTTTGCTAGGATACAATTGATTTTTGAGTGTTAGCTTTGCATTCTGCAACTCTGCTTAACTCAATTGTGGAAATTGTTCTGTAGATTCTTTGAGATTTTCTGTGTGAAAAATCATATTACATGTGAATAGAGAAAGTTGCATTTAATTTTTATTTGAATGCTTTTTATTTCTTTTTATTGCTCTATTATACTGTCTAGGAATCCCAGTATTATGCAGAATAAAACTGGTGGGAGTAGACATCTTTGCCTTATTCCTGATCTTAGGGGGACGTCTACTTCCATCTTTCTCCATTAAGTACTAACTGTAGGGTGCCTGTGGATGCTTATGAGGAAGTTCCTTTCTCTTTCTAGTATTGGATATTGATTTTGTCAAATGCTTGCTCTGTATTAATTTATGTGTCCACTTGCCTTGTCCATATTGTAGAGTACTCTGATTTTCAAATATTGAGTAAGTTTGGCATTTCCAGGATAAAATCCACTTTACTGTATGATATTATTCTTTTGTTTTTTTGGTACTGGGGATTGAACTCAGGATCTTGTGCTTGACAGATGGGAGTGGTACCACTGAGCTACATCCCCGGCGCCTGTATGATATTATTCTTGTTTTCAATGTATTTTTGCCTTGGATTTGGTAATATTATATTGAGAATTCTTATAACTGGGTTCAATAAAGATATTGTTCTATAATTTTTTTCATGTATACTTTTTCTATAATTTTTTTCTGTAATGGTTTTGGTTTTGCTATCAGAGTAATGGTAGCCTCGTTAAATGAGTAAGAAGTATTCTTTTTCTGGAAGAGATCATGAAAAATTAGTATTATTTCTTCTTTAAATATTTGGTAGAATTTCCAGTGAAACCATCTGGGTCTAGAGTTTTCTTTTTTGCAAGGTTTTAAACTGCAAACTCAATTTTTTGAATAGAAGACTATTATCTTAACATCTTGGGTGAGTTTGGGCGGTTTGTGAAGTTTTTAAAGAAATTGGTTCATTTCATCTACATAACCAAATTTACACACAGAGTTAGCCTTACTGTGTACATGAGATCTGCAGTAACATCCCCTCTTTAATTTTTGATACTTGTAATTAGTATTTTCTCTTTTGAACTTGTCAATCTTGGTAGAATTTCATCAGTTTTATTAGTTTTTTTTTTTTTTAGACCAAAAGATATAGTTTTTGGCTTCATTTATTTTCTTTATTCCTTTTCTGTTTTTGATTTTATTGAAATCTGCTAATTAGGATTTCCTTCTTTCTACTTTTATTGGGTTATTTTTGCTGCTTTTATAGTTTCTTGAGGTAGAAGTCTAGACTACTGACTTAAGCCCTGTCCTCTCCTAATATAAACATACAGTGGCATGACTTTTCTTGTAAGCATTTCTTCAGTCAAATATTACTAATTTGGGGTTATTTCCATTTTTGCTCAGTTTCACATATTTTTAAATTCTCTTAAAACTTCCTACTTGATTTTATAAACCTGTTGCTTGATTTTCCGCTGTCTAGAGATTTTCCTGTTATCTATTTGTTTCAGGAATTGGTGCTAGGGCCGAGGATTTAGCTCAGTGGTTCCACATGGAGCATTTTTATCTTAGACTCTTTAAATTCTTCATCCAATAATTCCAATCTGTGTCATCATGGTGCTGTTGTTTATTGATTGTCTTTTGTCTGGTGAGCTAAGAGTTTCCTGGTTCTTCACATACTGAAGACTTTTGAATTGTGTCATGACTTTTATCTAGACATAATCCCAAAGCCTCATGGGTCATAGCTGGGTCTTTTCTGAGGTGGTTGGATCTAGGGTGTGTGGTGCTGGGATCAAAGATGTGATGCTGGGATGGATTCCTGGTGGGATGCTAGGATAAAGGGTGCCTCGTCTTGGGTGTGAGTGCCACCCGCCCTAAGGGTGGGGAGCCTGGATGAGATAGAAGGAATGAAAGAGGGCTGCTGTGCTTCTTGCTGATTCTGCTGCCTTCTGCATGCCATGGACATTTCTCCTCTACATGGCCCCTCTGCCATGCCACCCTGCCTTGGAGCCAGACAATTGTAGACTGAAACCTCTACAAACTGTGAGCCACCATAAACATTTCCTCTTTTAACTTTGAGTGTTGGGTATTTTTTCTCAGCAATGAGAAAAGAATAACTAAGACAGATTATAACCTAGAAATTTTGCATGCTGGGATATGAGGTCATGGCCTTTCTTCAGCTCTTATGAAGATTGCTGGTGATGTTCCTTTGTCAGATGTTTGATCTGATTGGGCTCAGCCTGCTGACTTTGACAAATCTCCTTTGATTTGTGACTCCAATGTAAAATTTAAGTTTCAAAGCTTTTGTAGCACTATTTAGATCTGTCCTCACATGCCTCTTGCTGTTTCTATGGATCTTTCACAGTTGTTATTCCCATAGGTAGGTTCTTGCTAACTGCTACATGCTGCATAGAGTCAGAATCATGCACATACAGTTTGTGGGTGAGCCCAAGAATTCACAGACAGCTTTAAAAATTCTTAAAAATATAATTACAATTTTGATGTATGGCATTTCTGGGTATATATCTCAAGGAAATAATTCCATGTATGGGAGGTGATGGTATATCATTGTCCAATGAAGTATGTTTTGTATAAGCGGAAGACATGTAAACAAAAATCCATAGAAAAATTGTCAAAGTCAAAAAAAGAAAAGAAAAATTAGCAAAGTCAATTATAGAGCACCCATTTTATGGAAAACTATGCAGCCATTAACACTATGACTACAAATAGCTTATAATACCCT
Organism: Heterocephalus glaber; assembly: GCF_000247695.1. Next base: position 4,685,028 of record NW_004624796.1, read on the forward strand.
GAAAACATTTAATCTTAGGAAAAAAATCATCTGACTTCATATATAATAATAGTAAATATGATAAAAAAGAAAACAACCAAATAAACCAGAAGTTTAGAAGAAAGCTTTACATGACTAAGGTGGACAAGAGTCTTTTTGCTATGTTAACAGTGGTTATCTTTAGTATTTTTTCTTAATTCATTTCTATTTTTAAAATCTACATTAATAATATATTACTTTTATATTTTAAATGTTATTTAAAGCATGTTTATTCTCTATGTAATATTTAAATGTTACTCAATGTGCAATAATTTAAGTCAAAACAACTTCCTCTGCACCTAAAAATATACCAACAGAATTCATTTATGCATTTGAAAAACTGCTGACCATGAATTGACACATGAACTTGAGCCTTGTTTTTTAAGACCATGGGTAAAAAAGGAATGTTTTTAATAAAATGTCATGACATCAGTTTAATAAGGGAATAAACAGTAAAGTCTTAATGCTTAGTCTGTAAGGGGAACACAATGTCTGTGATGCTGGACCCTTCCAAATATAACATCTCCCCTTCACTGTTTTCAAGCTCAGGCTCGGTATATCCTGGTGAAAACATAAATGACTCATAACACTTTATATAATATCATGATTTGGCTCAATTTTTAAAATACATGCAGAAAATGAGATCAGGTCATAACAGTTTGAAAAACAAAGGTTGGGCAAAAGCTTTTGGGTCTGGGACCACCTCAGTGGTGCTGGGAATCTCAGGAAAACAGGTTTGGTCAAAGGACGTGTGACCTTCCGGGGCAGACTTAGGTGCGGCAGGAGAAAATGCCCATTGCAAAACATCCTTCTCCACTCTGGATCTCTGCCGGGAGAGCGCTCTCCCAGAGGCCTCGGGAGGCTCGGCTTCTGTGGGATTTGTCCCTCACTGCACCTGGTGCCTAGGGCAGCAGATCCTGCCAGCGACCTTAAAGGGAGGGCTGAGTTTCTACCAGCCTCAGGAGCCCAGCTTGCTGTGCTACGAGGATGACAAAGAGCTGGACGACAGTATTTTTCCTTTTGAAAGAGATTGGCAGTGCTGTCTCAAAGGTGACTCCATGAGATGACTCTTTTGAACAAATATACTAGAGCTAACAGATTAAATAAGTGCCCAAACTAAATTCGGCCCCTTCAAAGGGATTATTTTATTTTAATGATGTCATCACCTTTGGTATTTTACTTTGAACTCTGACACCAGAGTATGGAACAATTGCAAAAAGAAACTTTCAACATTTCCGACATTTTGACCTTTAGGAAAGGTTCAGTGCTTTTAGGTGCCAGTTTTGTTCGTTTGTTTGTTTGGTACCAGGGATTGAACTCTGGACCTTGTGCTTGGGAAGCAGGCTCAGGCACCACTGAGCTAAATCCCCAGCCCAGTTTGGTGTTTTTGTAAGCAGAAAGAAAATACCTCGTGAATGATGAGGATAATTTAGCTACACTCTGAGTTAGTTTCAAGGGTCATACAGCGTTTCTGTTGGATATAGTGTTAGTTAAATGCTCATCCACTCTTTCCTGGAAGAACTAGGCATAGAATATTTTGTTATTGGTGGTGCAAGTTTTCTTCGAAATCAGGTGAGATTCCAAAGGAAGGAATTTGTTGCCTTACATCATTATAAACTCAGTAAAAAGTCACTCTCCTCATAATTGAGACAAAATATCTGACATCCACAATTTAAAGGAGGAGAGGTTTATTTTGGCTCATGGTTTGTAGAGGTTCAGTCCAGAGTTGGCTGCTCTAAGGCAGGGCGGCACGGCAGAGGGGTCTGGTGGAGGAGAGCTCTCACCACATGACAGCTGAGAAGCAGAGGTGGGGGAGGGAGATGAACCCTTCCAAACCACACCCCAGTGACCGCCTCTTCTGACCAGATGCTACTTCCTAACATCAATTCATCTCTAAGTTCCCAAAGCCCAGTCAGCTTCCGAAGGCCCTGCCCATGAGCACATGAGGATCTCAGGGGACATTTAGATATAGATCACAAAAATAGCAATCATTAAAATATTTTCAGCGAAGGTAGGAGTGTCACAAGTTGATAGCCTTTCAAGATGAATGCTCTTTTGACTGCATTTTGGCATATCTGTACCCTTTTAAGTCTTCATGTTTCATAGTCCTGTTACTAAACAGACTAATGTGACCTATAAAAGACAAATACTGGATAAATGAATGTTCACATAGTGAATATTTATTCCCCTGAAAATACCAATGTTAAAGGTTCATAATTTTGAATGAAACTTAAGCATTTATTCCATTCCCCACCCTTTCTTCTTTTAAACCAATGGCTTCTGAACATAATTTATCCATTTCTTTATGACTCAGAACTACCCTTGAAAACATCAATTACTCACTATGTTTGGAGACTCCAAAAAGTACAGCAAAAACACAGATAGATTCCCCAGAGCATATGAAGATGTGTATTTTCTTTGTTCCTACACTGAATGGATCCATATGGCTATTTTGAAAATAATTTCTGTGCTTGCTTTCATCTCCTTTTTGTAGTAAGATCTCCACTCTTGCATGTTCTCTTTCCGATGCTTGAATCTTCCACTCCAATGCCCCTTCTTAATTTGCAACTTCACTTCTCTGGCAGGAGTAACCAGAGTGTCAAATGTATTAAAATTGTGTCCAAAGTAAGAAGAGATGCTCCTTGATTTATGATGGGATTACAGGGTTACTTCTGATAAACCCAGCATAAATCACACCCGTGTCCAAACTGCTTTGGACATCCCTAACCTCCTAAGCAGTTCTAGCTTAGCAAACCAGTACCTTGCAGGGTCCTGACTGCCTCCCCTTGTGACCACAGGGACGACTGAGAGCTGGAGCTCCCGTCACTGCCCAGTATTGCAGTTGGATCACACAGTGCTGCTCTGGGAAAAGATCCAAATTCAAAATTCAAATGACGGGGGGTATAGGTCAGTGGTGGAGTGCCTGCTGAGCAAGGGCAAGGCTCTGGGTTTAATCCTCTGCACCAAAAAGGTGAAAACAATGATTCTGAAGGACAATTTCTGCCAAATGTGTACAGCTTCTGGACCACTGTAAGTCAGGAATCGTCTTTATGTACCACGGATGGAGACTCTAGAGAGCATTACAGCCGCATGTTTTCATGGCATCGCAAGGATGTCTACATCGACTGCCCAAAGACCATTTTTACTGCTATGTTTTGGCTAAATTAAGGACAGGTGATATTTCAGATCATATCCTGCGGGTACAGGAGGTATCACTTGAAGTCCATCTGAAGGCTTGGAAAGCTAGGCAGCAGAGCTGTGACCATGATGCCCGTGTGCTGCTTCTCACCATTGCTTTCTGCCTCAGTGTGTTTTCATGGTCTGGGCTGCTCCACCTGTCACCCTGCCAGCCTTACCACTGCTCAGATGGGATGGGTCTTGTCTGTCTTCTCCTCTGGCTCTGTCCCACAGGCCTGTGAGTGCACCGGAATGACATTTAAACCCTTGGGCTCACCCCTAACCCCCGTATCCATTCTCTTTCTACCTCCATGAGAGGACTCGTGGCCTGCAAACTGGGCACAGCTTGGTGCCCATGGCAATCCTGCCCAGGCCAGGCGGTGGAGAATTGAATCTTCTGGGCCTAAGCTCTGTCACCGAGCTCTGTCTTTAGGGTCCCTAAAACTCACTGACCTAGATCCTTCCCCCAATTCCTCCTGATAGCTTAGTCCATCTTCCTCTAGATTCCTCACTGAGACAGGCACCAAAAATTGAATAGCAGCCTGCTTAGAGTTCCCATCCTCTTTCTTCTCTTGAAGGAAAGAGGAGGGAGGTAGCTTTTCTTGGTCCCCAAATAGGTGCCAGGAGCTTGTTGGATGATTGACAAATAGATTATTTTATTGTACATTATTATTATTACCACTGATGGGAAGAGTGAGGCTTTGAGAAGTCAAGTTACTTATCAGACCCCACAGAATGTTGTAGTTGTCTATCCACAAAGAAACTATTTCTACATATACTGATTTGATTGCTGAGAACACTACCTGCAAGCACAGCTTACTGAATTTATCATCCCACTGCTACAATTCTTTGTTGTCACTCCTGTCATATAACTACCCCCTCACATTGATACCAATCTAGTCTAAATAAAACTTAATGTTGATACCATGTTGATACCAATGTTGATACCCCCATGTTGATACCAATCTAGTCTAAATAAAAGTTAATGCTCCATACTTCACTGGATTGTAAGACAGACATTTGTCTGTCTACCATGAAGGTCATCCCAACTGCAAGGATTCCCCTTTTGCTTTGGTCACATGCCTGGTCCCTGACACTGGAGATTCAAGCACTACTTACGCATTTTGTCCAAGCTGGAAGCCAAACCTTCCACCTTGTTTTCCATTATCGCCCCATGCTTGGCTTCAGCCAAATGGTACTAATTTCTATTCTTCCTGCATCTGCTGTGTTTTTCTGTCTCCTTGATGCTTGTTCTCCTAACGTGCCTTTGACTGCTTCCTCCACCATCTATCATTCCCTGGCCCACCCCAAGTATCTGTGTAATCATCCCTTTATCTGTTAGGTCTGATCCATGTGCCCTCTCCATGAAGACTTTCCACATGAGACTTCCACTTCTGCGAGAAGCAAGCACAGTGCTTTCTCTTTGGTCTCTCAGAGTACTTTATTTGTACTTCTAAGGCAATTTACCAGAATTCAAATCTAAACGACACACTGAACGAGCAGCTATATCAGTTATGGTCATAAAGATCATTGTTCCCCCCGCCCCGAATTACTAGCCCTCTAAGTTCAATCGAAGCAACCAGCTCTTCCTTTGCCCCTGATAAAAGTTAGGCAAAAACCACGATTTTCTGATTACTCCTACTTAAAAAAATGTTCCATGTGCACAATAGGTGACAAAACACAGTCTCGGTCTAGTAATTAGAACACCCAACCCAGTATTTGGCAGTACTTGAATTATTAATGAAAGGTAATTAATTCTTTACCCTCTTCCAGCTGAGGCTGCCAGCAGTTAAGTTCTGGCTTTAGTATAAACAGCAGCTTGGTGTCCTCTAGCTCTCATTTCCTTCCTCCATTACTCCTTCACTGCTGTTTCTGACCAAGCTCCATCCCCAGGGCTGAAGTAAGGAGGAGAGATAGGGCAGGACTGTTTTGACTCATAAGAGAGTTGAGCCAATATTTAAAGCTGATCTTTTCTCTCTGCAACACATTGTGGGTTCTCCAGAGACTCTCCCACTCTTCTTATCATTGAGTCAAGTAGTGCAGTGCAAATTCATCTGGTTGCTTCTTCCTCCCTAGGAACCCAGCAGTTCACCTCCAGGTTTTCTTTATTGAGGGCTCATTGCCCCTACATGTCTGTGTTAGATGCATCCTGTGTTAGCCAGCTTCGTGTCACTATAACAAATAGTGGAGACCAATAACCTTATAAAGAGAAAAGTTTTCTGGCTCTCAGATTTGGAGGCTCCTGCCTCTGTTCCATTAGCCCCATTGCTTTGGGCCTGTGGGAAGACAGCTTATCCAGGTGGCAGCTTATCATGGTGGCAGTGTGGGACAGACACAACCATGCACCTCATGGTCCAAAAGTAAAAGAGAGGAAGAGGTAGGGGTTCAGTCCCATAAAAGGCACACCCCAATGACCTGAAGACCCGCTAGGTCCCACTCCTAAAAGCTCCATGGCCTCCCTCTGCACCACCCGGGGGAGGAAGCCTTTAGCATATGGACCTTTGGGATGCCTAGGACCCAAATGGTAGCAGTCCACATCCATTTGGGTAACAGTTTCCTGAGAGGCAGGCTGATTTCAATCTGGAAACAACCTTCCTTTGCTCCTGCCATCTGAATAAGCAGTCAGTCATGGGGATCAATCTCCAGATTTCTGAGTGTTGAACCATCAGTCCACCCTTCTTCCAACCCCAGAGGTTATGTCTCACGTTGCTAAAATGGTACTGCTGAAGTCACTCTTACTGGAATTCAGATGAAGTTGCAGAGAGCTCCCATTCTCCTCCATAGGGATGGCAGCGGAAACCACAGTTTTTCACACACACACACACACACACACACACACACACACAAATCCTCTCTAGACTTTCCTTCTTGGAGTCCTTTTAGATCTTCTTTGTGGCTAAAAAATTTTTAGTTTATAGAACTCATTCTTGATTTTTCTGTGAAAATTCCCACGTAGCGGTGGCTCCTCACTTTGGAATTTTAGATGTCATAGAGCTAGGAGACTCAGTAGAAATGTCCAACTGAACACCCTGCTACAAAAGTAGAGGACAATTACATGGAGGTCCTGGTCTCTTAGAAGACCATATGGTGCCTGAGGGCAGGGCAATGTCAGATTCATCTTACATCCCACAACACCTTTAGGCAATACACAGCCAGAGCTCTTGGGAATGGACATCCTTGGCTTGTGTTTTCTTATACCTATGAGTGTTCACAACCAATCGTGGAGCTATTAATGAACCTCAATTCACAATCGCTGCTCATGTGACAGACTGTTCTGTGTTCTCATAGCCTGTTTCCTTTTGCTCTTGCAGGCAACCAGCCTACATTTCTGTGTCCCTTGCAGGGAGGTTGAGCTGTATAATTGAGTCCCAGCCAGTGGGATGAGGGCAGAAGTGACATAAACCACTTTCTGGTCTGTCCCAAGAAGGGCCTCCTGGGCCCTAGGAACTCACTGTGATGTTCTCTAGGAAAGGATTCTGAGACACAGCACAACCACACATTGTGAATAACACAGGTCCCTGACCGTGTGTGCAGTGCACAGCCTCACGGTGGCTTCATCTTCACCCCAGAGGACAATGTTGTGACTCAAAACCACACCTTCTGATGAGCAACTGCTGAAATTTGTAGATTATTATTACAGAATACAGAGGGCCAGATTCTAATAATATACTCTGAAAGCAAGCTACGGAAATTCTCAGAGGAACTTTTCCCTGGTCTCCCTGAGAAAACGCCAAAAGTATATTTCCTCGTGTTTCGGGGGACAGGGTCTATTCTTTTCTGTGACCGTTCACATGCCCCCAACTAAAGTATAAGTCTCATGCTCTTTTTAGGTTAAGTGATTTCATTTTTAGCTAAAAGAAATATAGAGCAATTCTTTCCTTCCATCATTTTCTCAGGCCTACAGGGTTAAAATTCATTTTTAATTAAAAAATTATTATTGAGTTTGAAGGTGCAGAGTGGGCACAATTTTGGAATGCTAACTTGGGCACTTGGCTGCTTTTCTGAAGGGCAGCAATTCAGGATGTGGTAAGCTGTATTTTTGGCAGAGGAGAAAGACAAGTTCATTCAACCATGCAAATTAAATTACAAGACTTGGAATCATTATTTCTGTGAAAATCTGTTCTCTATACTGTGTTCGTTCTGACATTCTTTTTAGATTTCCACACCACTTCCATTTGGCCTTTAAATAACACAGGATCGGTAAATGTCTCTGGTAAGAGAGACATGTGAAACTCCAAAGATGAATTTGAACATCTTGCTTTAGTGCTCCAAAGTTAAAAATACCCCAGAGGAAACACCAAGTAATCAAAGAACAGAGAACTATTGTTGATGACTGCAAAATCCCACATCTGTAAAGCTTGAGATAGTCCCCAAATCCACTAACCTATCTATTTTTTATCCTATTTTTAATGAACTATAAAGAAGGTGATTTTATATCTTCACTATAATCTGATTCACTATTCATAACACTGACTAAAGTTACATAATCTATTCCTCCATGAGGAAGAACAGTTATCACTGTTTTGCTACTTTTGACAATCATCATTAACTTTCTACCTTTTAGGGATACCAAGGGAAGATAGAGGGCTATATCCTGAGAATGAAGAACTCAATGTAAAGAATCATGTCCACCAATTACTGCATTGATTTATAATATCTTTTGGAACCTTGAGGTAACCATAACATGGCTGGAGATTTTATTCAGAAGTTGCCAGAAAAGTTTAAGAGAGTGATCAATCATGTGGAATTGAACACATATTCCAATCACAGTAAATTTAATATTATTGACAATTTACTATATGAAAATAAAAGGTAATTCCAACAAGTATTGCTCTGATTTTAATGAGTAGCTAATGATTTATCTCTCTTGAGTGGATTCTGGGATCCTTATTTCTCTATAAATTTCAGTTCCTAAAGTATAGTGCATGAACTTCATGATGTTCTGCTGACTCTGTGTTCAAGGCACACATTTGCTAGAAGTTCATTTTATGTAGAGAGTTGGAGATCACTTTATTGACTACTATGATACAGATTATACAAAGATTCATGGCACTCAAGATACTACAGGACACAGCACCTAATTTTTGTCTTAAAATGGCCTGTGATCTTGTTCCAGAAAAATGATAAAACATTGCCTCCCCAATATATGACAATGACACATTTTTATATAGGAAACCTGTGTTACCCAGGTTACCCCATAGCCTTGAAGCTTGTAAAACTCCAAAAAGCCCAGTATCTCCAATCTAGGAAGTTTTCATTGAAAGGCTGAGTTATAATTCACACAGTGAGAGATATGAATAGAAACATTTTTTTCCCTGTAAGAGATGGCAGGTGAGAATAGCCAGTAAGTTTCCAAAAGAGTCTGCAGATGCTAAGGATACAGGTCTTCTTTGAAAAGTAGGAAGGGGGCAATGGGAGCCAAAGGCAATGTGGGCTGAGTATGTGGGCAGAGACATATGAGGACTCGGACCAGGAATCCTAATCAGAGCAATAATGAATAATGGCCTGTCACAAAGGAGGAAGAAAAAGCTCCACGGGAAACCAAGGGCTGGGTGGCCCAGCTGGACAGGATGAAAGGAAGCTGAAATGAAGAATTCAAAGATGGGTAAAAGGAAGTTGTGAAGTGAGACAGATACACAGAAAGGATAGGACACAGAAACATAGGAGGAGCGAGAATAGAGTCACAAAGGCAGAGAGATGGCTATTTACAACCAAGGGCAACAATGAGAGAGAGGAAGGTTATGGAATATGACAATTTTAGAATCCAATGCATGATTATATACTTTAAAGACATTTAAATCATTGTTACTGAAGAGGTATGCATACTCAGAGCAGTGAGAAGTCTGTAACATACCAATGGCCAACCAAAACCTACAAGTGTCCCTTGGAACACAGTGCTGAGATCTCTCCCGGCCCCGGCAACGGCCGGACTTTAATGACCTTATTTATCTAGTGTCCTTGACTAAGGGTAATAAGTAGTAGGTAATGACTATGAGTTCTTTATTCTGGACCTACTTTATTATCCTCACTTGCTCCTCTACTGTACTATAGCAAGGCACATAATTGAAAGTATAAATTAAAAAGAAAACATAGCAAAAATCTCAGCACAACTGTCCGCATCAGCATTTTATATCCATGGTAGATTAGTGTTTTTCCTACCAGCCCCAAATGGCATAATTCCAGCGCTTACTTCATCCCAAGTGATTTCAGACAGAATAGGATTGCTATCCTGTGAAAGAGGAGACTTTTTTGCTTGGGAAAATATATTCAGACTACCCTTTGGATAAAGCAGGGTTAATTTCGACTCATGGAAAGAGGTTATATGGCCTTCAATGGCCAAGGCCAGTAAGGGCCTTGGCTATGACAGTGTAGGTAACACAATTAAAAGTGTGATGTAATTTAGGTAGGAATTGTGGATGCCAGTTGATGAAGGTATAAAATGAAACTCTCCAGTATTCATCTCAGGCCTTTGGCCCTGGCTTTTAGAGGGTCCAGCGTGATAACCCTAAACTCAGAGCTCATCAGAATGGGCAGGGGAAGCTTATGCTCTATTTCCTCTGGGACTTCATGCTCATTAGTCACAGTTGCCCATTAGAAGCTTTGTCAGACCAGTAAAGGAATGTGGTGTGGCCCATGTAGAGGCCCGGAAGCGCCTCTCACGGGGAACACGGATGAATGTGTCTCCGTGACGTGCCAAGCCACACTTCAGTGGGTCGTGCGCATCAGCTGACAGGATCAACAAAAGCAGCACAAAAACTGGAAGTCAGCACTCTCTAGAGCCAGTGCTCTTCATTCCAGCAGATAAGGATTTAAACATTTTCATTAGCCTCGCTGAGTCCAGTCATTTAAAATGACAAAGACAGTATAATTATTTTTAAAGCAAGTTATATAATCCAGGGTGCAGCCCAAGCTTGATAATTCTCCAGAAGTGATTCTTGACCTTTGCATAGCCCTCCTTGCAGCCACGAGGAGTCAAGTTCAGGTTAACGTTCTGGCAAACCACTCAGGATCTAGAGAAACAGCTGCTTGGGAAGGGATTATTGTCATGGTAAACCACAGACAGGGCCTGTGATGGTAATTCTTAGCCACGAAAATGAAAACCCTCAGCCTCTGCCCTCGCAGCGTGCAGCTGACAACGACTTCATCTCAATCCAAACACACAATGAAATTCAGCAAAGAGACGGATTTATTTTTGCAATGATTTGCTTTAGAGATTTAATCTAAAATAACAATGCCGAGGCTTCAGAAATAACTAGGTATCAAGTGTTGAAAGAATATTTGCCATTTTTTCACAATCTTTTGTTTTTATTTCAACAGTGTTTTATTATTGACTTACTACTAACTTGTTGCTTCCAGAGAGAGTTTTAGGGGAAAATGTCTCAAAATTATAGCCTGTTCAATGGAAGTAATAAAAGGTTCTAATAGTGTATACTGTGAAATATGTTGTGCTTAGACAGCATTCATTAATTACTATTCTCTTTAATCCACTAATTATTTTGTTTGCTAATAACTAACAAATAATATTTTACTGCTTAATGACAAAGTACTGTAATTGAGGGATTAGTAACTTTGACTTGTCATAATTAATTATATGTGGCTAATCAGATCAGAGAAATATTAACAGCAGAATAAAAGTTGAATATGATCTTCATTTCTCTTGACTCTCTGGGGTGCTACGGTAAGTGGTAGAAATGCGTTTTGAGAAGATTGAACAACCTTCCGACTTATGATTTGATTACAGAGATATAGGCAGCCCATAAGAAGATTTGGGAGGAAAATGTCTCAGGGTGGGAGAAAAATCATAAAATTCTAGAACTAGAAAGGACTTGGGGTTTTCATTATAAGCCTTTTAAAATATGTCCTAGTTTCTCAATAAGGAAAAGCAAAAAATGTTTGCAGTGTTTCAGAATATATTATTTGTTCCTCCACAGTACACTCCCTGGAAAATTTTTACAGCCCTTCCCCAGGCCCACCTTGTCATTCTCAACACACCAGGCTGTAGCTGAGTTTATCGTAGAGATTCACAGGAATGCACCTCCTCAGAGGATGTGGAGTAATACATGCAGGTTTACACTGCTTTAATAATTTTCAAGCTGATTTCCAGATAATCTCCATTTCTACATACACTAGCAAGAAAACTCTGTGGAGAAATATAATTTATGAAACTCTCCAATCTTATTTTTTTAATATCAAAAAGGTCAGGGGCCAGGGATTTAGCTCAGTGGTGCCGCCACCCGCCTCACAAGCGCAAGGACCTGAGTTTGACCCCTGGTACCAAAACCAAAAAAACCAAAAAAAGATGTTTTTGTTTCAAATGCACTACTGAGTTTGCCAAAAGAGAGCACAAGAGCCAAGAGTGAATGACAGGGACTCAGGAACGAGATGCAAAAATCTGCGATACTTACGGAGACAAACAGGCACTGCTATAAGAGAGCTTACAGGTCTCTCTAGAAACTTAGGTTTAAATTTCTAAGTAGGAGTGGGTGGCAGGGGAAAATGCCCCAGGAAATGGACATAATCATATTACTTGTCTTTCACTATCTAGATACTAAGTGAAGGGAAAAGATAGTACCCATTCAGAATTTATAACCAGGGCTATGAGTGCATCTGTAAAACCCAATTAAAAATAGTCTAAAATCTCATGTATGACACATATCAAAAACAACTGCAAAATGTCTCTGAAGGGTTCATTGTATCTACTCTGGCTGCATATCTTTATACGGTATTTCCCTTTGAAGAAGAACTCAAAATTCAAAATTATAAATCAAATGAAGAAGCAGTCCACCATGGGAACAATCACACCATCAGACACAATAAATAGAAGAATTTGAATCTTAAGAACTTTGGATAAATTAGTAAAATAACAGATTATTTAACTTTTTTTAACTAACAGATTACTTAGCTATAGTTGTTAATGATTAAGATTAAAAGAAAAACAAACTGTATGGAAAGACAAATACAGTGTTAATAGGAGATAGACTGTCTGGAAATGAAGACTAGAGCAAATGAATGACAAATGCAATAGATACGTACAACAGCCATTTAGACACAGTAAAAGACATAATCAATGAACTGAAAGACAGATTGAAGGAAATACAGAATGCACCACAGAGAGAAGGGATGAATATTAAGAGATGGGAGCATAAAATGAACAAAATATTCAATGTATCTAACATGAATTTCTGAAATAAAATTAGAAGTACCTATAAAGATATATATACATATTTATATATACATATTTCTCATGTAATTATTAATTATATGGCCTCTTTAAGAAGAACTCAAGATACTTAAAAGACAATTGCACAGTGAGCTATATTATAGTGAAAGTGCTGAGCAGCAAAGACAAGAGAGATCTTAAAAGCAACTAAGAGGAAAGACAAGTTATCCACGAAGACATGATCTCTGGACAACAATGACTCCTCAGTAGCAGAAATCAGTGGAATATCTTAATAGGGTGAGGTAAATAACTATCAGTCTACAATAATATACCCAATAAATTTTTTTGTTTTGACTATTGAGAATATTTCTCATTCACTGATGGAACTTGAGAATCAAAGAGTTTAAAAAAAGAAACTAACAGAATCATTGCAAGACTAATATCAAATAAAGAGACAAAGGGAAAGCAGTAATGACTGTATTAGTGAGAAAAAAGTGATGACAGATAAGGCAGAAATTTCTAATAAGAGAATATCAGAAACACAACGCATTTGAAAATCTAGCCAAAATGGTTCATTCATTATAAATGTAACTTACAATTACCCAAGAAGGAATAAAACTTGAATTGATCAACAATGAGAGAAACGGACTCACTAATCCACTCAAAACTCATACAAACCCACCAGACCTAGGATTCTTTCAGGTGTGTTCCACCAACTTTCACAGTAAAAGTAATTCTAACCCTGTAAAATCTATTTCACAGAATAAAATAAACTGGCAATCTTTCCTAACTCATTTTACGAGGTAGGATAAACTTAATATAAAACAAGCAAGAAAAATTACAGGCCAGTTTCATTTATGAATATAAAATTTCTAAGAAAAATACTAGCAAATTAAATTTAGAATGAATATATTAAAATTGTGATAAAGTAGGGGTTATCCCAGAATAGAAGAATGTTTTATCTTTAGAAAATTTATTAATATAATTCACCAATTAACACATCAAATAAGAACAACCCTAAGTACATCTCATTAAATGCAGGAAGTATTTGATAAAATTCAAAACACTTTCTTGATAAAGCATTTGAGCAAAAGATATCATATATCAAAAACCCCAAGGCTTGCATCCAGGAGACCATGAGGACAACCCCCTGGGCAGGCACACTGGCTGCCAGCCTGGCCTTGGGGTCAGACACGGGTGGCTGTGCCCTGCTCCTTCCAGCTTGCCCCACTGGCTTGCATCCAGGAGACCATGAGGAACCCTCCACCCCCCCGCAGGCCCACAGCCCGCACCCCCCTCCCCCGGGCCTCTGGCCTCTTAGCTGTGCAGTTACCTAGTTCCACACTGCAGAGGCACAGGGGGACATAAAGAGTATTGTCCTTAGTTGCAGAGGTGAACAGCAGAGAGAGGGCCTCTTTCAGGTTCCCTGATGAAAACTAAAGCCCTCTGGAAAAGTGAAGAGAATCTCTGCAACATAGGCACACCAGACGGCCATACTTGGCAAACTGGAGGGATCATCACCTCCCATTTGATCCTGGACTATTTTCAGGGGAAAGGCAGTTGGAACCTGTAGCAGAGCCTTGTGGAGTTTGGCCCTGCAGGAGGGCAGGGAGCTCAATTTGGGACTTGCAGCCAGAAGTCTGTCTAAATCTCAGGGGTCTATGACTGGCTTACTGGGACTCACTGACTTATAACTGACAGTACCAAAAACAAAAATGAAAAGACATTTAAGCAAGTCACAAACAGAGGCTTCCACCCGACAAAAGGCAATTTCTGGGGAAAATGAGGTGGAAAAGTCTGATAATCAACCACCTGAACACCCTGAACTGATAGCACAGGAAGTAACAAAACATGAATGAGGTTCTAGAAAAATTCAAAGCAGAAATAATTTCCCAGATAACTACAGAGATGGTGAGCAGAGTGAAAGACGTAATTAGAGGCTCTAGAACAGAAACAGATAAAAAAAAACAGATGAGCTCAGAAATATGCTGGAAGCCATGAATGCCCAGCATAAGAAAGAAATAGAAACCATGATCACCCAACATAAGAAAGAAATGGAATCCATGAAACAGATTCAAACAGATATCCAGGAGATTAAAAACTCCACTGTAAGCATGCATAGCAGATTGAGGGAATTTGAAGATAGAATATCAGATATAGAAGACAGGATTGTGGTTAAGGACCATGAAAACAGAGGTTTCTTCAAGGGACCATGAGAAATCAATCCAGCAGCTGCTAGATGATGCAAGGAAGAATAACATAAGACTGATAGGAGTCCACGAAAAAACAGGAGAAAATACAATTGACATAAAAAAACTGTTCACA